>JAGFNQ010001511.1:433647-477425 GCA_024364735.1 Boesenbergia rotunda
TTAATAATCAAATATAGACAACTATAACAGAAGTAGTAAGTGACAAAGCTAGTTACTTGATTGCAACCAGGGCGATTGCTAATACAAGGCAATTAAAGTGCTCCACTAAGAAAACTCCTTTGCAGGTGGGGAAGTCTCTTATAGACGTTGTATAGCTCGTAGAAAGACTAGGAAATTGACTAGTAATTGTTGTCTTCTAATCCTAGCTTTTGAGGGTTATTTACAGCCCGAAAATCAAAGTGAACGTTGTGCTGACGTCGACCTAAGGCGCCTTAGATTGGATAAAACTTTATCCACGCGCTAACGTTCACTAGTGATAACATTTTATTCTGTGAGGCCTCAATTTTGATCTAAGGCGCCTCAGGTTGAAACGGAGGCGCCTCAGTTCGATTTGTTCGCAAAACTGAGATTTGCATCTGAGGTGCCTCCCAAGGCAACTAAGACGCCTCAGTTGACTAGTTGGTCAAAGTCAACGTCCGCGTTGACTTTTTCATCCTTCCGCTTGGGTGATTTCTGGCCAATTGGAGTTAGGCTCACTCGAACCCGACTTTGGCCTTCGCCTCAAACGGACTTCCGTCTTTTCGTCCCTCGGACGTCGCGCACATCCTTATCGCTCCACCGGTGTACTCTTCCACAGACCTCCGCATCTCTCGGATGCACCGAGCCCGTCGGCTCCCTTCCCGTGTCATTCTTCTTGTCCGCTGCATCTTTTGCTCGACTTCCTGCACTCCTAAGCTCCTGCACACTTAGACACAATAATCAAAAACACATCAGGCCCTAACTTAATTGGGTTGATCAAATCAAAACCAACCCGAGGTACTTAAAGATGCTCCTGTCAACGTCACCCATAATGAGTTGGCAAAGCGTGAAAAATGGTGGCAACATAATCTTCAAGCAAGATGTTATATGCTGGCTTCAATGTCAAATAAACTAGAAAGGCAATTCGAGGAGACAGTGGATGTTGTTGATATTCACATTTACCTATAAGAGTTGTATGATACCAGACTCATTTAGTCAGGCACATGCCTATCAAGAAGCTCATGATGGCTTGTATGCGAGATGGGCCTTCGGTCCATGAGCATAGGGTCAAGATGATTGGGCTTAGTGAAAATTTACTGAACCTTGACTTGGTTATTCCACACGAGCTATCGGCAAACATCATATTGTTGTCTCTCCCCTCCTCGTTTGACAATTTTGTGGTCAACTTCAATATGAATATACTAGAGGCTACCCTTGAAGAGCTAGTCAACATGCTTACAAATTATAAAGCGACCATGAAAAAGGAAAAATCTATTTTCCTTGTGAGTTCATGTTCTGGATCGAAGAAAGGACCCAAGAAAAACGGAAAGAAGCGTTCTGCCCCTTTAAAGAAGATCAAGACTAATAAAAAGTCAAGGCCCACATAGCCTGATCAGTCAGAACATGTTTGTTTCCACTGCAACAAGTCTAGACATTAGAGGCGAAATTCAAGGCGTATCTTGCTCAGAAGCGTTCTGGAAAAGGTATGCTCTATAAAGAAGTTAATGTCTCTATTAATTCTACTTCTTGGGTATTAGATATTGGTTGTGGTTCTCTATTTGTGCATGATATGTTCGAATTGATCTATACTAATGTGTGTGACCCACTAAGTGTTAGAACAAAATATAGTCATCACTACTTCATTACTTTTACCGATGACTATTCATGGTATCGATACATATATTTGATGAAATATAAGTCTGAATCTTTTGAAAAGTTAAAAAATGAAGTAGAAAAACAACTAGGAAAAAGTATTAGAAACTTCGATCAGATCGAGGTGAAGAATACTTGAGTACTAAAATTAAGGACTATCTAAAAGAGAATGGGATTCTCTCAGTCGGTTTAATGGTGTAGCAAAACGTCGTAATCAAACTCTAATAGACATGGTTTGATCTATGATGGGATTCACTAATTTACCGCCCTCGTTTTGGTGCTCTGCGCTCAAAACTACAGCAATGTTGATGAATAAAGTTCATACAAAAACAATGTTGCCAAGAAAATAGAAGAATATGTTTCAAGAAATATCACCTTCTCTTATAAGGAGTTTCTAGTAGATAGAAAGGAGGGATGATAGAACTCGAAGAGTTCGAGATGATTCCACAACTACAATAATAGATCCCACACTCCAACAATTGATAGAACAAGTGCACACATTAAGGAGATTTGATAGGGTCTCAAGATCAGCTGTGCGGTATGATCTACTCAAAGGAAATCAGAATTATCCTAATTATAAATATGATCCAAGGTTCTTTAAAGAGGCGATATCTGATATCGACTCAACACAATGGCTAGAGGTCATGGAATCCGAAATGGACTCCATGCACTCAAACTAAGTTTGGTCAATAGTGGATCCACCTGAAGGAATCGTTCCATAGGATAGGATGCAAATGGATCTACAAGAGGAAACTTGGAGTTAATGGGGAGGTATTGACCTTCAAAGCTAGCTGGGTGGCAAAAGAATATAATCAAAGACAAGAAATTGACTATGATGAATCTTTTTCACCAGTTGCAAATGGATGTGAATACGGATGGTGATATTCAGGCAGAGCTTTACATGTCACAGCCTGAAGGCTTTACATCTATTGGAAGTGAACATAAGATATGCAAACTTCAGAGATCGATTTATGATCTAAAATAAGCGTTGAGAAGTTGAAATCTCAGATTTAATGATACAATCAAAGAGTTTAATTTTATTAAAAATCTTGAGGAACCATGTGTGTACAAGGAAGTTAGTGGGAGTGCAATGACATTCTTGATATTGTATGTTGATGGCATTCTACTCATTGGGAATGATGTAAGAATGCTTCAGTCAACAAAAGTATAGTTAGCTAGTAGATTCTCCATGAAGGATTTGGGTGAAGCATCTTACGTATTGGGAATATAGATCTGTAGAGATAGATCAAAAAGGATGTTGGGGTTGACCTCACATATATAGATACCATAGTCAGAAGATCCTCAATGGAAGAATTTAAGAGAGGATACTACCAATGTGTTATGGTATAACTTTATCCAAGTCGATGTACCCCAAGATAGACCTTGAGATAGAGATGATGACACACATTCCCTATACATCTACCATTGGTAGTATCATGTATAATATGATATCAACAAGACTTGATATAAAATACGCTCTGATATCAATCAAACCCTGGTCCATTATACTAGAAAGCTGTGAAAGTACTTATGAAGGACTAAGAATTTATTCATGACATACGGGGTTGGAGAATTAAATTTGGAAGGCTACACTAACTCTAGCTTCCAATCTGATGTGTATGATTCAAAATCAACCTCTAGATATGTATTCACTTGAATGACAGTGTTGTCTCTCGGAAGAGTTCCAAACAAAATACAATTACGGATTCCACCATCGAGGCAGAAAACATTGCGGCTTCAGAAGCAACAAAGGAAACAGTTTAGATAAGGAATTTCATCCTAGAGTTGGGTGTTATTCCAAATGGAGTTGATCCAATCTTGGTTCACTATGACAACACTGGTGCTATCGCACAAGCAAAAGAACCAAGATCTAATCATCAGTCCAAACATATACTAAGAAAGTTCCACATCATCCTAGAGATTGTGGGAAGAGGTGACATTACAGTTGAGAAAGTTCACTCCATAGAAAACATTGTTGATCCACTTACAAGGCCCTTGCCAAGACCATCTTTTGAAAAATATCATAAACTGATGGATTTAAAACTAGTAAGTAGTTGACATTAGGGCAAGTGAGAGTTTGTTAGAGTTGGTGCCCTACAAGCCAATTATTGGCTAGGGCTTTATTAAGTGTATTGACTCTTGTAAATAAATAATCTTTATTTTAATATAATTCAATTCATTTTAGCATTTACTTTATCTTTATACCCATGCTAGATATATAGATAAAGTCCTATAATATATTATAGTGAGATGTGGTGAAATATATGATAACCATTATAAAATACATCAATATTCACTGTATATTTTAAACATGTTCTTAGTCAATTGGGTAGGTTAATAAACAAGGATAAAAGGTCGCTCAAGTTAGAGACTAGCATATGTAATATAGTGTACAATGTTTTATTGATATGGACATAGAGATGTACATATTACAGATGGATGTTTATACAATAAGTTCATCGAATAACCCTCTCACAGACTTTCCAAGTGGTTATCAATTATTGAGTGGATAAGTCCTTGGTGATGGTTGTACACCAGTAATCCTTATAACCCAGGACGACACTGAGACTCTGTATGTTGGGATGCACTTTGACTCATTTATCGACTCCATAGGGTCATCAGGTGGTGAGATTGGATGTAGTAATGAAACATATAGAAGTCAGTGTATTATAGTCGAGGATTCATCATACACCCACAGGTGTGGATATCCTATGTAATATATTATTTTATAGTGCATGAAGTCTCTGATCAGAGCTATTAGATGTGTTGTAGGAAAGGAGTTTCCTAGTAGCACATGCGTTGTCACTATAAGATACATTAGATGGTTGTCAAATCAGTATATAAGCCACGATATACTAATGGTTGTAGATTCGACCGGGATATATGAGATGAAGGGACCTAACTGTATGTTAACCATAATCGACTGGTTCTTGAAGGCACTATTTAGTGATACATATGGAGTCATAGGCTTACCATGATTCGTTGGGTGTTAATTAGAATTATTTCCGACATCTTATGTTCAAGGAGTTGGCCATAGGATGGGACTATTAAGGGTATGCCCAAATAAAAGACGAGTATAGTCCTGAATCACAAAGAGTTGTGGACCCACAGTGATTTGTATCCTTGAACCATTAAGAGTCACACAAAGAGTTGTCCATGGTTTCGGTAGATTTAGTACTGTGGTTCAACAGTTTGGTATGACAGAGCGAGACTGACCATTCTGTCTTCTATCGCCACTCACTTACTTGTTGCATCTACCTGGTTATTTATGTTGATGGCATTGTCATCACGGGTAGTGATCACCTAGACATTTCACAGGTGAAGCAGCATCTCTTCAAACATTTCAAGACGAAGGATCTCGAGAAACTCAAATATTTCTTGGGGATAGAAGTAGCATAGTCCAAAAATGGGATCATCATATCCCAAAGGAGTATGCATTGGATATTCTGGAAGAAATAGGAATGTTAAATTCAAAGACAGTCGACAACCCCATGGAACCTAATGTCAAGCTCCTGCCAAATCAGGGGGAGCCTCTTCCAGATCCTGAACGATATAGATGATTAGTAGGAAAATTGAACTACCTCACTGTTACTCATCCGGATATTTCATTTGCAGTGAGTGTAGTAAGTCAGTTCCTCAACTCTCCATGTAAGGAACATTGGGACGTTGTGATTCGTATTGTTCGATACATCAAAGGCGCTCCAGGAAAGGGTCTTTTGTATGAAGACAAAGGGCACACTCGAGTCGTAGGATATTCTGATGCAGATTGGGCAGGATCTCCCATTGATAGAATATCTACTTCTGGATTATGTATATTTGTGGAGATAACCTTGTCTCTTGGAAAAGCAAGAAGCAGAATATTGTGGCCAGATCCAGTGCAAGGGCGGAGTATCGAGCTATGGCCATAGCCAGCCAGGAGCTTATATAGCTCAAACAGTTGCTTCAGGAACTAAAGTTTGGGGAGGTTACACAAATGCCACTGATATGTGATAACCAGGCCGCCATTCATATTGCCTCAAATCCAACTTTTCATGAAAGGACTAAGCATATCTAAGTTGATTGTCACTTTGTCAGAGAGAAAGTCATATCTGGAGAAATATCTACTAGTTTTGTCAATTATCATGATCAACTAGCAGATATATTCACTAAGTCACTAAGGGATCCTTGAATTAACTACATATGTAACAAGCTTGGTGCATATAACCTATATACTCCAACTTGAGGGGGAGTGTTAAAATATTGTAAATATAGTATGGATTAATTAAGTTGATTCTACATTTATGTAATTAGCCTAAAATAAGGCAACTGAATATTCTGTAATTATGTACTCTTCCCTATAAATTCAATAGCTCCAACACACAGATTTTATCCAATGTCTCTTATTTCTCTTTCAACAGCCCCAAACAAAGGTTGTTTAGGAGGTGTGTTTCAATTCATATGTTTATTGATGCTTACACTAATAGTTTTATTTAGGTTATGCTTGAATGATCTAGTATGGTTGAATTTGATATTTTTGCATGTCTAAATAAAAATATAAAATTGGCATTAAATGAACCAATCACTTAATAGTTTATCTTGGATATGCATTCAGGATCTTGCTTGTATATTTAGATTGTAATGCATGCTTAGATTAAAGATCATGCTTGTGTTTATTTTGAAAAACTCATATGAACAATCTTTTGATTTAATTGTTAAAACATAAAATAAATTTTAATTATACGACTTTTGAATTTCGTTTAACACAACTTACTCTAGATATTTAGTTAATTAATGCTGTTGATTGTGGTCGTGGAATCTGTAAACTACAACAAATAATAAAGAATATTATATTAACAGCACAGAAATTTTTATGGAATCATTTTACAAAATCCACATCCTTTATTTGGAAAACTTTTGCCTCAAATTTAAATAATTCTTGTTTGTGGAAACTACATATATTGATTATGTATATATCTTTTGCAAACACCTGGAAATCTAGATGGCAAGATTAACATTCAATGGTCATGGAGATGGAAGAAGCTTACTCTTTTGATAAAATCACGTCCATTTGAATCACTGTAGAATGTTTTCCTGCTGTCCATAGTTGTTGTAAACTGAGTTACTACTTCCTTACCAATACCATCATTAGTTGGTATGGGACCAATCTATATCCATCAATATATTTCAAATGAATAAAATTGATGATGCATTCATTAGAATAGAAAAGATATCTATAAGATGATAAGAAAGGGGATACTAACAATGAACTCGACTTCCACATGTTCATTTGTCTTGTATAGTCTTGTGATCTGCATATTTAAAATTGTAACATGTTAAAACATGAAATAAAATATAGCCGATGTACAAGAACATGAAGCAGCCTATCAGGTTGATATGACCTTATACACTTGATCCTTATGTGGCAAAAGGCAATTCGCTCGTCTCCAGCACCCTTGCTAATCTATTCCAGGGCCAACATGGTGGAGATAAATCATGTGAGCTACTAGCCTGAATGTTGTGGTTAGCACGTGAAGAGAGCGTGCACGCTGGCTATATTAGGTTTTGACCCCCAGACCTCAAGGTGGCAACACCAACGTCCTAACCATCAATCCATCCTATGGGGACTCACTTGATCCTTATGTGAAGCATGAATACTGGACAAGGACCAAAATTATTGCTTCTTTTTTGCTACAAAAATTATTGCTTCTTGAACATTACTAATAATGGTAATTGTCCATTGCATTATTTGATAAGTTGGTCAATGAAGAAAGTCTTGCATTCGAATTCATCTATGCACTCGGAAAGAGAACCATATTGACCATGCAAACAAATTAACTTGAGCATGTGTACATGCGGCAAAATATTTACCATGGTATATTGGTTTATGGAACCAAAAGATGAAAAGAAGCCTGACACAAACAGATGACACACTGAACATTGATAGGCTCATCTTTACATTATCTTTACACAAAATAAAAAACAAAAATAAGGTGTTAGTTAACTGAAAAATAAATAAGTTATTCTTTTTAATAGGAATGTTTTAATTACTCTACTGTCATATCCAATTGTATGAAATTGTAGACCTACCTTTTATACTAAAAACAAATAAGATGAAAGAACTAGAGAAACAAATCAACTAGGATGAGGAAAAATAAATCCACAACCAAAGCAATTCATACAATAACAATCAAGTCTTATCACACTATATGAGGTTGGTTACATAAATCCTCCTACTATAAATTTAAATATCATACCTAGCAGGTCAAAATGGACAAAATATTTCGTTCCTGTTGCCAACCGACACGACCTGACACCAGGCCCAATAGCAACCGCGGAAGTGTCGTGTGACCCACGCGGTCGACGCAGAAGGGTCGTGCAACCCCAACAGCCGTGCAAGAGTGGTCATGCGACCCCAACGGCCTCGTTGGAGGGGTCACGTGACCCAACACTATGTCAGGTTTTTAATTAAAACGGAGAGTTTTTTTTCAAATTTAAATTGATTTTTACATTGATTATCTTAATCAACTCCTAGCTATAATAAAGATCATTCAAACAGGTTTAATCAAACCCTAATAAAATTATCTAATTAATTATATATAATTAAATATTTATTTATTTATTTATTTATTTCCTAGCTGTGTTGTTATTTTTTTAATGGATCCAATTAACCCCTAACTTAAATAAATAGCCAAATATATTTCCTGAAGTCCTAATGTAAAATTCTAATAAAATTATATATATTCCTAAAACCCTCTACAAGAGCCGCGGTGCCACAACGACCTCCGTGGGTCACCGCAGCCATTATTTTTTTTATTTTTTTGTTTAGTTAAATTTTATTTTTTAAATATAAATTTTTTATAAATAAACTATTTAATAATCATCATAAAATATTAAAAATTATTTCAAAATTTTTAAATAATTTTAAAAATTAATAAATATTATAATTTTTTAAATAATTTTAAAATTAAATATAAAATTAAAAAAATATAATTCTTAAACATTTCAAATAAATTTTTTAAAATTAAAAATTTACAAATATATTTAAAAATACTAATTTAAGATTTTCAAATAATTTTATAATTATTTTTAGCCAAATTAATAATTTTAAATTTAGTTTTGAATTTTGAAAATAACTTAATTTTAAAAAAATATTTATGGTGACAATCAAGTTGCAATGATGTAGCCTCAAACTCTGAATCATTAGAAAATAAAGCATTTATAGACTAAATGTCACTTCACCGGAAAGAAAAATTAATGTAACGAGATCAAGTCATATATTAGTTCTAACAATTAGTTAACAAATTATTTTAACGGATTTGTTAAGCAAATCATTAAATTGACCTACAACTGAATGTATTGTACAAGTTAAATTTTCTATAATATCCCAACCTTGCTTGAGGGAGAGAGTTATGGGCAAAGGACCTATATATAAACAATAAAAGGTCAACTACTAATATTCCTTATTTGTAATATAATATATATAACGAGAAAGCATTCTACCTAGGGATTTCATAAGGAATAATTTCCCTAATCATGACAACTCAAGACGTATCATTAACTTCAAAAAGAGTAATCAAAGTTAAGTTTTCCTGACCTTCAACAACTAAGGTAATAAGACAATCAGTTGTGAAAATAATAAGAATATAAATTACCACCCCTCTAAATGAAACCCATTGTACACAAATATTAGAAGATCGATGCACATAAAGTCAGACCACGAGTAATTAAGGAATATCATCACCTGATGTATCCATGAATTTATCTGTTGATGTACTTCATGCAGCAACGGCCCTTCTAAGATTGTCAAAGGAACCTAAAGAGTCATTATTAACTAATTAAGCAAATTTTAAAATATATAAATATATAATTGAAAAGGGAGCATGAGGTTAAGCCAATGCATAATACATTTGCAATCCATACTCAAAAAATAAATAATTAAAATTTACATGCTACAAATAAATAAAAAAAACCTATCAATAATGACAAAAGGCAATGTCACATCCTATAAAATGTATTATAAGTTTCCGTCTAAATGCAATATATTAGATTAATCAATCTAAGTAATCAAGACAAAATAACATCTATTATTATATTTTAATTAGTAAACCTAGACCCAACCTGGTTAATTAATTTTTGTTGTGAGTTACAAGGGTAGTTGGGTCTTTTCCTATGTTTGTGTTATTAGGGTTTGCAAGTTATATAAGTCTTGTAAAGGGTATCGGTTTAATACAATATTTGAGAGTTTTACATTTACAACATGGTATCAGAGCCAGGTTTACCAAAAACCTAATTTTTTTTCCTTTCCCCACGCGCGCCGCCATCGCTTTCTTTCCTCTCTGCCTTCTCGCACGGTGCCTTTCGGCTTTCTCTCCTCTCTGCCTTCTCGCACGGCGCCGTCAAAACCTTGAAGCTGTTTTCTCTTCGCGCGCGCGCGCCGGCTTTCTCTTCGCGCACACTCGCGCCGCTGATCTGTCTTCGAGCACGTCGCCACGATCGCGAGCGACACCTCCTCCTCTTCGCAAGAAACCGCAGCACCAGCGCCTCCCAACCATCTTCTTCCCAACATCGCCCATCGCGAACCCTAGTCTCGCAAGGGTTTTCTTCTTCTTGTCGCGAGTGAGGCACAGGCACAGGCACGATCGTGACGCCTGACGAAGCCGAATTTGCGCATTGGCTTCTTCTTGTCACCGGAAGCAGTTGGCTCGTGCGCCCGCGAAGAGGGAGGCGCTGGCCAACCCTTAGGCTTCCTTTCCGCCAGTGCCGTCTCCGCTGGTTCTTCTCGGCAGACTTCTTTCACAGCAGCACGCGCCAGCCAACGTCCCGTGACTTCTTCTTCCCGTGAAGACTTCTTCCCATGGCTTCTTATTCTCTGCAGCTTTTCCTTGCCAACGTCTGCAGTCTCTTCAAACGCCCACAGTGCCACCATCTCCTCTTCTTTCTCATCTCTGGCCGACGCCAGCCATCTCTCCTCTTCTCTGATCAGCCCAGCTTTCAAAGAAGCGAACAACGGCAGTGAAGGTTTCCAGCAGCACGCGCCAGCCATCTCTCCTCTTCTGTGATCTCCCGAGCTTTCAAAGAAGCGAACAACGACAGTGAAGGTTTCCAGCAGCACGCGCCAGTCATCTCTCCTCTTCTCTGATCTCCCGAGCTTTCAAAGAAGCCACCAGCAACGAACTGAGAAAGTTCCATCTCTATGGCAGATACCTCTGGGGAAAGTTCTGGGATGTCTATAGATCCCTTGACTTCTTCTGGACAGGTACAACCAATTTTCACAATGACAGGAACCGGAGGACCTGGTCTTCAAATAACCTCGGAAAAATTGACCGAGACAAATTATGCATCATGGGCAGTTGTTGTTGAGCTTTATATTGAAGGTCATGATAAACTTGATATTCTTCACGGTACTACAGTGAAACCGGATGAGAATGATCCCAGTTTTCATACTTGGAGGCGTGAAAATATTCTGGTAATGACTTGGATACTTAATTCTGTAAGTTCTAGCATCAAACAGGTCATTCTTTATAATAGAACAGTTGTTGATATATGGAGGACATTGGAGCAAATGTATGGACGCAAGCATGATATGTTGCATACTTATCAGATAAGTAGTCAAATTTTTAAACTTGAGCAAGGTTCTATGTCTGTTACAAATTATTTTGCTACTCTAAAAGGGCTATGGGATGAGTTTGACTACTACTACAGGATGGATAATTGGATTTCCACTGATGATCATCAGAGATATCTAAATCTCCTGGAGAAGGACAGAATCATTAAGTTTCTTGATAGGCTTCATGCAGAGTTTAAAAATTTAAAAGGACAAATTCTTAGTCTTGATCCTACTCCCTCCTTAGAACAAGTTTATTACAAAATTCTGAGTGAGGAAGGCAGGAGAAGGACCATGAACAACAAAGGTAATATATCTGCAGCAAGCACTCCAATTGGGGAGACATCTGCTTTTGTCGGTTCTTCTAACAAGCTCAAGTCTGGGGGGACAAAAGGAAAAGGTGGAAAATTTTGTCGACACTGCAAGAGGTCTAATCATGACTCAGATTTTTGTTGGGAGAAATATCCAGAGAAAAAGCTTGAAAAATTCAAATACAGTGACAAAAAGGTTCCTAGTCGTGAGAATCTTGCTGCACAGAAATTAGTGGATGGGGAGACTACTAATTCCTCGGTACCTTCTAATATTGAGTTGTCATCTACTGATATTGCCAATCTTCAGCACCTTTTATCGCGACTTCAGACTTCATTCTCTGCCAATTCGTCTCAAGCGCACACAGGTATCCGTGGTCTGGAATTAAGTTGATGCGTCAAGATCTTGTATCCCCTGGGTCATTGACTCAGGAGCTACGAATCATATGACAAATCTTGCTAATTCCTTCATTTCCTACTCTGTCTTCTGGGCAGGATAAAGTGACTATCGCTGATGGCACCAAAGCTACTGTGGCTGGAAAATGTTTCATACAACTGGCAGACCACTTTATCCTATCCTCTGCACTTCATGTCCCTTCCATTTCTCTTAATTTACTTTCTGTTAGTAGTATTACTAAACAATTACACTGCTCAGTAACTTTTTTCCCTGATCATTGTGTCTTTCAGGATCTCGAGACCAAGCAAACGATTGGAATTGGCCGTGAGGTAGGAGGTCTTTATTACTATCATTTTGGAACAACAACTGCTTTGAAGTCTACAACCCAGTGTTCAGAAAATAAGCATCAAGAAATCTTGTTATGACGTTCTCGTTTGGGACATTTATCTTTTCGGTCATTAAAGGTCCTATTTCCTAATCTCTTCTCTTCTGTTTCTCTTGAGTCTCTTAAATGTGAAGTTTGTCAGTTATCCAAACATTGTAGAACTCATTTTTTTGAGTCCATGAATAAAAGTTCGTCTCCATTTGAACTTGTTCATTCAGATGTGTGGGGTCCCTCTCCTATGCCTTCTTTGGATGGCTATAGATACTTTATTTCTTTTATTGATTATTACAGCCACTGTACATGGCTTTATTTGATGAGAGGCAGAGACGAAGTTCCTCGACTTATTCAACATTATTGCAAAATGGTTGAAACTCAATTCCACACTTAAGTGAAAACTCTTAGATCTGATAATGCGCGGGAATACTTTACACAATCTCTTAATGTCTTTCTTGAGGATTTAGGAATTCTTCATGAGTCATCTTGTCCTTACACACCACAGCAGAATAGAGTGGCAGAAAGGAAAAATCGTCATATCCTTGAAACAGCCCGTGCACTATTATTTCAGCACCAATTACCCAAATATTTCTGGGCTGATGTTATCCTTGCAGCCGCCTATATCATTAATCGTCTACCGTCAAAAGGTCTAGGGTATCGGTGTCCACTCACTATTCTTCGTCCTGACACAATGTTGTTTTCCCTTACACCTCGGGTATTTGGCTCCCTCTGTTTAATTCATGTTCTTGGTCTCAAGTCCTCTAAGCTTGATCCTCGCTCTATACGGGGAATTTTTCTAGGGTAATTCACTTGCCAAAAAGGCTACAAATGCTGTGATCCTGTTACTAAGACTAGATATGCCTTGAAAAATGTTACATTTTTTGAGTCCGAGTCCTATTATTCTCCCCAAACTCGTCCTCAGGGCGAGAATCTTACCTCTTCCCTTGTTCCTCAAGTGGTTCCTTCTCCTATTTCACTGGATGACATGGAAAATCAAAAAGACGATGCTTCATTACTGGGCTCGCAGGCTTCACAAGAAATTATTACTTACAAGCGACGAAGACATAAGCAAGGACCTACTACTGATCGGCTAGCTGAATCGGAAGCTCTGGCTCCTGATCCTGTATCCTCATTGGTTGAACCAATTGCACCCCTAAATATGAATGAATTGGACCTTCCAATTGTTGTTAGGAAGGGAGTCAGGTTATATACTCAACATCCTATCTCTAACCACGTTTCTTATTCTCGTTTATCTTCTTCATATCATGCCTTTGTTCACAGTTATCAAATCATGTCATATCTTCTTCTTATCATGAAGCTGTAAGGGATCATGTGCCCCAAAATCCCTAAATCCCTCTCTCATATGACTTTGTTGGGAGACATGGGATTAAAGGCACATGGTCTTGCAGAAATGTTATGATTGTTTTTTTGTTGGAAGACATGGGATTAATGGCTGAATTACCTCTCAGGTTGTATTGTGGCAACAAAGTTGTCATCAATATTGCAAATGATCCAGTTCAACATGACCGGACCAAACACATCGAGATTGATCGCCACTTTATTCGGGAGAGACTTGATTCAGGAGAGCTATGTTTACCTTATGTTAAATCTGAGGATCAACTTGCTGATATGTTTACAAAAGCTATACCCCAAGCTGTGTTTGATTCCGCCCTTAGCAAATTAAACATGTTTGATATATATGTTCAACTTGAGGGGGAGTGTTGTGAATTACAAGGGTAGTTGGGACTTTTCCTATTTTTGTGTTATTAAGATTTGCAAGTTATATAAGTCTTGTAAAGGGTCTCGATTTAATACAATTTTTTGAGAGTTTTACATTTACAACAATTTTTTAATTAATAAACCTAGAAATATATAATTCCACATAAATTTTATCATATCGTAAAGCACATTTCATATATCATCAAGTGATTAACATATCACATTGCAAGTATAAAAGAAATTTTTGCATATTACTCTAACCAATCCATAAAGTATGCTACTGATTTATTTGAAACATAGCCACAACTTGAATATTAAAAACTAGAATTTTCTTTTCCTTGCACCATCCTCACAACCATAAAGGAGTCATTTTAGTCCCTTATTACATACCGTAAGCCTATATGATTGTGGTTTCTGTAGATATCTTTTGAAACATAAAACAACACTGAAGGGGAATAAAATAATTATACAACAGGATAATAATCATAATACGACAGAAAAGACATTCTAGGTAAAGAAAATGTTTCACCTTATCTGATTCTATAGGAAATTTACCACTTGGCCGAAATATATATGCACCAGAGGCCTACATAAATGACGAAAAATGTATGGTTAGCTTAGCTGACATGTCCACGTGTCACAGGAAAATATATCATTAGAAATTTAATCATTTAAATACCTGAGGATCAATATCACTTCCATTATTTCCAACATAATAACTGTATGTCTGCTCTATAGAAGTTTTGACCTTAAAAGTAGCATATTCAGATCAGGTGACAACATCAGCTAAAAATAGTCAAATGGAATGCTAACAATTGTCTAAGAGAATATACCCACTTGGTAAAAAAATAGTTGAGTACCCATAAGTATGCATGTTTAATCATAGCATTACAATTTAAACCCACACAAAGATGAAGATAAAAAATTGAATATGGAGATGAAAATTTTCAAAATGCGGGTAACATTATTATACCAAGCTTCTTTTGTTGAAATAGAAACTCAATTTTCCATCATGATTAAACTGAAGCTTTAGATTTCCTTGCTCAACCTCCCTTGTGGAATTTTTCATACCTTGCGACGAGTCAACTATTGACATAAAAGCATGGGTACCTGACGTAAGACAAGTAATTTACACCATATTCAACACATTGTTTTACCTAGAATGGACAACAGAAAATCAATATCCAAGTAATAAAAAGAAATAACCTCTTGTTTCCGCACTTCTAATGAAATATGTTGAGAAACCAAGAGATTCTACTGTTACTGGGAAAGCAAGCCAATATTTAGGTGTTACACTAGGCGAGCTGCTTATGTAGGCCTGCACATAGGTTTTCCGTAAAGACAAGGAGGCATTGTTTATAGGTAAAAGCTGAGACTTGATTATCTTTCCTTCATGATCTGTGACAAGAATAGCATCACTGATAACCTGAAATATATAACAAATATATAATCATCAATAATTCCATTAATTCAGGACATAAGACTAAATCTACAAAATCCAGAAAGTACTTTAGCTCATTTAAGCCACTACATGGAATTATCTTATAAATGTTGGATCGTTGGATGTGGTTAGAGGAGAAGTCAATAAACACTTGCTTTTTTCGCATTTGTCTCTACAATCAAGTTAGTATGCAGAAAAAAAACAATCAAAGCATAAAACACAAGCAAACAACAATATAAGCCGATTTTATGTAATTCAGGAGCTGGCTCCTACTAAACCGCTATGATCCTTCAGTGGATCAGCCCCAAAATCCCTCTCTCAGATGACTTTCAGGAGAAAAAAAAACCTCTTATACCACGAGGAATACAGAAGATGAGCAAAAACAAAATACAATACAAAAAAAAATATTACAACAATGAAGTTTTTCTCTTTTGCTTGCTTTTTTTTTCACTTGAATTGCTCAAAGAAGGTTCAGAAATGCGACAACACTCCAGCAAGAATTGAGTGTGAAACTCCCTAAAGCTTCCTCCTTTTATAGGTTGCTTGCCGTTGTGGGAAACCTTCATTCAATTGACTGGTTTGCACCCATCAATTGACTAATATCCTATAGTCGACCGTTGTTGTATATTTTTTTTATCAATGACTCTTTTCTTGCTTTTTACTTGTAGCATGAGTTGACTATCATTAATCAACCCAGTCTACAATTTCACAAATTGTACAATTTTGGTAGGATCTACTCTAAGTCCCTATTTTTTTATATTAATTATGGACAAACTCACTTGACACATCCAAGACACGGTACCATGGTGCATGTTGTTTGCAAATGATATTATTGTGTTAGATGAGACAAGTGAAGAAGTAAATGATAACTCGAATCTTAGCCGAAAATACTGAAAGTGAAACATTTTAGGTTTAGTAGAGTACAGATAAAATATATAAAATTTTAATTTAGCAATATTAGACGTAACGAGACAATTGTTAAGATAGAAAATCACGAGTTATTTGAAACTGAGAACTTTAAGTTTTTAGAATTATTGTTGCAAAAGGATATAGGAATTGAGAGAGATGTGTTACATAAAATACAAACAGAATGATTGAAATAGAGGAGAGCGTCGAGTGTTCTAAGTGATAGTAAAGTACTTTTAAAACTTAAAAGTGAAGTTCTACAAAATGGCGGTTAGACCTGATATGTTATATAGAGCTAAATGTTGGACCGTGACTAAGCTCATGTGCAAAAGATGAAAATTGTAAAGATAAGAAAGTTAAAGTGGATGTGTGGGCATGCGAGGATGTACAGGATAAGAAATGATAACATTAAAGAAAAAGTCAAAATTGCATTTATTGAAGGAAAACTACGAGATGCGTTTAAGATGATACGAACATATGCTTAGACAACTAATAAATGCTCCAATTAGGTTGATTTGTTGAGTTCGGAGTAGATCCCATCGTGCAAGATTGGCTTCCGATGTTTCCTCGTGCAGTTTTTTATAGTTCTTTTGCCAATGCGTCGATCTGGTTGACTTCCTGAGTCGATAATACGATTAGCAGGCGGAACTCTGCTTTTCTATTGGTCACGAAGCCAGCATACTCATTCGTCTTGTCTTTACACGCTATAAAACTATTTTTCATAATTAGTAATAATTCAAAGTCAGTCTTGAAGAATACCTCCATTCGACATTTCCACATCCCAAACTCCCACTCAAACTTTGGTGGGTAGATACTTGGTCCGACCATCGTCTTGGTGCTTTATCTGGCGGTTAGTCCGTCAAAAGTGAACCTCACTCTGATACCAAGTGTTGGTCCCAAACAGGCCATCTAGAGGTGGTGAATAGCCCTCCAAATACAAACTATGTCTTTTCTATTCTTTAATAAAGATGATTAATTAGTTAAACAAATAAATAAAGTATGAACAACATAAAAAAAAAGAACACCCAGAATTTACTTGATTGCAACCAGGAAGGTTGTTAATCCAAAGCGTTGACAAGCTCTATAAAAACGACTCTTCGTTGAAAACGGAGAAGCCTCTTGCACTTTAAAGGCACACAGAAAGAGTAGGAAGATAGATAATTGTTGTTCTTTAATCCTAGCTCTAGGACACTATTTATAACCCAAAATGATAAATTACCCTTGTGCTGACGTGGTTTGGAGGTGCCTCAGTTGGATAAGATTTTATCCATGCAAGCAACAGTCACTAAACGGTCACTGCTCATCTGAGGCGCCTCAGTTCCAACCTCAGGCGCCTCGAGTATCAACTGAGGCACCTCAATTTCACTTTTATGCAAAACTCGATCTTCTCAACCGAGGCGCCTCCAAAGGCAACTGAGGCACCTCAATTGGCCTTTTGGTCAAAGTCAACTTTCATGTTGACTTATCTCTATCTTCGTTCGCTTGGGTGATTTCCGACCAACCAGAATTAGGCTCACCCGAATCCGACTCCGTCCTTCACCTCGAATGGGCTTCCTTCCCGGCTTCTTGTCCCTCGGATGTCACGCATGTCCTTCTCATCTACCGGTGTACTATTCCGCAGCCTCTGCGTCACTCGGATGCATCGAGCCCATTAGCACCCTTCCCCGTGCCATCCTTCTCGTCTTCCGCTAGACTTCTTATGCTCCTAAGCTCCTGCACACGTAGACACAAAAATCAAAACTACCAGAACCTAACTTAACTTGGTTGATCACATCAAAACCAACCCGGGATACTTACAGTCTTAGGCGATTAACAAAAGCTAACTCAAAATAAAGTATAATATCGATATTATCCCACTTGAATACTATTGCTATTAGGTTTAGAGCAAGTAGTGTGAGTAAACTACGATTGCCCGTATCCATGACTTGTTCCTACTAAGCTTTATAGTTCAGTTGGAAAATCATTTAATTAAAAAACTAATTAAATAATTTAAATATGATACTTATTTCTGTATTTCTTATTGTAGATCACCATGTCATAAAATATATCCAATACTCTCTCTCTCTCTCTGCGATCTGTCCTTGATAAGGACAAGATCAACGGAGCTAATTTCTTATATTGGTATAGAAATTTGAGAATTGTTCTCAAACAAGAACGAAAACTATGTGTCCTAGAGCAACCTATTTTTGAAACACCCGCCACTAAGCTAAAAAGGATGCTTATAAGAAGCATCAAGATGATGCTTTGGATATGTCATGCCTTATGCTTGCCACTATGAACTCTGAGCTTCAGAGGCAACATGAGAACATGGATGCTCACAATATGGTTGAACATCTTAAACAACTATATCAGGGGCAAGCAAGGCACAAGAGGTTTGAGGTATCTAAAGTTTTATTTGCATGCAAAATGCAAGATGGAACTCTATAGGAACTCATGTATTTAAAATGATTGGGTATGTTAAGAACCTTGAAAAATTAGGATTTCCGTTGGGCCAAGAATTGGCCACTGATCTTATTCTATAATCATTGTCAGAAGGGTATAGTCAATTTATCATGACTATAACATGAATGAAATTGACAAGTCATTACTAGTAGGGGTGTCAATTCGGGTTGGTCGAGTCGGGTTCGGGTCGGGTTAGAAAAAAAAAAAATTAACTCCCAACCCGAACCCGAACTAAACCCAAAACGGCCGAACCCGAACCCGAACCCGACCAACCCGATCAACCCAAACCCAACCCGAATAACTCGAAAAAAACCGATTCAAAACGTCTTTTTTCGCTATTTTATCTCAATACTCCATCATGATCATACTAATATTGATATTAATATATATATAAATATCTTGATTTTCAAAAAAAATTTGATTTAACCCCAAAAAATCACTAAACAATAAATTTGGGTCAACCCGAACCCGACCCGACCCGGAAATTTTCAACCCGAAATCCTCCAACCCGAGCCCAACCCGAACCCGAAAATTTTCAACCCGAACCTGATTTTTTTCGGGTCGATTTAGGTTGGGTCGTCGGGTCGTGTTGATTTTTGACAACCCTAATTACTAGAGATGTTAAGCATGTTGAGAACTGTTGAATTTAATCTTAAGAAGACTAAGCCTAAGACCATATTAATGGTGCAAAAGGGAAAAGGCAAACGACATCCAAAAGGTAAGGATAAGACTCAAGTCAAAGACAGAACCAAAGCTCATGCATTGAAGCCTAAAAGCGGGGTGTCTAAGGAAGAAACTTGCTTCTAGTGTGAAAAGACCAATCATTGGTAGAGGAAATACAAATTATATCCGGAGGAAGTTAAAAAGAAGAAAAGTCAGACTTCTACCTCAGGTATATATATTATAGAAGTTAATCTATCTATTTCTTCTTCATGGATATTAGATACTGATTGTGCATTTCACATTTATACTAATGTGCAGGGCCTAAGAAAGATTAGATCATTGACAAAGGACGAAGTGAACCTATAAGTAGGCAATGGCGTAAGAGTTGTTGCTATAGCTGTAGGAACATATTCCTTATCCTTGCCCACTGGCTTATTTTAGAACAACAAAAGTGTTATTTTGTACCTACTTTAACTAAGAACATTTTCTTTATTTCTTGATTATACAAGAAAGGTTTCTCATTTATAATAAAGGGCAAATGTTGTTCTATTCATTTAAATGATATATTCTATTATAGTGTATTTCTTATGAATGAACTCTATGTTTTAGACTTTAAAACTTCAATCTATAATATAAATACCAAACGGTTTAAACATAATGAATTAAACTGAACATATCTCTGACATTGTCGCTTGGGTCACATAAATGAGAATCACATATCACAACTCCATAAGGATGGACTTCTGGACTCATTTGATTTTAAATTATGTGAATCTTATCTTCAAGAAAAGATGGCAAAGACTCCTTTTAGTGGACACAACGAAAGAACAACTGATTTGTTACGTTTGTGGCCCTTTCAATATCGCAGCTTGAGGAGGCTATCAATATTTCATTACTTTTACTGATGATGGTAGTCTTCAACCTATCAAGGATTCGAACTACCAAATTGGCAGTCTGCTGCACAATCTCTGGCCCAATCTCTGTTACCTCTCCAACCTCGTCCCAGTGTATAGGCGATCTACACTTCCTCCCATAAAGTGCCTCATAAGGAGCCACACCTATAGTAAACTGCTAGCTGTTGTTATAGGTGAACAAAACTAGAGGTAACTTCGATTCCCAACTCTCGTGGAAGTTGATCACACTAGCACGCAGAAGATCCTCTAAAATCTGAACCACCCTCTCTGACTGTCCGTATGTATGAGGATGAAATGTTGTACAGAATAATAACTTCGTCCCCATGGTAGAATGGAGACACTTCCAGAAGGACGAATTGAATTGCGGATCTCTGTCAAACACTATAGAGGCTGGGATGCCATGTAAACTGACTATCTGCATAATATATAACTCTACATACTGTGTCATGGAGAAAGTTGTTTTTACAAACAGGAAGTGTGTAGCCTTGGTAAGATGGTCAACTATCACTCATATAGCATTTAAGCCTTTTACTGTCCTTAGTAATCCCACCACAAAATCCAACGTGATATTCTCCCACTTCCATTTGGGGATATGAAGTGGCTTAAGCATCCCGGTCGGTTTTGATGCTCCACCTTAACCTGCTGGCATGTTAGACACTCAAATACAGAACGTACGATATCCCATTTCATGCCTGAACACCAACACAATTGCTGCATATCTCTGTACATTTTTGTACTCCGAAGATGAATGGAATACAAAGTGGAATGAGCATTAATCATCACGTCGCCTCGCAAGGTACCTGATCATGGCACCGAGAGACGACCCTTGAACTTGACGATGTCATCCTCAACCGTATAAAGCGCATGCCAATTGGCCTCATCCCGCTGTCTCCACTTTTGTAGTTGTTCATCTAATGTTTGTCCACCTCGAATAAGGTCTCTCAAAGTAGACTGCACTATCAAAGTGGATAGTAGAGGAGCGCTTTTCCTTGCATAAATCTCAAGTCCAAAACTCTAAATTTCAGTCTGTAGGAGTTTTTGTACTACCAACTGGCTACAATTGTCATCTTCCAGCTCAGGGTGTGTGTCACGACATTAGCTTTTTCCCGGGTGGTAGCTCATACCACAATCGTAGTCCTCTACAAGCTCTAACCAACGCCTCTGCCTCATATTCAGCTCTTTCTGTGCGAAAAAATACTTGAGGCTCTTATGGTCAGTGAATATCTTGCATTTCTCACCGTACAAGTAGTGTCTCCAAATATTCAAGACGAAAACCACTGCCGCTAGCTCCAGGTCATGAGTCGAGTAGTTCTTCTCATGCAACTTCAACTGTCTAGATGAATAGGCAATAACTCTCCCATGCTGCATCAAAAGCACGATCAAATTGAACTTAGAAGCGTTAGTAAACATTACAAAGGCCCCTTGCCTTGATAACATAGCTAACACTGGTGTTGTTATAAGTGTTTGCTTCAAGTCATCAAACCTCCGTTGACAATCTGCTCCTCACTCGTACTTAGCATTCTTCTCTGTCAACGTCATTGGTGGTACCGCAATGCTAGAAAATCCTTTGTTAAATTTCCAATAATAGCGATCTAAGCCTAAGAAACGACGAACCTCAAATGCATTTCTAGGCATTACCCATTCTTTCACAGCCTCCATCCTTGACAGATCAACTTTTACCCTTCCTTCGAAATGATGTGGCCCAAGAATGCTACCTTCTCTAGCCAAAACTCACACTTACTAAACTTTGCAAATAATTTCCGATCTTCTAAAATTTGCAAAGCTATCCTCAAATGTTGTCTATGCTCCTCTCCCTCTCCCTGGAATAGATCAATATGTCGTCTATAAAGACAATGACAAACTGATCGAAATACGTAGTTCATGAGATCCATGAATATCGTCAGAGCATTTGTCAACCCGAATGGCATCACTCGAAACTCATAATGCCCATATCGAGTTCTGAAGGCTATCTTATGCATATCTGCCTCTTTTACCTTCAGTTAATGGTATCCTGATCGAAGATCTATTTTTGAGAATACGGTGACTAGAGCTGTCAATTTGGGTTGGGCCCATCGGGTTGGCCCGCCCCGCCAATCAATTTAAGCGAGTTGGGTTAGGATTTAAGCAAACCAAGCCCGCCGCGGGCCAACCCGCCTAGGCCTGCGACCCGCACAGGTCGGCCCACGACGGGCTTGGGTTAGCCCGCGGGTTGAGAATCACATGTTAGTTAAGTTTTATGACAATTTATTATCTTTCTTTGTTATTATTTTGAAATAAAAAATAATATTTTCCATCACATGATTACTCGTTTGTATCCATTTATATTTAAAAAATATATTTCTTAATAGGTTGGTCCGCCTAACCCACGGCCCGCCTTGGATTGGGTTGGGTTGGGGATTTTCCAACCCGCCTAGATGACGGGTCGACCCGCCCCGCCCCGCCCCGCCAAATGGCCGGCCCGCCACGGGCCGACCCGCCCCGCTACGGGTTGGCCCGTTTGACAGCTCTAACGGTGACTCCCTGTAATTGATCAAATAGGTCTTTGATCCTCAATAGTGGGTACTTATTTTTTTTACTGTGACCCTGTTCAACTCCCGATAATCAACATAGAGCCTCAAATTACCATCCTTCTTGACAAATAGGATCGGCGCGTCCCACAAGGAGAAACTAGGGCGAATGAAGTCCTTCTCTATTAACTCCTGGATCTGTTCCTTTAACTCCTTCATCTCCATAGGTGCTAAGCGATACGGTGCTTTAGAAATTGGCATCGTACTTGGCATAAGATCAACAGAAAACAATACCTCTCTCTTTGATGGAATACCGACAACGTCGTCGGGGAAAACATCGAGAAACTACCTATCGACCTCTACCTCTTCCAAGGATGGATTGTCTGCAGTAGGGGTCGAAACCAAACTGGCTAAGAAAGCCCGACAATCCTTAAGAATGAGTTTCATTGCTTGTATACAAGATATCAATCTGGGCAAGCCCAAGCATCTCGATGCCTTGAATATAAACTGCTTTCTTCCTTTCACAACCAATCCCTTCTGAGTATAACATCAAACTTCGATATTGGTAATAAGATAAGATTGACATAGATTATGTAACCGTGTAAATCAAGTTCAAGTTCTTTGGCCATGCTAGTAGACATAAGTTTTTCCCCTGACAGGACTGTCACCGTACAACCTACAACAAGTTTAACTATTTGGATGCCTCTATACCGCACAAGGGACTCTGATATGAATGAATGAGTAACCCCTAAATCTAAGAATGTCATAGTAGCTACCCTCTCTATAAAGATTCTCTCTGTAATGTGCGTCGTGTCTGAATCTGCCTCTTCAGCATGCATTACATACAATCGTCCTGGACCAAGCTGCTTCAACTTTAGGCAATCCATAGATATGTGTCCAGCAACACCGCATTTGAAGTACCTATTTCATCCCCATATTAGGCGGCGGTGGCGGTGGGGTCGGAGGAGGTGGCGCCTCCTCTCCTCCTCATAACTCCTATTCCTTCTTACGTACACACAATCTAAAACAATACCTAAACCGCATGTATAACAAAACAAAATAATAGATATATTTATTAAATTCCTAACTTCCTTAGAGTACACATGTAAACATAAAACAATTAACTAAACTTTTAAACTTACAGACCTAAAGGCTTAACTTCTTGAGCTTCTTGTAACCGCCAGTAGGCACAACCTAAATTAGGATCATTTGCTCTGATACTAATTAAAACACCCTAACCCTCTATACCTTACATCGAATATAAACCTTGCCTTTTTTTAAAATACAACATGCAGTACCAACACCAATCCGTCGTAATTTAACAACTCAACTTCAAAGTCATGCATAACGATTAAGTTTATCTAAAAATCAAGTACAACTCAGATCTGGCAATCCTAATAGTAGATAAATAGGCACGACATTAAGGTGTGCCACTGACCAACATAACAGATCCCAAAGCACATACTAACCAGCTACTAGATTTATTTAGGAAGAAAGTTTCAATATCTTAAACAAAAGTGACATCAACTCAAACAAAAGAACCCTTAAGTGTGCGCTACCTGCTAAGCGTGCTTATCCATCAAGATCCCTCTGTCTCCTCGTTACCTGCACCATATAGACCTAGTGAGTCGAAAGACTCAGCACATTCAACATTTATTTCAAGAAATAATTATACATGCACTTATTTCAATATACATATTTATTCAGGAAAATACATTGAACCGAAAGCTACATAAACTTCAAACTTTGACAAAATATCAGTAAACATTAAACTTCATTGCAACCTTTATCTTGAGTTCAGTTCGTTTGAGTGTGGCTACCTCAACCCCCTTCTTCTTCTTTATTTCGTTTAGCCAAACCTTTTCCCTAATACTAAGTTTGGTAGTATTCACCGGTATCCTCTAAGCCGGATTCCACAGCCCCTTTTTCTGCTGAATTAGGTGTAAAGGATTTCGATATCTTCTAAGTCAAACTCCTTTACTCCTTTTTCGGCTGAGTTAGGTGTAAAGGATTCCGGTATCTTCTAAGTCGGACACCTTTACTCCTTTTTCCTCTGAATTGGTATAAAGAATTCCAATATCTTCTAAGCCAGACTCCTTCACTCCTTTTTCCTATGATTTGGGTGTAAAGGATTCCGGTATCCTCTAAGCCGGACTCCACTATTCTTTTTTTTTTCTGAATTAGTGTAAAGGATTCCAGTACCTTCTAATCCGGACTCCTTTACTCCTTTTCCTCTGGATTTGGGTGTAAAGGATTCCGGTATCCTCTAAGCCGAACTCCTTTACCCATGAAATAGTCGCATTAAATTTTACATTGTTAAAGCAAAACAGTTTATATGGCATTCTAAAATAAACGGTTACGTTTTCATGCATAAAAACTTATTAAGAAACAAAATTTTATAAGGAAACTCACCATGAAGAACAGATAAAGGCATGCAGTTAATGAGAAAACATGTCGTAGAAACCGCATCTGCCAAAAAAGACTCGAGAACATTCATTTGAAATAAAAGGGCCCGTGCAGCCTCAAGAAGATGTATGTTCTAACGCTCAGCCACACTATTTTAGGATGGAGTATCAACACAAGAGGTTTCATGAAGCATATCATTCTGACTCATATAAGTTTGAAATAGACTAGATGTATATTCCTTGGCATTATCACTTCGCAGAGTACGGATTGACGTATTGAATTGAGTCTTAATCTCGACACAAAATGCACAAAATAGAGAAAATAACTCAGAACGATTTTTCATTAAATATAACCAGGTTACACAAGAATAATCATCCACAAAAATGACAAAATACCTAAAACCAGTTTTAGACAAAATAGGACAAGGACCCTAAATATCGGAATGAACCAACTCAAAAGGTATAATAGCACGTTTATTTATTCTTGGACTAGAACTAAGATGGTGATGCTTTGCAAACTGACATGACTCACAATCTAAGGAGACACTCTACTATATTGTGGACAAAACTTCTTGAGTGAAGGAAGAGATGGATAACCTAACCTACAATGAGCCTCGAAAGGAGTAGTTACACTCGAGCAAGCGAAGGATCTTGGGATAGGTGGATCAAGAATATAGAGACCTCCAAACTCATATCCTTTACCAATAATCTTCTTCGTCAAAAGATCTGAAATAAACAATGATCGGGAAAAAATGAGATGCAACAGTTAAGATTACGAGTTAATTGACTAACAGAAGAGCAAATTAAAAGATAAATTGAGAAAATGTAAGACAGAGGATAAGGAAAGCAAAGAGTAGGATTGATAGTGTCTGACCCACGAACACAAGATGAAGATCCATCAGCCAAAGTAACGATAGGAGTGTTAGATTTGTGTGAAAAAGTAGAGAAGAGACTAGAATTACCTGTCATATGATCCGTGGCCCCAGAATCAATGACCCACTTAGAGGATGACAAAACAAGACATGTGTTGTGATTACCTGAATCAGCAATAGTAGTAAAGAAAGATGATGACTTAAGTGATTCCTAATATTGAGAGAACTTGACAAATTCATCTACAGAGATAAGAACTGACAAGTTCTAAAATTCGCTAGGCGCTAGACTAGCGCCTAGGCCGCCTAGGCGGGGATTAGGCGGCGCTAGGCGGATTAATCAGTATCAACAAAAATTAGATAATTAACATAATAAATCACATATTATAACTCCAAGTCCAACACAATAACATCAAATGTAAAATGAGTTTAAACTTTAAAATTACATAACTAATAAAATATCATAGTCATAGAACACAAACTCAAATTTAAAATGAGTTCAAACTTCAACATTACACTAATAAAATATCATAGACACAAATTCAATATCATCGGACACAAACTGCTTCTTAAAATTTATTCTACTTCTTCTTCTCCATAATTTTCAACAACTTGGTCTTCATCAGACACAAACTCAATATCATCATTGTGTTCCTCCTTCTTCTTCGGATTCAAAATCATCTACATGAGGTTCTCTTACTCTAGAGCTTCTTCGGGGTTGTAGATTTTCATCTGCTCCACTTGCTTCATCAATCATTTGTCATGTGAGCCTAGAACCTAGTTCAACTTCATCATCTTCCCCACCATCCACAATCCAACCTTGTGCATTTGAAGCATCTTTTGCAAGAAGGACATCGACATTCCTTTCTTTTTCTCTTTTTTGTTTGTTCAACAATCTAGCATTAAATTAGACAAATACTAGATTGTTCAATCTGTTGACATCCAACCTGTTTCTTTTCTTTGTGTGAATCTAAAAAAAAGAGTAAATATTAAAGTTAGTAACATGAATATATACTTGACTTTAATTAAAGAATAAAGACTTAAAGTTTAAAACTTACTCCTTCAAATGTACTCAATTTCTTTCACACCCAGATGCACTTGTAGTTAATGAAAGTATCCTCAATGTCACTCTTAGCAAGTTAGGTGTGTGAGCGTCGTATGTACTCCACCATGCACATGGATCAAATGTATCATCATTTTTTTCACATGCTTTTGCTGCCAGTGTTTTTCCAAATAACCCAGTCTTGTCTCTATATTTTGCAAATTCCTTGTTGATAAGTGTATCTTGTAGATCCAACTCATTAGCATGCAAAATTTCTATACATTCAAAAATCCCCATCGCAACCTCCTCACAAAGAGCAATAGAACTATCTTTATAGTAAAAATAGGGATTTAACAAAAAAACAGTGGTATGCAATGATGTATCATGTTTATCCTTCATTTTTGACTCAATAATTTCTATGATAGGCTGATAATTTGATTCCATGTTGTTCAGGGCAATCTTGATATCTTCTTTAGCTTGAAGAAGCTCCCCATATAGAAACTCCATCGATGGCTTTCTATCTCCATCTACCAATCGAAGAACTCTAACCAAAGGAGCAAATATTTTCAAACAAAGTGTCACACCATTCCAAAAACTCATGCTCATCACAGTAGAGTAAGCCAATTTCCCTTTATTTGTCTTTAACCATTTACATGTCTCCCACATATCACTTGTAAACATGACCCTTAAACTTGCTTTTTTTTCAATCAAACTTTGCAATGTGAGAAAATTTGATGCAAACCTGGTAACTCCTGGCCGGACTATGTCTCTTTTCTTCGTGAAATTTCTCATTAATGACAAAGTCTTATGGTGAGCATAAATGAAAATAATAAAAGATTTGGATTGGTCAATAACCTTTTTATATCGTGGAAGTTTGCCAATACTTTCAAGCATGAGATTAACAGTGTGAGTTGCACATGAACTCCAAAAGATACCAGGTCGCAATTCTTTCATCAATTTAGCTGCAACCATATTGTTGGTGGCATTGTCTATTACAATCTGAACAATATTATGAGCTCCTACTTGTTCAACACACTTGTCAATATACTCAAAAATAAGTTCAGTTGTATGTGCCTCATCTGAAAACTCCTTGGACTCTAAAAATATAGTATCTTCCTTACAATTAACACACAAATTTAAGATGCTTCTTCTTTTTCTATCACTCCATTCTTTGCCCATTCTTCTTCATGTTTCTTCAGCAGTTGTTTTATTCTTTCAACTTCGGCTTTTAACAGTTGATCCCTTAGTTGATATTGAGTTGGAGGCTTGAAACCTGGTCCAAATTAACCTACTGCTCCATTAGTTGCTTGAAGCTATCATTATCAACGACATTTAATGGGATTCCATTTTCATAAACCTATCTCGCAACATATTGTTGAGCTTGTTGAGTTCTCTCCTTGAAAAGAGTCTCATTTATAATTTTTTGGCGAAGCACTTTACTCCCACTTGAACTTACATTTTCTGGAGCAATTGCTGATGCAAATCTATCTATGGGGCCAAGTGGAAGAAGTTTTTTAGATGGATCTATCCCTTCAATTTCAGAACCTTCTTTTTCATCAGGAGAAATAGTCACATCTACTCTACAACTTTGTTCTTCCATTATTTTGTTTTTCTTTCAGTTCCTCCCTTCTAAAATAGTCTGTTTGCACTTGTTTTTATCTTCTTGAGATGCTTTTCGACAACCAGATACATTTCCAGATATATTTCTTATGTGTTCCTTAATCCTATATACTCCTCCGACATTATTTTTCCACACAACTTGCATTTAATTTTGTCAAGGTTCTTAGGATCAATCAACATCCCAAACTCCCATCCAATGTCATTTGACATTCTTCTAAGAACCCCGGATTCAGGTTGAGTAACTGATGCTATTGAAGATGGATTACTTGCCATTGTAATTGTAATAACATAAAAACAAATTTAAAAACAAATTTAAGAACTTTAGAATCATTAATAAATTATAAAAAATCAAAAAAATTATATATAAAATAATTAAGATATAATTATAATTTATATTTAAAATATTTGGATTTTAAAAGTTACAATTATTGAAATTAATAAATAAAAAAATATATTAAAAATATAAATTTTTGAAGGTTACGATTAAGATTTTTTTAAATTTTAAATATAAATTTTTGAATAAAAATAATATTTATAATTAGGCGACGCCGAAAATATCCTGCGACACGTTCAGTGCCGCGAAAGCGTCACGGGATGCTTCAAGCGTCGCCGGACGTGTCGTCGAAGCATTCGACACCGCCGGAACAATCCTGCGACGCTGCCGGCGCCGCCGGAAACGTACCACGATGATGGAAGCACACTGGAAAAGTAAAAAAAAACTAAACGCATACCTGTTGCTGCGCATGATACCGGAGGAGGCAACGGCGATTCCGGAGGCGTCAGCAGGAAGCACATGAATCGACAACAGGCTTTATGGCTCTTAAAACAAAAAAAAGGAAAGAAATCCCACAAAAGAAGCGACGCACCGCCTGGCGTCGCGCCGACTGGGTTCTCTGTGCGGCGCCTAGCGCCGCACAGACCACCTTGGCGGCCCGTCCGCCTAGCTTGGCCGCAGACATGGTGTTCGGGGCAACCAGTGGGCGTCAAGCGACTAGGCGCTCTTAGGCGCCCGCCTAGCCCGCGATTTCGAACATTGAGAACTGATTGATCAAGGGTATTATTAGTAGATGCAATATGAGCCAGGTGTTTTTGCTGATTCTTGTACTAAAGTTTTTTGCACTCAAACTTTGTATGACTTAGCTTACGACAATAGTTGCATATAATACCACTAGAATTTGACGTCCGAGTTACAAAATCTTGCGAGCCTCCTTTGTTTCCACTATGAATAGTTGATTTTTTTGGCACATAATTAGTATTGTGACTCACCAAAACACCATTAAGTGGAACAGGTGTAGTATTTTCTGTACGGAGAATGCGGCTAAACACATCTTGTAATAAGGTGACCTCAAATCCAGAGAGAACTTATGATTTAGCGGACTTGAAGTCACGAGATAAGCCAGCAAGGAAGCTCATGACAGTCATCTGCTACCGTTGGCGTTATTGAACCTTTACATCAGGGCTAAAGGGCAGCAGCATATTAAACTCTTCATACGTCTTTTTTGAAAGTCATAAAATAATTAATCAGAGGTTGATCTTGTTTTTCCACAAGGTAAAAAGCTTTGCAAACCTCATATATGCGAGTGAGATTCCCTTTTCTAGAATACAGAAATTCTAAATAATCCATCAATTCTTTAACAAATTTACAGTGATTGATTAAACCAATTACCTCATTATCAATACAATTCCGAATATGAAGAAACAAGCGAGCATCCTCTCTAAGTCATGTCTGCTTCAAATCATCTTGAGGAGGGTCATCAGTCAAATGATCATCTTTATCAATACTCCGTAGATAAAGACGAACGGTCTTACTCTAATCCAAATAGTTTAAACCATTTAACTTATAGTCCGTGATCTTAGACATTATAGGCACCACATCCGTTATAATGGAAGTCTTATTTTCAGCCATAAAAATGAAACAAAAGAAGAATCTAAAGAAAGATTCAAGTCAAACACAGCAACAACTTACTTTGCAAATAGGGAGGCAAACAGAGAAAGGAAGAAGTGCAACACCAGATCTGAAGCTTGTGCCGGAAAGACAAAATGCAGCAACAAGGAATGACAGGTCGAAGGAGGTTCAATTCTTCCTTCTAGCGCCAAGCCCTAGATCAATCTCTTGGCACAAACAATGGTGGCGACTGGCTATGAAGCAGCGATCGGCAATGAAGCAAATCCTGACGATGGGTTCACACAAAGACGTGAAGTGCTGAAAGAGAAGGAGAGAAAAGGAATCGTGTAAAGTGTCGAAAGAAAAAAAAAGGAAAAGAGAGAGGAGAAGCGGCGGTGGAAACCTAATGCTCTGATACCATATTACAATAAGAGAATTCTCAATACACAAAAGTTACAATATGTAAGGCCTATTTATATACAAAGTTAGGGATTTATTTTTGGAAATAAATAAACCTATTTATATATAAAGTTAGGGGTCTATTCTAGAAAATAAATTAGGATTCTATTCTAGGTAGTAATTTGTATTTTAGGTAAAATATATATTAGGATATATATTTATATAGCTAATAATGATAAAAGATTTAAAGGTGTTTAGACATGAATAATAATACTAATAATGAAATATGATTTTAGGGATATTGTCTGTCATCCTCGCTTCCAACGAATCCAACCTCGACACAAAATGTGTCAGTGTCAAAATTGGCAATGAGGGGTGTCAACGTAGAAATCGGCGGAACATCATATTTCAAAAAAAAAAAAATACATTTTTAAGAGTTCTCATTAAACTACGTTAAAACTTTGTCGAATTATCGCAAGAAAATTGATAAAATATTCATTAATAATAGGCATGCATCAAACCTTAAAACACACATAATATGATCCACATAGTGCAGCAAACAAAAGTAAAATCTTGCCTTAGTGTTGAGGAAATGACGGGAGACGATCGAGAAAATTTTTCTTCTAAAAATTCCTTAACCTTTTCTCACAAGTTCATTTTTGAGAGGGAGTTTGGCAAAAAAGGTCGGTGGGTAAGAGCCCTAGGTTAGGCGAAGAAATTTCTTTTCCAAAAATCCTCTTTAATGAGATGGAAACCCTAAAAATAATTTATAAAAAATTATATATATTTTTTAACGATTAAAACGTATATAAAAATTTATATAAAATTTTTATAAAAACTTATATATATATATATATATATATTTCTTTTAAAGAAAATAACTTATATAAAATATTTAAAGTTAATCCTTTTAAAAATACTTCCACGTTACCCACCTTATCACTATTAAAATATATCTATTTTTTATAATTTATTTCATGCAACTTATATATTTATAAATATATATTTATTTATTTATTTTAATACTAGAATGAGACTTCGATCAAATCGAGGTGGGAACTACCTTAGCCAAGAGTTTCGTGACCATCTCAATGAGTGTGGGATAATATCTCAACTCACTCTACCTAGAATACCATAGTGGAATAGTGTATTAGAGAGGAGAAATCGTACTTTATTAGATATGGTATGATCAATGATGAGTCAGACAGCTCTTCCTACTTCATTCTGGGGGCATGCTCTACAGGCAACTATTTTCACACTTAACACTATTCCGTCTAAAATCATCATAAAGATACCATATACGTTATGAACTGGGAAGAGTCTCAAGATGTCTTTCATAAAGATTTGGAGATATGAGGCTTACATTCGACATCAAGTCCCAGAGAAAATAGGACCTAAATCAAATAAGTGTTGTTTTGTAAGATATCAATGAAGGGATATTAATTTTATAATCCACGCAGGACAAAGTGTTTATTGTTGAGGCAATCTGTGGTCCGAAGTGACCATGTGTTCTGATGTTTGGGCAAAGGGTTTAAGTTAGGTTTACCCTTGTGTATTTGATATGTGAGTGTGCAAGATGTGCAGGTTACACATATTAGCTTAGCTGGACGGCTTCGGTACGGTGAAGGGTGGCATGGAGACAAACTGGAGGCTTGTGTGCACCTGAGGGACTTTGGAGAGCAGGGACGATGAGCCGAGGGGCGCGGACTTCGAGGCATGCGTGAAGGATGGCATGGAGACAAGCTGGAAGCTTGTGTGCATCCGGGGACGGGAGCCGAAGATGAAGAGGGCGCGAAGGCAATAGTCGAGGCTGCTGGTGAGGAGTCAGCTGAGTCGTGAGGGTACGAGTGCTGAGTGATTGTACTCGGGAAATCCTAGGATTCGAGTGCTGAGAGAGGTGTACTCGGGAAGGGAAACCTTAGGTGTGTGAGTGGACCAGTCGACTGCACTTGGGGCAGTCAACTGATAAAACTCACAGAAAGTTTTCGACTGGTAAAGTCAAAAACTAGCTATTACAACTAGCCGTTGGACTGCTATTTGGGTGGCACCAGTCGACTGCCCTGGTGGCAATCGACTGGTGGCGAGGGTTTCAGCCTTGAGTTCTATTTAAAGAGGCTCAAGTTTGGCTGGAGACTCTTGACGAATTTGACTTTGATTAAAGGCCAAATAGTAGTCTAAGGGCTCAGATATTGTCGAGTTGTTGTGGCGAGGTTTCTCCACCCACAAGGAGCGACAAGGGCTAGCCGGAGGGTATCCGGGGACTGATCCACCGAAGGATTCTTGGATTAGTCACCTTTAGGGATGGATACCAAGTAAACCTTTCTTGTTAGCATTGGATTTCTTATTGTTCATTGTATTTTTGTATTGTGCTAACAATCTTGTAGAAAAAGAATCGAGAAAGTGTTATTCACCCCCCCTCTAGCAACCGTCAACGATCTAACAAGTGGTATCAGAGCGAAGGACCGCTCTTATTGGACTAACCGCCAAGGGAGCAAAGAAAGCTAGAGGAGAAAATAATGGAAGATAAGTTGGGTGACGACATCTACACTCCACCTCCCTACGACAATGAAGATTTCGGGTATTGAAAGACAAGGATAGAAACATTGTTCGGAATGGAGTAGGATCTTAGGATTGCTCTTAAAGCACCATTTGAAATCCCTAAGGACAAGCACGGGAAGAAGCTTAGGCCGAGATATTGGACTAAGAAGCAACAAGAGCAATCTAGGGCAAATAAAAAGGTAATTGATATATTGAGTAATATTTTGCCTAACAATGTTTTGAGTGGTGTAGGGACATATAAGAATGCATATGAAATGTGAAACAAGCTAGAAGAATTCCATGAAAACCCTACACGAATTCAATTAGTGGAAGAGCCCGAGGAAGTGAGCTCGATAGCCCAAGAGGAGGAAAAAGTGAGTGAGAGATTATCAACATCATCAAGTGAAGTGGAAAAATCAAGTGAAAAATCATCAACTTCCTCAAGAGAAGAAGAGGAAGTATCAATCTCAAGAATTGAGGGGGAGGAGAGACACTCATCCATGCAAAAGCAAGAAGAAGCTCTAACCTTCACCAAAGCAAAGACCAAGGATCATATCACATGCTTTGGGTGCAATGAAAAAAGACACTACAAGAACAAGTGTCCAAAGAGTAAGAAAAAGGAGGTAAATCCTACACTCATTTCAATTCCGCTTAAATCTAACATGGGTTGTAGGATTGGAGAAGCCTAAGAGAAAAGAAAGAGAATTAGATACTTCACGTATGGTGAGCTAGGACACTACCACACGAAATGCCCAAGGAGTGGAAAGCTCAAGAAAATAGAGCATCTAAAAAGATGGGAGAAGTTAGAAAGGAAGAAAAGAAGTTCACATCAAGGGGGAACTCCAAAGGTAAGGGAGGTAATTCCTAACCTTAAGTTAAAATGTAATTCAAATTTGAGTTCCTCCATGCATATTAAAAATAGTGTCAATTATTCCTCCATGCATGCTAGAATCAATGAAAATTGTTTGCTTGTGCATAATCATGATTTTAAATATAATGATAGGAATAGGGTTAACAAGGTAGATCAATACCCTAGGAAAACATGCATTATGAAAACCTAGGACCTTTGTACCTAAAGATCAAGGCATAAATCCCAAAAAGGGGAGACATATGCCTAGAAAAATAGGTAGGTCTAGGAATGTCCAAAGTGGACATATGGATTCTAGGGTTAGAAGTATAGAAAAAGAAAATCAAGCCTTGAGGGCAAAGCTTGATACATTGGAAAAAACCCTAGAAAGATTCAAAGTTGGATCTAAGGGTTTAGATATGGTGTTGGGTAGTTTAAAACCCAACTATGATAGATCAGGGTTGGGATACCGGTCTAAGGTCTCCAATGCCATGGAAAAGAAATATGCTAGGGAAGCATATAATTATGGCAAGAAGGAGAAGTCCAAAAATGGCAAGGGGGTATCATTTAAAGGTAAAAAGAATGACTTAACAAAGGACAAGGTGTCCAAGGTTAAGAAGGTTAGATTTGTAGGCCAAGAATCACCGGGGGCTCACCGGTGTAGCCTAGTGTGGCTTGAGTCACCTAGGGAGGTGGCTAGGGCTAAGAGCTCAAGGGAGAGCTCTAGGAGCCTTTGGGGTCCATGGTAAATAGATCTCAAGAGATGGTTTCTCTATAAAGTCTAGGTGAATTAGGAAATGTACCAAAAGGATTGGAAGACTAAGGTAAGTTTTAATCCTAGAGAATTGGCACATTAAAAGGAGAATTATGGAGAAAAAGGTGAAACATATTTTTCCCAAGTAGACATAGGCTCCACAAATCTCTCCACGAAATTTTAGATTTTTTGGAGGATTGTGAAATTAATTAAGCATTTCTGAATTTGGACTGAAAACCTGAAATTCAGGTATCAGTCGACTGATCCAGGTGAATTTGCCACTGGAAACTCTCTGTTCGTTTTAGCAGTCGACTGCCACAGGGGCAGCTGACTGATCCGCAGGATTAGATAGAAAAGGCATCTAGGATGATAGGATATGACCTTAAAATTAACATTCTTGTTAATGCTCCTTGAATAAAGGTTTGCCTCATGATTTAATGGTGATTGTATGAAATGAGGCTATATAGATATCATGGAATTCAAGGAAGGGTGATAGGTGCATATCTGTCAAAGGTTAAGAGATGATAAGAAGAGGATTTGATCATATTAAGAATACATAAGGAAAAGGGAAGAATTGAAGATAATTCCATGTGACAAATTATAATGATAAGCCTTAGCAAACACATGGAATTATAGATAGATTTCAAAGTTGAAACGAAATGATCATTCTTGAGGAAATTAGAGGATGTACCAAAAGTCAAGCACATTTGATACTCTTCATGAAATCATATTTTTCTAGGATAGGGTATATCCTAGCAGATGTGCTTGCAAATTCTTAAATTTTTTCAAGTTTTCTAAGATTTTCTAGAAGGTTCTAGGGTAGAAAACTTGGGTTGTTGAGTTAGGATTAACTTGACAAAAGAAAGATTGTGATGTTAAGTTGGGGTATAACTTAACTTGGTATTATGGTGTTAAGTTGGGTAGAACTTAACCTTGGTAAATTGAAAATTGGGAGAAGGCATAGGTAAAGGGGGAGGTTGCCTCTTGTTTGCCTTAATTTTCATAGGACATTTTGGGTTTTGTGTCAAACTTGGGAATGGTGATAGATACATTGTTGAATGTATTTTTCCCAAGTAGGTAAGGGTACCACAAAATTTGGGAATTTTTGGAGATTTGTGGAATTTCTGGCGCATTTCTGAATTTGGCCAGAAAAACTAATTTTCAGAGTATCAGTCGACTACCATGGACTGGTTTGGGTATCCAGTAGCTGATATGTGTCCAAATGGTATAAAACAAGTGTATGGGGAGCTAGTACACTGTGTTTAAGATCATTAGAGATTAAAAGATCCAATAATTGGGATATTGTTGGAGTTTTTGATGTTAGGCAAAGGGGGAGAAGTGTTAGGTTTAATTTGGGAAACCAAACACTCCTTTGCTAGAAACTCTAGGTTTAGGGGAAGCTTAGATAAAGGGGGAGCATGGTTGCTCCATTCTTGGTGTAAGGGGAACCTTGTAGAGGTTCTTAAAAAGCCTTTGTAAATCCAATGTAGGGGAGCTTTGGAGAAGCTTTAAAAAGTCCGTTTTAGATAAAAATCCTAAGTCTTGGGAAGATTAGATGTGGGATGCCTTGGGATAGGATACGTGGTTGTTTGCATGGCATATGCTTTGGCGGTGTAAGTCCAAGATGGAGTCTTGGCGACGTAAGTCCAAATGTTGTTTTAGCATTGTTATTGCTATCTATTTATTGCTATTTGTTTTCCCTAACTTAAACGTATTGCCAAATATCAAAAAGGGGGAGATTGTTGAAGCAATTTGTGGTCCGGAGTGAACATGTGTTTTGATGTTTGGGGCAAGGGTTTAAGTTAGGTTTACCCTTGTGTATTTGATATGTGTATATGAGTGTGCAGAATGTGCAGGTTACACATATTGGCTTAGCTGGACGGTTTCGATACGGTGAAGGGTGGCATGGAGACAAGCTGGAGGCTTGTGTGGACCCGAGGGACTTTGGAGAGCAAGGACGATGAGCCGAGGGGCGCAGACTTCGAGGCATGCATGAAGGATGGCATGGAGACAAGCTGTAGGCTTGTGAGCATCCGAGGGACGGGAGCCAAAGATGAAGATGAAGAGGGCGCGAAGGCAATAGTCGAGGCTGTTGATGAGGAGTCAGCTGAGTCGTGAGGGTACGAGTGCTGAGTGATTGTACTCGGGAAATCCGAAAGTTCGAGTGCTGAGAGAGGTGTACTCGGGAAGGGAAACCTTAGGTGTGTGAGTGGACCAATCGACTGCACTTGGGGCAGTCGACTGATAAAATTCACAGAAAGTTTTCGACTGGTAAAGTCAAAAACTAGCCATTACAGCTAGCCGTTGGACTGCTGTTTGGCTGGCACCAATCGACTGCCTTGGGAGCAATCGACTGGTGGTGAGGGTTTCAGCCTTGAGTTCTATTTAAAGAGGCTCGGGTTTGGCTGGAAACTCTTGACGAATTTGGCTTTGGTTAAAGGCCAAATAGTAGTCTAAGGGCTCAGATATTGTCGAGGTGTTGTGGCGAGGTTTCTCCACCCACAAGGAGCGACAAGGGCTAGCCGGAGGGTATCCGGGGAGTGATCCACCGAAGGATTCTTGTATTAGTCACCTTTAGGGGCTTGTTAGCATTAGATTTCTTATTGTTCATTGTATTTTTGTATTGTGCTAACAATCTTGTAGAGAAAGAATCGAGAAAGTGTTATTCACCTCCCCTCTAGCAACCGTCAACGATCTAATATTTATTGCTAGAAATGATGGTTTTCTAGAACGTGAGTTTATTTTTAGAAGAACTAATGTAAGTAAAATCAATCTTGAAGTAATTCAAGATGCACAAAACAGCACTAAGGCCTTAATGAAAATTGAACAGACACCACAGAGTGTTATGGATCATGAATTTGTTACATCGCAAGAAGTTGTGGAGCAATAACTTGTTCGAGCAGAACATGCTCTACGCAGATCTGATAAGATACGTCGCTATTCATTTCTCTTGTCTAACCATGATGATATAATGCTTATTGAGTTGAACGAGCCTATATCCTATCAGGAAGCTGTGATTAGCCCAAATTCCAAGAAATGGCAATGAGGTCCAAAATGAAATCCATGTACACTAATCAAGTATGGACTTTGGTTGATCCACCTGAATGGATCAAATCCATTGGGTGTAAGTGGGTCTTTAAGAGAAAGACTAACATGAATAGTATTTTGCATACCTATAAAGGGTGATTGGTAGCTAAATGTTTCAAGCAAATTCATGGTATAGAGTATGATGAAACTTTTTCACCAATTGCGATGCTTAAGTATATTCGGATCATGCTTACTATTACAGCTTACCATGATTATGAGATCTAGCAGATGGATGTCAAAACTGCATTTCTGAATGAAAATCTACTCGAGATGTGTACATGATGCAATCTGAGGGTTTTGTAGATCCAAAGCATGCTAGAAAGGTATGTAAGTTGCAAAAATTCATTAATGGATTAAAGAAAGCTTCTAGAAGATAGAATCTTCGATTTGATGATGCAATCAAAACGTTTGGTTTCATTAAAACTGAAGATGAACCTTGTGTCTACAAAAGGGTTAGTGGGAGCACAGTCATTTTTCTTATCGTGTATATAGATGGCATACTTCTCATTGCAAATAATATCCCTATACTACAGTTTGTGAAGACATAGCTTGGGAATTGTTTCTCAATAAATGACTTAGGTGGAGCAAGCTACATTTTAGGCATCAAGATTTATAGGGATAGATCTAACAGATTGCTTGGCCTAAGTTAGAGTACATATATTAATAAGGTGCTTAATCATTTTGTCATGTAGAATTCCAAAAAGTGATTCCCGTCGATATGGTGTGAGTCTTTCGAAAACTCAATGCCCCTCTTCTAAGGAAAAGAAACCATATGAATCAAATTCCATATGCATCTTCTATAGGGTTTATCATGCACGTCATGCTTTGTACTCACTCGTATGTGTTAAGCATGACGAGCAGATACCAGTCAAATCCAAGTGAAAATTACTAAACGACGGTAAAGAATTTCTTAAGTGTTTGCGAAGAACGAAAAATTATTTCTTGATATTTGGAGGCGATGTGGAGCCCGCTATAACAATGATGCAAGCTTCCAAATTGACAATGATGATTCCAGATCGCAGTCAGGGTATATATTTTGGCTAAATAGTGGTGCTATGAGCTAGAAGAGTTCAAAGCAAAATACAATCGCTGATTCTACTATAGAAATTGAATATATTGCTACTTCTGGTGTAGCAAAAGAGGTTGTTTGGATCCAAAAATTTATTACAGAGCTTGGTGTGGTTTCTAGCATAGCAAACCCAAAAACTTCTATTGTGATAACAATAGGGCTATTGCATAGGCTTTGGAATCTCGCTCTCATCAACGTTCCAAACATATACTATGGCAATTCCAACTCATTCGAGAGATCATCCATAGAGGAGTTGTGGGGATATGCAAAGTCCCAACTGATTCTAGTATATAGGTCAATTGATGACTTAATCTCACAAATCATGGATATAGGATATCAAGTTAACACATGGGTATATATTAGAGAATATGTACTAAATTGACCCCGCCATCAAAAGGTTTTATGGATTATTATATAAGTGTCATAAATTTTCTCACAGTGACTATCAGTATAAATAGTCCTTAGACCTGAAGTCACTACGGCTCCTCCCTACATAAGTTATGTATTTGAGTATCGACAAACGTCACCTGTAACAAGATGAATTATAAAATCGATCACTGGGTATTCAATAGTTATGTAGAGAGATGTGAGTGATGTAGATGGGATCTATCCCTTTTATATGACGGAAAAAATATCTGTGGGCCCTTGATAAAGTAGGACTATTAAATTGCATGACCATGCTTAAATTAGTGAATATGAGATATTAAGCTCATTTGGTAAAGTGAGTTTACTTGGAGATCAAGAAACACAAAAATTAACAAGAGAATGACATGGTCTATGCCTCATTGATCAATCAAAATATCGAGAATAGAAGGACTAAATCACACAAGATAATAGACACAGAAAGGTTAGGTCGGATCTCGACATTCTCGTCATTGGGTAGCAATAATGCATTGCTAAATATCACTCATTGCTTATGTATCTAAAATGGTTTTAGAGACATTATCTACGTTACGAGAGCCTATTGAGTTGCATACGAAGAATATGTTTGTTTAGAGATGAGTTTATTTTAGTTTGACTAAAATGTGATGAATCTTAAAATTGAAGGGTTAAATCTAATCTGAGTTAAATCATTGAGTTAGACCCAAATGAATCCATCACTTTGGATTATTGGATTGAGTTCCATCCAAGTTAGACTCATTGGATTAGATTAACTAAATAAAGAGGTTAATGTCCATTAAAAGAGTTTAATGGAGCATTATTAAAGAGGAAGACCAAAAGGCAAAACCTTTGGTATTCATTAAGATTAATGAGCATTAATCTAAGGTAGACCAAGAGACAAAACTTTTATATTCATTGGATGAATACAAAAGGGAAAATTGGTGAGAAGGCTAAGGGGGCGTTTGGTAGGCTTGTTTTCCATTATCATTTTCCATAGAAAATGCGGTTCTCTGGAAAACATGTTTGGTTTGCATTTTCCAGCCTTATTTTCCAGAAAAGATAAAGCGTTTTCTGGAAAACTAGATAATGAACGAAAATCATTTTTCAGAAAATGAGAAAATGTGATTTTCTGGAAAATGAAAATAGAAAATGGAGCAAACCAAACGCCCCCTAAGTGTTCTTCATCTTCTTCCTTGCTTGGCCGAAACTTGCTTCTCCCTCTTCTCCCTTTTGGTCGAACCATCCTAAGTTGCTATCACAACAAAGGTGGTTCTTCTCCAAATCTTAGATCGTGTGACAAACGTGGAATGTGTTCATGTGGATACTGGTAGAGATGCACCCATCCTAATTGTGATGAGATATGGTGAACCAAAATTACTGCCGGGATTGTAACATTCACGCAACAAAAGTAACCACTCTATCAAACATTGTATACTACATTCGTATGGATCTCTGGAAGGGATCTAATTTTTTTCGCTGGGTATGCATGTTTTATATTTCACAAAAGATCCCTATAATAGTCTCCTCTATTCCCCGACGATCTTCTTCCCTTCCCTTGCCTTTGATCATATATGAAATTTCTCATTTCATCCCACATTTGCCTTTAATCTTGCCTAAAGGCCACCTCTTCTTGTTTCCTTCTTTCCTCATCTTAGAAGTATAACTCGGCCTCATCATAATGCAGCTCAACCCTCTGAAAGTGCCTTGTGAGGTCATCAAATCCACTGCTCCAGTGTCCCCCTTATTGCTCCAAATTCTGCCTTATGGCAACCTATTCTACATAGATACTGGTAAGGCTAGAATGGAAAAAAAAATCATATACAGAGAGTCCTGTAGGATGTTCAACATGACAAAAAGATGGTCCATCCAGTTCAACTCTGGATGACCGGAGCATCACCTAAGCAAGCAGAGTCTGAGAATGGTCAACTTGGAAGTTGACCTTGAAAACCCAATGCGCCTAGCCTCTAACTAGGAATTTGTGTGTCAAGCCTTAATCACATAGACTTGATTCACCTAGCCTTTAGCTAGGAATGTTACTTGATCTCCAACCAAGACTTAGCACATGCCAGATTCCCAAACAGGACTTTAGATGCTTAGATCCATTAAGACTTAGTAACTATCTGGTTCACAATCAAAACTTTAACACCTATCAAGTATCTTGCACCTGCAAACTTGACACAATTAATTCGATCACAACTAACCTAACTATAACCTTAGTAATGTATCAAAACTCTAGGTTAATTGTTGTGCACCCAACACCAATAAGCTCAAAACTTGAGGGTTTGTTCACGAATGTAGTCCAAGGCCTCTCAAGGGCATCATTTATTATTACAGAGCTTAATAGGTTTACTCCGATTCAACGTCACAAAGTAGGGGATAGCACCTAGAGGATTGTAGGGCATCATGACTTGAGAAAGCGATCATTTTAGTAAGGTTACCTTGAAATAGGCACCACGTATCTCGAGATAGACCATCTTCATGAATATCAACATAGAGGTAAAAGAGTCATATTTAGGGTATCAACGATTATCACTGAAATAAACCTAAGTCATAGAATTGCTTTCCAAACCCTGTTTCCCACAAACTCTTCTTGCTTTCTTAATGTGTTTTCTTTCTAATACGATTTTTTTTTTTGAACGAAATTCGTATATAGTTTAAGTTGCAAAAATGTGTTCCATAATTGAAGTATTTGATTTCGAACAACTATCCTACTATTGTTTTGGGAGTGGGTCCTTTTATTTTAGTCTGTCATTGTTTTGGGAGTGGGTTCTAAATAATAAAATCCAGTTGGGACCAAGGTTTAAAATCTCGACCCGTGCCGAGGTTTCGGTCCCATACCGGAACGATACGGTTTCGGTATCGTTATCGTGCCGTGCCAGTACGGTTTCGGTATATATATATATATATATATATATATATATATATATATATTGTTTACAACATAGTTTTTTCAAAATTTTAATATATATATTAATAATATAAAGTAGAGATTTAGGTATGATAATATTCATGGTTCCAAATCTCAAATTAATTTTGATTCTAAGATAAAAAAATTATCAATAATAATTACATAAATTAATCCTAATTTATATATAATAATTATATTAATTATTAACTTATATAATATATTTATAATTTATAAATATTCTAAAGAATATATATTCAATATTTTAGTTTATATATATATAGAGAGTTTATATTGCATATAAAAATTAAATTTATTTTAAAAATTTATATATTTTTTAATTTATTAACAATTGAATTTTTCATAATTATTTATAAAATTTTAAAATTATTTATAAATTTTTAAAATTATTTTAAATATTTTTATAAAATTTAATTTATTTTTAATTTATAAAAATGATTAAAAGTTTGATTTTAAAAGTATTTTAAATTATATAATTATATATTCTTTTGTAATGTATTTTTTATATTTTAAATAAAAATAATAAAATCATATATTATAATTATATTAATTAATTAATAGTTTATTTAATTATTATTCATTTATATAATATATAATTATATTTTATATAATAATTAATTAAAATTAGAAATATATAATTTATGATTTTAATAAATCCAACTTTTCCTCCATTAAATAAACCCTAACTCGCCCGCCGCTTCTCGCGCCCACCACCGCCTCAACGCCGCCACCGCCTCACCTCGCCTCCTCCTCCGCCTCCGCCTCCAGCCTCCTCCGCCTTCACCTCCGCCTCCAATCGATGCCTCCTCCGCTTTCTCCGGCTCCAGGTTCATCTCCTTCTTCCTTTGCTCCTTCCTCCTTCCTCCTTCCTCCTCCCTTCCGTTGCGCACGCGTGACGAGCAACAATTTCGCATGACGCGCAATGACGCACGCGAAATTGTTGCAATTTCTGTGCCGGTGCCGGTCCCGCGTCGGAACGGTAAGTTCCGTGAGTTTCGGGTGGCACGGAACGAGATTTCATTCCTT
>JAGFNQ010001512.1:0-314295 GCA_024364735.1 Boesenbergia rotunda
AATCGTGCTTCCATTTCCTTCACCATCTTATACCCACTTGGTTCAGGACATGGTCTATGTGTGTCAGTCCCCACTAGGCTGACTACGTCACACCTAGCCCAAGTAACGTTTTCTCGTCCTACGGATTCTAATTACTCTCATGTATTTAAGAGATTCATACTCTGAACATGTCATGCTCTGGCCAGAGGCTTCGAGTAACAATCCGACGATAGGCCTTGGGTATACATCTCCTCGCAAGGAGTGGTGAATCCTTTGTAGGTTGTTCAAACATCTTCGGGCACTTCGGCTTATACCCAATCATCCTGGGTCCACACCTCCTTGGAGATGCTTGCTTAAGATGTCAAAGTATAAGTCTCCATGACCAAGATGACTTGAACACCGCAAGTCAAAGGAACATCGCACTTAAGCTGCAGTAAGAACTTCATTGACATATTTATATGTAGACTACCATATGAAGTTTTACAGCCAGTCACTCCAATGAACTAGTTCCCTTAACTAGCATTCATGTTTATCTCCAAACATCCCAATGTCACCAGCCAGTGAGAATCAGCTTATTAGAGAATAACCCATGCTAGTCTCAACAGAATTGATAGTGTCCATATTTATCAATTCATCGACTAGGGACAATTTCAATACTTCACAATTGCACATGTAGAGATAATCACTAGTTGTGAATTCATCACAAATTCTCTCATGCTGTGAATTGTATTGCGGACATTCAGTAAATGAGTTTAAGATCTCAATCAAATACATAAACATGTATACTCAAATATGAATATTCATTTATTAAAATAAATAATTACAATCATAAGGCGATTGCCTTAGGACATTTTTCTCATATCACTAACAAACTCCCACTTGGCCTAATGCCAATCGCTACGGTATCCAATACCACAGGCTCTAACATGACCCTCAAACTTGCTTTGAGGCAAGGCCTTAGTTAAAGGATCCGCTAAATTCCTTTCAGTGGGAATTTTCTCAATTTGTATATCATTCCTACTTATAATCTCTCTGATAAGATGATAGCGGCGAAGCACATGTTTGGATCGCTGATCAGACCTTTGTTCCTTTGTTTGTGCAATAGCTCTATTGATGTCGCAGTAAACCGGTATTGCTTCATCAATGGTTGGAACTACACCAAGTTCTGAGACAAACTTTTGATCCAGACTGTTTCCTTTGCTGCTTCCGAAGCTGCAATATATTCCGCTTCCGTGGTAGAATCCGCTACGGTGTCTTGCTTGGAACTCTTCCAACTTATTGCGCCTCCATTCAAAATAAATACGTATCCGGACTGAGATTTGGAGTCATCCTTATCTATCTAGAAACTGGCATATGTATACCCACGTATTACCATATCACCTTCTCCATATATTAGGAACACATCCTAAGTTCTTCTTAAGTACTTGAGGATTATCTTGACAGCCGCCCAATGATCCATTCCTGGATCAGACTGGTATCTACTTGTGACGCTCAGAGTATACGATACATCGGGCATAGTACATAACACAGCATACATGATAGATCCTATCGCGGATGCATAAGGAATCTTATTCATGCAAATCCTCTCGTCTTCTGTGCGCGGACACATAGACTTCGAAAGGTTGATCCCATGCCTGATGGGACGGTAACCTTTCTTGGATTTCGATATGCTAAACCTTTCTAGCACTCGGTTTATATATGTAGACTGCGAAAGACCAAGCAATCGTTTTGATCTATCTCTATAGATTCTAATCCTAAGGATATATGTTGCTTCTCCCAGGTCTTTCATGGAGAAAGTTTTGGACAACCAAATTTTAACTGACTGTAAGACTGATATATCGTTTTCTATAAGTAATATGTCATCGACATATAACACTAGGAATACGACTGCACTCCCACTAACCTTCTTGTATACACAAGGTTCGTCAGGATTTTGTGAGAAATCAAACTCTTTGATTGTCTCATCAAAACAGATGTTCCAGCTCCTGGATGCTTGCTTTAATCCATATATGGATCGTCGAAGCTTGCATACTTTGGTTTTATTAACCGATGTGAAACCTTCAGGTTGTATCATGTATACATCCTCAAGCAGGTTTCCATTAAGGAAAGTTATTTTCACATCCATTTGCCATATCTCATAATCATAATGAGCTGCTATGGCCAGGAGCATCCGAATGGATTTAAGCATAGCTACTGGCGAATAGGTTTCGTCATAATCAATTCCTTATTTCTAACGATATCCTTTTGCCACTAATCTAGCCTTAAAGGTAACAACATTACCTTCCATGTCGGTTTTCTTCTTGAAAACTCACTTGCACCCTATGGGCTTAATCCCTTCAGGTGGGTTAACCAAGTCCCATACTTGATTTTTGTACATGGAATCCATTTCCGACTTCATGGCTTCAAGCCATTTATCCCTTTCTGAATTTTTCAGAACATCTTCATAACTGATAGGTTCGTCATTGTTAATGAGTAACACGTCGTTCGATTCACTTATGAGAAATCCGTATCTCTCTGGAATATTGCGTGTCCTATCAGACCTACGAAGAAGTGGTGTCGTTTTAGGTTCAACTGATAGCTTATCATTATGAGTTATTGGTTGTGGGTCTAGACTAGGTATCTCTGTAATGTCTATTGGAGTTTCTTGAACTTCTTCAAGTTCAATGCTACTCCCACTGTTTTCTTGTAAAAGAAATTCTTTTTCTAGAAATACAGCATGCCTTGAAACAAACACCTTTTGTTCCAAGGGATGATAGAATTGGTAACCCTTCGTTTCCTTAGGTTATCCAATAAATAGACATTTATCTGACTTAGCATCCAATTTGTCTGATACAGTCAGCTTTACATAAGCAGGACAACCCCATATCTTTAGGTGAGATAAATGAGGTTTCATACTATTCCACGTCTCATATGGAGTAGTAGAGACTACCTTGGTCGGAACTCTGTTTAGTAAGTAAACAGCTGTCTTAAGCGCATAGCCCCAAAAGAATTTTGGAAGAGTTGCATGATTCATCATAGATCTAACCATGTCCATCAAGGTTCGGTTACGCCTCTCAGATACACCATTATGCTGTGGTGTATATGGCGGAGTCCATTGAGACAATATCCCATTGTCCCTAAGATAATCTTGAAACTCTTGACTTAAGTATTCACCACCCCGATCGGATCGAAGTATCTTAATACTTTTGCCAAGCTGTTTCTCTACTTCACTTTTGAACTCCTTGAATTTCTCAAAAGCTTCAGATTTGTGTTTCATTAAGAACACATACCCGAATCGTGAGTGATCATCGATAAAAGTAATGAAGTAGCTATAGCCTCCTTGTGCAAGAGTTGACATTGGTCCACATACATCAGTATGTATTAGACCAAGCAATTCTTCCACTGGTTTACCTTTTTCGAAAAAGGGTAATTTGGTCATCTTGCCTTTTAAGCATGATTCGCATGTATCAAATGAACCAGGTTCAAATGATTCCAGAATTTCACATCGGTGTAATTTGGTCATGCGTTTCTTGCTTACATGGCCAAGATGACAATGTCACGTATAGGAGTCTATTTTATTATCTATTCGAGCACGTTTGTTGCTAACTTCGATATTGAAAATGTCACCGGATAAATCTAACGTGTAGATATCATTGCATAAAGTTTCGGTCCCATAAAGAACACCATTTAAAGTTATGTAACAGCAATTGTTACTAAAAGTTAAATGGTAACTCTTTTCATTCAAGCATGAAATAGATACAATATTCTTTATTAACGAAGGAACAAAATAACAATTATCCAATTCTAAGACAAGTCCAGTAGGGAGCTTTAGCAAATATGTTCCGATGGTAATAGCAGCAATCTTTGCTCCATTTCCAACTCGCAAATTCGCTTCTCCCTTGACGAGTCTTCTTCTATTCCTTAGCCCGTGTATGTCATTACATATATGTGAGCTACACTCAGTATCGAGTACCCAGGTGTACGAGGAAATAGAGTGACATTCAATAACGAAGATGTCTGAAGAGGATGGGACATCGGATGCCTTCTTCTTTAAGGAATCAAGATAAACCTTGTAGTTTCTTCGCCAGTGGCCCTCCTTGCCGCAGTGATGGCAAGTGTCTTTTAGTGCCTTTTCAATCCTTTTGGCCTTAGTTAACTTATTGGTGTCCAAAATGGAACGCATATTCAGAGAAGACATGATCAGGTGATTATCCTAGAAATACAAATTGAGCTTATGTGATGAGAATGATAAAGAATGCATCAATATACATTAATTAAATCCTATTTATTTTTCGAATTGAATAACCCTTTTTATCAATTCGGGAGATCGTAGGAACATCTCCAAATAGGTTGATATCCAACCATAGATAAGAACAACCATGGCTGGAGTCCATCAAGTTATTCTTAGCAATGAAGGTACGTAATTATACCGATTACATATTACACATATGTAACTATCACATTATGCTATCAACGTAATTGAATGTTTGCATATATCATTGGGTTGTTAACTCATTAACAAGTATGCAACAATATACATAGTACCCAACTGCACCTCTCTCTTTACATCGACCTTGGCTGTGGCACAACAAATCGATGCTCCAAGCTTAAAGTTGACCCATTAATCAAGAAATAGTTTTAATATGGTTGGAGCTCATTCAACCGTTTAGTCAGGCTTGGATGTGTCCAACAACCAAAACTAAGGATTGACCTCTGACTCCAACTATATTAATCATAAACTAATTCCATTGTTTGAACATGTTGAGGTTCAAGTCGGGCATGGATGTGCCCATCAATCCAAACGAGAAACAAAACTCCGGTTCTAACCATATTAATGGAAGGTGTTGACCTTAATATTTTGTAAGGGGTTTTGGGTCTCATCTTTTTCTTTTAAGCACATTCATGACATATAATTATGTCATGTACTAACGATTTCCTTAATAAAGTATGTATGTGACTTAATTTATCAAGTCTCATTAATTGAATTAGGAACTGGATTTCCTAATTCTAATTTCATATTTTATTTAAGGAATTGTTTTGGGAAACAATTTCCTAAATTATCATAATCAATTTCGGAAATAATATGTTTAAGACTTTGATTTCTCTAAATCAAAGCTTATTAAATTAAGAGACAGATTCCCTTAATTCAACCACATATTATTTTCATGAAAATCTTATTTAAGGAAATATACTCTATAGGAAATAATTTTCCTAATTAATTTTGGAGAAAATAATATGTAAGAGCATCACCTCATAAATCAAATAAGGAAATTATCGTTTGAGAATCACCTCAAAATTTCCAAGATTTGATCACATATTTTATTTATGGAAAATTAATATCAATAACTTAATTTGGACGGCTCCCCGAGGCTCAATTCAAAATAAGAATTTATTGATAATATAATTTGGACGGCTCCCCGAGGCTCAATCCAAATTAAACATTTGACAGTTTAAATTCAATTTAGGAAATTTAATTATAACATCTAACTTTAAATTGGACGGCTCCCCGAGGCTCAATCCAAAATAAAGAATTTTGTAAATAATTTAATTTCTAATTATGAATTTAAATGCCAATTAATATTTCCATAATTTGTCTAGACTTTCTTGAAAGAAAGTGCCCAAAATTGCGAGCTTTCCATAAATGGAAAGCTTCCAAAAATAAAAGGTTTTCAGAATAATTGTAAGTTTCTGGTACAAAGAAAACTTACGTATTTCTAAAATTAGAAATTTTCCAAAATAGGAAATTTCTAAAATTGGAAAGTTTACAAAAATGGAAAGTTTTCGCAATTATCATAAAATTTCAGAAACAGAGGTATTTCAAAAGTTTACGAAATTTCATGAGGATTTCCAAACCTTGAAATTCCTAAATCGGAAATTTACCATAATTGGAAAGTTTCCATAATTGGAAAATTTTCCAAAATTGAGATCATGACAAAGTTTTCCGCAAAAACAATTATATGATTATGTCGAACACTAATCGGCTCTGATACCACTGTTGGGCCCGGGTGTATGTTGACATGGATGCGGGTTCGTAATTTTTAAAATTAATTACGTGCAGCGGAAGGTTTAGCATAAATAATTTCTCAAATTATTTAACCACACATCTAAGCATGCAACTTTATCTTGTGTAGACATGATCATATATTTAAAATTTTGCAAAAACGTAAACTAATTTACGTATTACCTCGCGTAACTCGAAGGAAGGGACGAGATCCAACCGTAAGCGTCCCTCGGAAGCTCCGCCTCTATTCGCGTCCACGCCGAGTATCTTCGGGATGACTTCGTAAAGCCACGAGTTTCGTGTTCTCGAGAACTACTAGATTCTCCGAGAACGCGACAAGAAAACCAAGAGAGAAGTAATCACATCGAAAAAACTCACTACCAAGGTTGGCCGGAATCACAATTCCGGCGAGAAGAGGAAGATGACTTGCGCCCAATCCCAAGGTGATGATGGCTGGAGAGGAAGATCGTCCCAACGGAAGAACTTCGTCGCCTCGGTGCTTCTCCTTGTGCTCACGGCAAGAAGAAGGGAGAGGAGCCTTGTGACCGGCCAAGAGAAAGAAGGGAGGAGAGGGAGAGAGAGCCCAGGCAAGAATACTTCGATTGATTTCCAAGCCTTGCCTTGGGTCCTTTATATAGTGGCCTCTCAACCGCCAAGTCTCTTTTTTCTTATGGAATAAATTTTCTATGACTTATTCCATCATGCCAAGTTTTATCATATTTTAATTCATGATAAAAACCGACCAAGTCTCCTTTTTTCTTATGGAATAAATTTTCTTATCATGGTAAATCAATTCATTATTGATTTTATAAAATAAAATAAACTAATCCATGCTTCATTTTAATTTTCATGAAAAATAAACCAAACCTTGGTTTATTATATAAAATTTTATATCATCCATAATTTTATAAAACAAACCACACAATTGGTTTATTTTATAAATTGAACCAAAAACTTGGTTCTCTCCCTTTGTTGTGGCCGGCCAAGCAAAGAGGATGGAGACCTTCTTTGGCCGGCCCATCCAAGTCACGCCCCAATGAATTAAACTCATTTAATTCATCTATTAAGTCTTCAAAAGACTTAGCCATTTTACGCTTCCGATGCGTCTCTGATAAATTCAGATTCGACTTATCATTTGGCTCAACAAACCTAATCTCTCTTGAGTGAAAAATCTAATTTTCAACTCGTTTTAAATCCCTCGGATTACTCGTAGTGCGTGTGACTAAATAGGCTTTCGATTTATGTTGGCCGTCTATAATTAACCAATTATAGGACGATCATGAGTGGCACCTAGTAGTATATCATGATCCCCAATTAATCGAAAGATCAATGGTTGACCTCAGAAACTATTCTGAAACCCTTCAGCAGCTATAATGAATCGTGCCCCATTCCCTTCACCATCTTATACCCACTTGGTTCAGGACATGGTCTATGTGTGTCAGTCCCCACTAGGCTGACTACGTCACACCTAGCCCAAGTAACGTTTTCTCGTCCTACGGATTCTAATTACTCTCATGTATTTAAGAGATTCATACTCTGAACATGTCATGCTCTGGCCAGAGGCTTCGAGTAACAATCCGACGATAGGCCTTGGGTATACATCTCCTCGCAAGGAGTGGTGAATCCTTTGTAGGTTGTTCAAACATATTCGGGCACTTCGGTTTATACCCAATCATCCTGGGTCCACACCTCCTTGGAGATGCTTGCTTAAGATGTCAAAGTATAAGTCTCCATGACCAAGATGACTTGAACACCGCAAGTCAAAGGAATATCGCACTTAAGCTGCAGTAAGAACTTCATTGACATATCTGTATGTAGACTACCATATGAAGTTTTACAGTCAGTCACTCCAATGAACTAGTTCCCTTAACTAGCATTCATGTTTATCTCCGGACATCCCAATGTCACCAGCCAGTGAGAATCAGCTTATTAGAGAATAACCCATGCTAGTCTCAACAGAATTGATAGTGTCCGTATTTATCAATTCATCGACTAGGGACAATTTCAATACTTCACAATTGCACATGTAGAGATAATCACTAGTTGTGAATTCATCACAAATTCTCTCATGTTGTGAATTATATTGCGGACATTCAGTAAATGAGTTTAAGATCTCAATCAAATACATAAACATATATACTCAAATAGTGAATATTCATTTATTAAAATAAATGATTACACTCATAAGGCGATTGCCTTAGGACATTTTTCTCATATCACTAACAGAAAAGTACTAGCTTGGAGGGCTAGGTGTGGAAATTCCTAACTCGGAGGGTTAGGTGATTGAAAATCCCGATGAGTGAAGTCGGGTCCTGGTGAGTGAAGCCAGGAAGCCTAACTTGGAGGGTTAGGTGTGAAAAGTCTTAGCTTGGAGGGCTAGGTGTGGAAATTCCTAACTCGGAGGGTTAGGTGATTGGAAATCCCGGTGAGTGAAGCCGGGTCCTGGTGAGTGAAGCCAAGAAGCCTAACTTGGAGGGTTACGTGTGGAAAAGTCCTAGCTTGGAGGGCTACGTGTGGAAATTCCTAACTCGGAGGGTTAGGTGATTGGAAATTCCGGTGAGTGAAGCCGGGTCCTGGTGAGTGAAGCCAGGTTGACTGAAGTCCTGGTGAGTGAAGCTGGGCACGGAGTCTTAGTCTGAAGGACTGAGCACGAATCAAGGGAGGCTGGGAGCCAGTTCTCTTGACTTAGAGTGGGTTTGGCCTTGCCTGGATCGGTCTGGTGACCGATCAGGGAAGTTGGCACGGAGTTCCCTCGTGGATCGGTCTGGTGACTGATCCAGCGATGTCTGATCGGTCTGGTGACCGATCAGGGAACATACGGTGACTTTGGCAAACCTACTGATCGACTCCTGATTGGTCTGGTGACCGATCAGGGAGCATACAGTTCACTCACTACTTGGCTCCTGATCGTTCTGGTGACCGATCAGGGAGCATACAGTGGCTTTGGGAACCCTACTGCTCGGCTCCTAATCGGTCCGGTGAGCGATCTGGAACACTGTTTCGATCGTTCTGGTGAACGATCAAATGTCGCGAGTTCCTCACTATGACCGATCAAGATCCATCCTGATCGATCTGAGCATGTCCTGATCGGTTTGGTGACCGATCAGGAGGGTTGGACTGCGAAGCTGAGAAATCACCTTGCAAAGGGGTGGATCGGTCTGGTGACCGATCCACGACTTGGGATCGGTCTGGTGATCGGTCCAAGAGAAGTCGTGATTTTTGATTACGCGTTGGGGATCGATCAGGATGGAGCCTGATCGGTATAAACCCAGCCTGATCGGTCTGGTGACCGATCAGGAGTCACTCTGATCGGTCCGGTGACCGATCAGTAGCTGACAGCTTTAATTCAAAAACGCTATCAGAGCTATGATTTCGTCTGTTTCTCTGCTGATTCGCTACTGATTTCTGCTCCTAACTACTGATTGTTGATACTCTGTTGATTTGCTGAGCTAATGAGCTGCTAAGTGTGTAGGTAACTCAGGTTTACTTCAAGGGAGTCAAACTGAGGCTTTTGCTACGTCAGTTTGGGCAGGTTTCCATCTCAGGTTGCAACGGATGCTGGCGCTGATGGAGCTGCTGACTGGAGCTCGTCTGAGGGAAGCTCAGGGAGTCCAGGAGAGCTCAGTAGTGGGTGAGCAGTTGCAGGTGAGCAGCTGGGAGCTGCAGAGAGGTGGCTGTGACCTGGCGATCAGTGGGAGAGGCTTAAGGGCTTGGTAGCGATGAAGCCTCAAGAAGACGAGACTTGATCAGTTCTTGCGACATCTCTTGTTCTGCTCTTGCGACAACTCTGATCTGTTGAGCATCACTCTGAATCTTGAAGCAACCTGTTGTTACTTGAGCACTTGGGAAGAAGAAACAAGAAGCTTGGCGAGTCCATCAGCATGAAGACACGAAGAAGGGAGTTCTCGCGTGAGATCTGTGCTGAGTGGAGCTCGGTGAGGAGTTTGCTTGTGTTCTTGAGGTTCTAAGTGCTCAGTAAGATTTCTTCTTGTGTTTCCTGTACTTAATACTTCATCATCTTAAAACGCTGTGGAGAGGTTACTCCACCGAGAAGGAGGTTGCATTTTATCCGGATTTTTCGGGGCTTGATCTGCTGACGATCAAGGGATCGCCCACCTTAAGGGCACGCCAAGGAGTAGGGGCAAGTTATCCCCGAACCTTGTAAACCCTCTTTGTTAGCGTTTATAGTTTGCTTTTCATTTCAGCAGTTATACTTTGTTCTTACTTCCGTTGTGCTACTAACCCTAACTGCAGAGAAGTGTAAAAGAGAAAGCGATTTGTGGTGTCTGACTACATTCACCCCCCCTCTCTAGCCATCCAAGTTCCAACAAGTGGTATTAGAGCTTGGGGCTCTGTTCAAGCGGATTAACAACCGAGAGCTATCAATAATGGCTTTGAGAGAAGGTTTTAGCACCACTCGTCCACCCTTCTTCGATGGTTCAGATTTTCAATATTGGAGATCGAAGATGGAGTACTATCTCAAGATGGACATCAACACATGGTTCGCTGTGAAGGAGGGTTTTTCCCCTCCAAAGGATGATGAAGGAAAAGAATTGGAATCTTGGCGTTGGTCGGCTGAGCAAACCAGGAAGAGTGAAGCCGACGCGAAGGCAGTGGTGACTTTGCAATGTGGCATGAACAAAGATCAACTCATCAAGGTTGGTCCCTTTACAAGTGCAAAGGATTTGTGGAATAAACTCATTGAACTCCATGAGGGTACCCGAGATTCAAGAATTGCCAAGAGGAATTTGTTCCTCAACCAACTACAAAACCTCTCCATGAAGGAGAGTGAGACTGTGAGTGAACTTCATAGCCGATTCAAAGAAGTTCTCAACGGTCTCCATTCTATTGATGAAAAGGTCGAGAACCGCGACCTAGTAAGGTATGTGCTAAAGGCTTTTCCAAGGAATGCTTTGTGGTCATCCATGGTGGATGCCTACAAAGTTTCTAAGGATTTATCAATTGTAAAACTTGATGACTTATTTTGTGAAATGGAGCTACATGAGATGGCTAACAAAGGCCCTAAGGAGAAGGGGATTGCCTTAGTTGCAGGGGAAAGGACCAACAAGAAGAAAAAGGAGAAGAAGAAGGAGAAGGAAGTCTCTTCATCTTTATCCTCAACCGAATACGAGTCCGAATCCGAGGAGGATGGCAGTGGGTCTTCTTCCTCTGAGATGACAAATTTTGTTAGAAGGATAATGAGGAAGAGTCGACGCTTCAAGGGTAAAGGTAACCCTAGTGAAGTTAAGATTGATAAGTCTAATATTACGTGTTATGAATGTAGTAAAAAAGGACACTTCAAGAGTGAATGTCCAAAGCTAAAGAAGAAGAAGGAGAAATCCAAAAAGAAGGAAGATAAATCCAAGAAGAAGAAGAAGGCCTTGAAGGCCACTTGGGATGAATCCTCCTCTAGCTCATCCGAAGAGGAAAAGGATGGGAAGAGTACACGGCATGTGGCACTCATGGCTCTTGAAGACCAAGAAAGCAGTGATGAATCGAGTGACTCATCAAACACGGCTTCATCATCTTCGGATGATGAAGAGGTAATTACTCCCGAACTCGATAAATGCTATAGAACAATTGCATGCTTAACCGATTTGTTAAAAAAGTCAAAAAATAAGGTTAAGTCTTTGAAAATTGAAGTTGAACAATTGAAATCCTCTAAGGATGAGGATATTGACGATTTACATGTAGAAATGCTAGAGAATGAAAACAAATCTTTGAAGAGTGAAGTTGAGATACTCAAGAGTGTTCTTGAGAAATTCTCAACTAGCTCAAAGACTCTAGACATGATCCTAAATGCCCAAAGGGCGGTCTACAATAGGGCCGATATTGGTTACCGACCCAAAGAACCATCATTTGTGTCCTTAATGTCTAGGACTGATGTTAGACAATCTAAGATACCTAGAGTTCAAAGGAAAGTAGTCAAGGCATGGGTGCCTAAGTCTTGCTTAGTAGGTGTTTTAGGTCCCAAAATTTGGATACCTAAATCTTCTATTTTTTGAATTGTGTAGGTTATGATTGAGGGGGAGCATCTATCAACTTGGTTCGTTGATAGTGGGTGCTCCAAACACATGATCGGTGATAGATCATTATTCACTACCCTCCAAAGAAAAAGTAGAGGTAATGTTTCATTTGGTAACAATGGTAGTCTCAAGTCATAGGAATAAGAGACATTCAAATATCTGAATGTCTTAGGATTAAGAATGTCCTTCTAGTCAAGGGGATGGCATTTAGTCTCCTAAGTGTCAGTCAATTGTGTGATGCGGGTTACACAATTGATTTCCAATCAAGTCAATGTCTAGTTAGACAACATGACAACTTTGACACGGTACTAGTAGGAACAAGAGTAGATAACGTTTACCAAGTTTCCTTTAAAAGTGCTACTAATGTTTTTGTTAAGTGTCTCATATTAAGAGAAGATGAGTCCACTCTTTGGCACCGGAGACTAGCACACGTGAACACAAAGAATATCCGGAAGTTAGCCAACAAGGGATTAGTTTGTGGCTTACCAAGCATCAAGTATGAAAAGGACAAACTTTGTAATGCATATCAAATGGGTAAGCAAATAAAATCTGCACATAAAGGTAAAAGCACTGTGAGTACTTCTACTGCATTGGATTTACTTCATATGGACTTGTTTGATTGTAGCACTATTATATCCTTGAATGGTAGTAGATATTGTTTTGTTATCATTGATGATTTTACAAGATATACATCGACCTATTTTCTAAAATATAAGGACCAAACCTTAGATGTTTTCATTTCTTTTTGTAGAAGAGTTGAAAATGAGAAATCATCAACCATTAAAACAATTAGAAGTGATCATGGAGGTGAATTTCAAAATCAAAGGTTTTTAGAATTTTGTCAAGATAGAGGGTATAGACACGAGTTCTCTACTCCTAGAACACCACAACAAAATGGTGTTGTAGAGAGGAAGAACCGGGTCTTACAAGAGGCTGCACGAAGCATGCTTAATGAGTACTCCTTACCAGGGTACTTGTGGGCCGAAGCTGTAAGCACAGCTTGCTACATGCAAAACCGAGTCCTCATCCATAGATTCTTAGGAAAAACTCCTCATGAACTTTGGTTTGGAAAACTACCAACAGTTAAACATCTTAGGGTGTTTGGGTGTAAGGTGTTTATCCTAAACACCAAGGACCACCTTGGAAAGTTCACGGCAAAGGCTGATGAAGGGATACTGGTCGGGCATTCCCTCGTTAGCAAAGCCTACCGAGTCTATAACAAGAAGTCTAGATTGGTCGAAGAGTCTTCTGATGTTGTTTTTGAAGAAATTCCAAAAGCAAATGATTAACCAGAAGATGTCGAAGGAGTTCAATTCGAACTTAGGAAACTAAGTTTGGATGGAAGTCCAAATGTTGTAGATGGTGGTGATGAGTCTGATGACGGTGAGCCTAGACAACTCATAAATCAGCCGGATCCTGAGGTTGACCTTGTGTCTAGTGACACCATTCAAGAAGTACCACCTACACCAAGGACAACTAGGTTAGCCTCTAGTCATCCCCAAGACCAAATTATTGGAGACATCCATCATAGGGTTAGGACTAGATCATTCTTTAGGAATGAGGCTAATGAAGTTGTCCTAATTTCCGAAATTGAACCTAGAAAAATTGACGAAGCATTAAATGATCCCGATTGGATCATTGTCATGCAAGATGAACTAGGTCAATTCAAAAGAAGTCAAGTATGAGACTTAGTCCCTAGACCTAAGAAGACCACCATTATTGGAACCAAATGAGTCTTCAAAAATAAGTTGAACCATAAGGGAGAAATCATAAGAAACAAGGCACGCTTAGTAGCCAAGAGCTACAGTCAAGTAGAAGGCCTTGATTATGATGAAACCTATGCTCCCGTGGCACGATTGGAATCCATCCGATTGATGCTTGCATTTGCAGCACATCGAGGTTTCAAGCTAAATCAAATGGATGTCAAATCGGCCTTTCTAAATGGTTTAATAAGAGAAGAGGTCTATGTCGAACAACCTCCGGGGTTTGAGAGTACCGAATTCCCAAACCACATGTTCAAGCTCAAGAAGGCACTTTACAGCCTTAAACAAGCACCCCGAGCTTGGTATGAGCGGTTGTCGACCTTCCTTATTGAAAAAGGTTTTGTTAGAGGACAAATAGACCCTACACTATTTCTACGGAGAGATAGTGATAATATTTTTGTAGCCCAAGTGTATGTCGATGACATAATTTGTGGCTCAAATAATAAGGGATATTTAAATGAATTTATCAAACACATGGAGAGTGAATTTGAAATGAGTCTAGTGGGAGAGTTGACTTTCTTCCTTGGACTTGAAATCAAGCAAACTCATGACGGGATCCATGTGCACCAATCGAAGTACACTCAAGAGATGCTCCGAAAATTTAACATAAGTGATTCGAAGGAGGTTACCACTCCCATGGCTACAAACACAAAATTAGACAAGGATGAGAGTGGTAAACCTGTTGACCTAACTCAATATCGGAGCATGATAGGTAGTCTGTTATACCTCACAGCTTGTCGACCTGATATTCTTTTTGCTGTGGGTATGTGTGCTAGGTATCAAGTGTTGGATCGTGAAAACTGATAGAGGGGGGGTGAATATCGGAAATCGTTCGGACTTTCGTAAAGAGCAATTGCACAGCGGAAGTAAAAATAAGCACAACACAAAGACACAGGTGATTTTACTTGGTTCGGAGCCTGTGTCGACTCCTACTCCAAGGCCCACGGTCGTTGACCGTTTACTTTGGACAATTCTATATGAAGTGCAATAATAGGTTACAGAATTTAGTTACAAAGTAAGTGCATTAAAATAATAATAAAGAATTATGCTCTTCGTTACCGACATCCGGAGTGGATTGACTTTTTCCGGACAGCGGGACGTCGTCGGCTCGAGTTGGAATGTTTCTGGAGCAAGGCACGAGCGTAGAAGAGCTTTGAGACGTTGAGAGAGTTGTTGTTTTGAAGCCTTGGTCGAGGGCCCTTTATATAGGGCCAGGGGGCGCCCGGGACGTCGGGGGCGCCCCCCACGTGGCCTTTGATCCGCAGAGCTCTCGGTCGCGTCTGATCCTCTGGATCCGCTTTGACCGGGGTGCCCGGAGTGCTCGGGGCGCCCGGGTTGACCGGGTCAAATCTTATCTGCTAGCTTCGAAGGGTTTTGATTCGAGGTATGCGTATGGGGGCGCCCGCAGCGCAGGGGGCGCCCGGGAGCAGCGGGGGTGCCCGGGAGCACGGGGGCGCCCGGCCCAGTATGTATTCGAACCCTTTTAATCCTTACTTGTTTTGTATGCACCTTGGGGGCGCCCGGGACACTCCGGGCGCCCTACTCAGCCATTGCCTCTCTCCTTTGAGGCTTTCTGAGCTGCAGACACACGTTCCTTCGGTCCTGCATCCAGGGTTAGTCCAAAACACAACAATACATTAAGTGGTTAGATTATACAGCCTTAGCTGTCTTGGTTCTGACTTTGGTCTCCAAAATGGATCCCTAGGTCGAGCCGACGCCTACTGTTCCCTCGACGGGGAACGCGTCCTCACCTACTCCTCTCGGGAGAATTTACCTGATGCCAACCGTTCCTCTGGTTGGACTTTTGCCTGACGGTCCTTTGTCAGGTCTTGGATGCCGAGCTGCCCTTCGCTCGGTGCCTAGCATTCCTTCGCTAGGGCTTCAGTCCCAAGCTGTCCTTCGCCTGGCGCCTAGCAGTCCTTCGCTAGGTCTTGGATACTGGCAGTCCTTCGCCAGTTGCCTAGCAGTCCTTCGCTAGGGCTTGGATACTGGCAGTCCTTCGCCAGTTGCCTAGCAGTCCTTCGCTAGGGCTTGGATACTAGCAGTCCTTCGCCAGTTGCATAGCAGTCCCTCGCTAGGACTTTGTCTCTGCACACTTGAGTAACATATTAGATCACAAATAAACTTAACTTTGAAACCTTTGTCAATATCAAAACAAGGTTCGATATGGTGCTTCCTGCACCAACATCAAGTTTGTGCCAAGGAATCTCATCTGATTGTTGTTAAACGAATATTGAGATACCTGAAGGCCACAATTAGAGTTGGTCTTTGGTACCCCCGTACCGAATCATTTGACCTAATTGGCTACACCGATTCCGACTATGCTGGATGCAAGTTGGATCGGAAAAGCACGAGTGGGGGCTGCCAATTTTTAGGTTTATCAGTAGTTAGTTAGTCAAGTCGGAAGCAACATTGTGTTGCTCTCTCCACGACCGAGGCAGAATATATCGCCATGGGAGAGAGTGTATCGCAATTATTGTGGATGATTCATACATTAGAGGACTATGGATTAAGCTACAAGGGTGTGCAAGTGTTGTGTGACAATATTAGCATAATTAACCTAACAAAGAATCCAGTCCATCATTCTAAGACCAAGCATATTGAAGTGCGTCACCACTTCATTAGGGATCATGTTGCTAGAGGAGATATTGTACTCTCACATGTAGAGTCCAAATCAAACCTAGCGGACATTTTCACTAAACCACTTCCCGAGAATGAATTTAGCTTCTTACGAAGGGAATTGGGAATGCGTCACGCTTCATAGGATTGAAATGCATTCAAAACCCTTCATGATTATTTCTGATTGTTGGGAGCAATTATTGGGTAACTTGGGGACATCTCACACAAACTATAAGGTTTACCAAAACGTTTTTGTTTGCTAGAAATGGGGTGAGATGCTAGGATCAACTTAATTTCTCAAAATGTCAATGCATCCCTTGAGGAATTAGGTTGACGAGATAATAATCACTAAGTTGACCAAGTATCGGGAAAACCAATGCATAACACATGTGTACTTGGCTCCATGATCATACTTGGACATTCCAATCAAGGAAACTTGATTGGAGACTCTTTCTTGATACAAACGTGGTTGTGAATTGATTGAATGTTTGTGATTGAGTTTGACTTCACTTGGGTGGAGCAAAGTGATTTGTCAAAACCATAAGGACTTTTGATCCTTGTTCAGGGATCAATTATAGTCATGGGAACACTTCCATGATCGATAAACTTTCATCAGATCTTATCAGAAATCGATAGGGAGTCTAAATATGAGATTTCAGATCGTATCAGGAAAATTCGGGGAGCCTGATCGGTCACCGGACCGATCAGGAGCATGTCTGATCGGTCCAAATGACCGATCCAGCCAAATTGTGATACCCTCCTGCAATCTCTCTGTGTTGGCCTGGATCGGTCCACAGACCGATCTGGCCCCCTTGTAGTGATCGGTCCACCGACCGATCAGGAGGCTCACGAAATATCGCGCAAACCCACTGTTCGCTCCCTGATAGATCAGCCGATCGATCAGGATCCTGCCTGATCGGTCACCCGACCGATCAGGACCAGGCCAGTCCAATCAGGCTGGAGTCTGATCGGTCTGGGCGCTCCCAGATCAAACGGTGATCCATTCAATCACATTAAATTGCGGTTGGTGGACCGATCCACCAACCTATTAACTTCTCCTAAACCTTACATCTCCGAACCCTAGCGCCGAAACTCTCCTCTTGCGCGTGCGATCTACTTGCTGTGCGTGAGTTCTCCCTGTGATCCTTCCTCTTGCGCGTGAGTTCCTCTTCTCCCTGCTGTTGGTGTTCTCAGCAACTCCTCGCTGCAAACTCCAACTCTTTGCGTCGTTTTCTCTGAAGGTCAAGTTCTCGTGTGAGCTTCTCCTTCCTGCGCACGTCGTTTCATTCTCTGCGCAGCTTGTCTGAAGGTTCTACCCACACAATCATTCACATGGCACCTAAGTAAGTTTTTGTCTCGTTTTACTTTACTGATTACTCCATCAATCATGTATTTGGGCTAATCATAATTTGTCTCTTAATGTATTTTGTTTTTGTGGTGTGACCTTTTCCCTGCCGTGACCTTACCATGATCCTTAACCCTACTGATTAAACCTATTTTCATTTGAACATCTTCTATTATAATTTATGTGATCCATGCCTTACACTACAAATTCATCCGTGTGCCATGTATTTCTTCAATTCAAATCTGTGTCTTGATTATAACCTCACTTCACTTGATCCAATCAATTGCCATGATTTCTTTTCAAATCCATTAGGAAATCAACTAAGGGCAAGGAACCCGCTGACAAGTCCTCCAAGGGCAAAGACCCTTCATCTTCTGCTCCTTCCCGAAGGCCTCAGCCTTCGTCTAGTTCTCAGTTCCCGAATGCGGCCTTTGAGCAGGCCTTTCAATCTAGAACTTTCAAACTACTTTCGTGTCGGTCTATCGATCGACCTTTCTTGGTTGAGCATTGTCCTTCTATCATAGAGGTGATTGAGTTTTATAACCTCGATTTCTTTCTCTCCCTCGAACGAACAATCAACTATGACCTTGTTTCTGAGTTCTACAATAATCTCCAACAAGGCCCTCAAGGTGGCTTTGATTTCACTACTCGAGTAGCCAAGAGGAATCTTGACTTCTCCTATGATGTTTTGGTGGAGTATCTGGGCGGTCGACGATCACCTAATTTTTATTCTATCTACCCAGAGCTTCCCGACCCCTTATTGGCTCCATTCGGGGACGTCACCCCCGACTCCATATATGAGCACTTCTTCGGACACCCTCGACCAGCTGGCCTTGATGAGTTGGGGCCTGACTTTCTGACCTTTGCGGCCCTCCGACTCTCTCCTATTGATTATGTTCTTTTTAAGATAATCACGAACTGCATCCTGCCCATAACCTCCAAACCCCTCACTGAGATCCGACCATATCACTGCCTGATGCTTTATGGCATGCACCGCCACATGGACTTTGACATTATGGAGAGTGTTTTTTAGTCGATCATCTCCTATCGCGAGCTCAGTCGTTGCACTGTGTATATGCCGTTCGGTCATGTCATTACTGACTGGCTTATGTCAGTTGGTATTGATGTGACCAAGGGTAGGACAGTGTCCATAGTTAGACAGGACTGCCGGTTGGGCAAACGCCCATTTGCCAAATCTGGTATTGTTGTTGGGCCGGACGATCAGAGTCTTATCTGGAAGGACGGGCGGGGTCTTGGCGAGCTACCCAGGGGCGCACACTTACAGGTACCCGCAGCTCCGGCTGCGCATCAGGAGGCGCCCACCGCTGCTGCTGACTACGACTATGAGTCAGATCCAGACCTGTGCTGGTAGATTTCAGAGCTTGATCGGACCATCCAGCATGATCTTCATTTGAGAGAGCTTTGGCGGGAGGAGATCCGGTCTGGATTTCAGGCTTTCGACCACAGACTGTTGGCGGTCGAGTCTGACGTCTTTGGGGTCCGCACCAGGCAGGAGACATGGCATGAGGAGTGGCGCAGTTGGGCAGCTGGTCATCCATACCAGTCTTCATCTACTGGAGCTGCGCCCTCCGACAGTACTGCCCCGGGGTCCTTCATTCCTGATGATACGACTGATGACCCGATGGAGGACGATGACCCCCCCCCCCCCCCCGCCGACGCTTGATTATGAATATGCTCTGTCTTTGCATTTGACTTACTTTGACTGTTTTGAGTGTATGACTTACTTTAATCATGGCTGTATGCCTATGATTTGACTGTTTCTTGATGCGATGTTATGCATCTGACGTTATGGTTTTCATGCTTGACTTACTATTTATGCTTATTGTTAGTTTATATGATTGTTCATACGACTGCTATCGTCATGTATGCCTATATTATGCATTGCTATGCGTATTGCTTACTCCATGTTCATATGATACATATGATTGGTTTGTCATGCTTTATATTTGTCATATGTTTTTCATATGCCTTCGAATTTTTCATATTCTTTGTTGATTTGGGATAACCCCTAGGATTGAGGGGGAGATTTTATTGTTAAACTTAACGACCCCTCTAGACCCTTTTCGGTGTTTGACAAAAGGAGAGAGTGTGGTTGGTTAAGTTTGGGATAATTATGAGTAGGGGGAGGATCCTGATTCCCCTATGAGTGTGAGATTTGCAATTATTGATTTCAAATTCCTAAACTTAAAATCGGGTTGTCAAACAACAAAAAGGGGGAGATTGTTGATGCAGTCTGACCCTGATTGTTGTTTTGATGTTGACATCGATTTTAGTTTAGGTTGATGAGATAATTATGATTAAGTCCTGGTCGTGGACTAGGAATACCTAGTGGGACTAGGTTTGATGAAAGCCTGGCTTGGAGGGTCAGGTCCTAGCTTGGAGGGCTAGGTGGATGAAATCCTAACTTGGAGGGTTAGGTGTGGGAAAAGTCCTAGCTTGGAGAGCTAGGTGTGGAAATTCCTAACTCGGAGGGTTAGGTGATTGGAAATCCCGGTGAGTGAAGCCGGGTCCTGGTGAGTGAAGCCAGGAAGCCTAACTTGGAGGGTTAGGTGTGGAAAAGTCCTAGCTTGGAGGGCTAGGTGTGGAAATTTCTAACTCGGAGGGTTAGGTGATTGGAAATCCCGGTGAGTGAAGCCGAGTCCTGGTGAGTGAAGCCAGGTTGACTGAAGTCCTGGTGAGTGAAGCTGGGCACGGAGTCTTGGTCTGAGGGACTGAGCACGAGTCAGGGGAGGCTGGGAGCCAGTTCTCTTGACTTAGAGTGGGTTTGGCCTTGCCTGGATCGGTCTGGTGACCGATCAGGGAAGTTGGCACGGAGTTCCCTCGTAGATCGGTCTGGTGACCGATCTAGCGATGTCTGATCGGTCTGGTGACCGATTAGGGAACATACGGTGACTTTGGCAAACCTACTGATCGACTCATGATCGGTCTGGTGACCGATCAGGGAGCATACAGTTCACTCACTGCTTGGCTCCTGATCGGTCTGGTGACCGATCAGGGAGCATACAGTGGGTTTTGGGAACTCTACTGCTCGGTTCCTGATCGGTCCGGTGACCGATCTGGAACACTGTTCCGATCGTTCTGGTGAACGATCAAATATCGCGAGTTCCTCACTATGACCGATCAGGATGCATCTTGATCGGTCTGAGCATGTCCTGATCGGTCTGGTAATCGATCAGGAGGGTTGGACTGCGAAGCTGAGAAATCACCCTGCAAAGGGGTGGATCGGTCTGGTGACCGATCCACGACTTGGGATCGGTCTGGTGATCGGTCTCAGAGAAGTCGCGATTTCTGATTACGCGTTGGGGACCGATCAGGATGGAGCCTGATCGGTCTAAACCCAGCTTGATCGGTCTGGTGACCGATCAAGAGTCACTCTGATCGGTCCGGTGACCGATCAGTAGCTGGCAGCTTTAATTCAAAAACGCTGTCAGAGCTCTGATTTCGTCTGTTTCTCTGCTGATTCGTTACTGATTTCTGCTCCTAGCTACTGATTTCTGCTCCTAACTACTGATTGTTGATACTCTGTTGATTTGCTGAGCTAATGAGCTGCTAAGTGTACAGGTAACTCAGGTTTACTTCAAGGGAGTCAAACTGAGGCTTTTGCTATGTCAGTTTGGGCAGGTTTCCATCTCAGGTTGCAACGGATGCTGGCGCTGCTGGAGCTGCTGACTGGAGCTCGTCTAAGGGAAGCTCAGGGAGTCCAGGAGAGCTCAGTGGTGGGTGAGCAGTTGCAGGTGAGCAGTTGCAGGTGAGCAGCTGGGAGCTGCAAAGAGGTGGCTGTGACCTGGCGATCAGTGGGAGAGGCTTAAGGGCTTGGTAGCGATGAAGCCTCAAGAAGACGAGACTTGATCAGTTCTTGCGACATCTCTTGTTCTGCTCTTGCGACAACTCTGATCTGTTGAGCATCACTCTGAATCTTGAAGCAACCTGCTGTTACTTGAGCACTTTGGAAGAAGAAACAAGAAGCTTGGCGAGTCCATCAGCAAGAAGACACGAAGAAGGGAGTTCTTACGTGAGATCTGTGCTGAGTGGAGCTCGGTGAGGAGTTTGCTTGTGTTCTTGAGGTTCTAAGTGCTCAGTAAGATTTCTTCTTGTGTTTCCTGTACTTAATACTTCATCATCTTGAAACGCTGTGGAGAGGTTACTCCACCGAGAAGGAGGTTGTATTTTATCCGAATTTTCCGGGGCTTGACTGCTGACGATCAAGGGATCGCCCACCTTAAGGGCACGCCAAGGAGTAGGGGCAAGTTATCCCCGAACCTTGTAAACCCTCTTTATTAGCATTTATAGTTTGCTTTTCATTTCAGCAGTTATACTTTGTTCTTGCTTCTGCTGTGCTACTAACCCTAACTGCAGAGAAGTGTAAAAGAGAAAGCGATTTGTGGTGTCTGGCTACATTCACCCCCCTCTCTAGCCATCCAAGTTCCAACACTGTCCTCACTTGTTGGATCGTTTGGTGACCGATCCCCAGTACTTGATCGGTCAGGGTGACCGATCATAGATGAGGTTGCGATCCCAGGTTTCTCACTGGGGACCGATCAGGCTGGAGCCTGATCGGTCTGGGATCACCCTGATCGGTCTGGTGACCGATCAAGGTCATCTCTGATCGGTCTGGTGACCGATCAGTAGCTGACGGCTTTAATTCAAAAACGCTGTCAGAGTTCTGATTGCGTTCTGTTTCTCTTCTGATCACTACTGATATGTTGATCTTCTGTTGATTTGCTGTGCTAAACCTCTGATTAAGTGTGCAGATGACAGGGATGGTTTCAAACATTGAAGGAGGGTCAACTGGGTTCTTTCCATGTATCAGGTTTGGCTGTTTCTCCTTCACAGGTTTCAACAGACGCTGGGCTGCTGGCAACTGACGCTCGACTGGTGTTCCACTGGAGAAGGTTCTGGGAGTCCAGGAGAGTTCAGTGGTAGCTGGGCAGTTACAGATGGGCAGCTGGCATGCTGCAGAGGAGCGTCTAGTGGCTGTGACCTGGCGATCAGTGGGCAGATGCTTAAGAGCTTGGTAGCGAAGAAGCCTCAGTAGAACTTAGATCTCTTCAAGCAACATCTCTCGCTCTCTTGTGTAATCACTGTGAATCTTGAAGCTCTTGCATACACTCTAATACTTTGAAGCTTGAGAGACTTGAGCACTTGGAAGGATTCGTGGCAAGGCGATCAGCAAGCAAACAAGGAAGAGCTGAGTGAAGGCTCTTGCCGAGGTTGTGCTCGGTTGTTGTTTGTGCTTGTAAGTGTTTCTCTTCGTCTGCTTGTGCTCTGTAAGTCTCTGTGTGTCTCTGTGCTTTACTCTTCATCATCTTGTTGAGACTGCTGTGGAGAGGTTTCTCCACCGAGAAGGAGGTGCTATTTTATCCGGATTTTTCAGGGCTTGATCTGTCGACGATCAAGGGATCACTCATCTCACGGGCACGCCAAGGAGTAGGGGCAAGTTATCTCTGAACCTTATAAATCCTCCTTGTTAGCGATCGTGTAGTGTTATTTCTGCTATCGTCTTTGTTTCTCTGTATTTTGCTTCCGTTGTTGCTAACGTTTAAGTGCAGAAATCTCAAAGAGTTTGAAAAATCTGTGTCTGGCTATATTCACTCTCCCCCCCTCCCCCCCTCTAGCCATCCAAGCACCAACAGTGGTAAGTATTAAGAAAAACTAAATTTTTAAAAGCTTTAAAGTGTATTTTGAACTTTGAAAATTCTAAAAGGTATTTGAAAAATAAAATAAAATACAAGGAGTGATTTTCAAATATGGGTCCTAATTTATACTATAAAAATAATGCACCGAAAATATCCCGGCCCAAAACCGTCTTGTGAGCCGGGCATTCATGGGCCGAACCGGTCCGTGGACAACACTCACCTTGACGGCTCGACCACGACCCGGCTTCCTTCTCGCTCCGCTCCCGATCTCATTCTCGTTCTCTGCTCGTCGTTTACTTCCCCTTGTCGAGAGCGGCTCCTCGGCCATGCCGGGCGATCCGACCATCCACCACACTTCCGATCTCCGAGGCAGCGATTGGCCATCGGAGGGGGCCAGTTCCATCGTCGTCATCCTGGTGGGCGCTCCTGGGAGCGGCAAGTCCACCTTCTGCAACGACGTCATGGCCGCCGCGCGCCGCCCCTGGGTCCGCGTGTGCCAGGTACGCCTCCGTGTCGCCATTTCCCCACCTCAATTTCTTCCAGATATTTTTGTTGCGTATCGATTTATTTGCTATAGGCAGATGCCTTGTTAGAAAATAAGCATCTCACCGATGTCAACCATGTTTCCACATGTGCACTAGATTATCGTTCTTTTTCTCAAGCTCTAATTCTTAAAAACTTCTTTTGCCTTCGTCCAACACACGAGAATCAGATGCAAGCTACGGCTGATCCGTTTGCCGAGTTCGATTTAGGGAAAAGGTGCTCTTTGCCTACTATCCATATGAGTATATCGATGCAAGTTGGAATAAGATCTAGTGTTTATTATGATCATGAAGAATGCTTTCTTTTTCTTCGATACTTATATAATTTATGTAAGTACTTGAGTATGTTATGGGTAGTTGTTTCTTCCAATTTCGCGCAAGGATGCAAAATTAAACAGTGGCTATTGTAACATTATTGTCCCCTTTGCATGAATTGACACTTTGATCATGTTACTGAAGCGGCACAACTGCCCAACATGAAGTGTAGCAAATTCCTCTTCTTTATACCTCTTCCCCTTGGGCATTCGATTAACTTGTTTTCTTATTTGCAAAGCTGCTTGTATTTATTTGCCTATAACCATTTGATTCAATGTCCATGTAGTTTTAGTAAATCTTCATCCTTTACATTAATTAGTCTTGTTTTAGTATAATATAGTCATTTGTTTTTGTTTTAGGAGCAAAGTTCTTGTTGGAAGCTTTGTGTCACTTTTTAATTTGACAGTATTGGACTACATCATCTCTTAATTTTCAGTATGTACTTGCCTATTATATTGATTTCCCAGGACTTAATTGTTCTTCATGTAGGATATCATTGCAAATGGTAAGCAGGGGACAAAGCCACAGTGCATAACGAGTGCATCTGCTGCACTAGAAGAGGGTAAGAGTATATTTATTGACAGGTGTAACCTGGAACAAGAGCAACGAGCTGATTTTGTTAGACTTCGCAAAGTGCAAGTAGATGTGCACGCAGTTGTTCTTGATCTTCCTGCCCATCTGTGCATTTCACGTTCGGTAAAACGGACTGGGCATGAGGGAAAGCTACAAGGTGGAAGAGCTGCTATGGTTGTCAACCGGATGCTACAAAAGAAAGAGTTACCAAATCTAAGTGAAGGATTCTCTCGAATTACATTTTGTCAAAATGAAAATGATGTCAAAGAGGCTGTTAAAACATACAGTCAACTTGGCCCATCAGATATCCTTTCATCTGGAGTTTTCGGACAGAAAAATAAGGAAGCAAAAGTCCAGCTTGGGATAATGAAGTTTTTGAAGAAAATTGATAAACCAGACATTGATGCTTCAGGCAACGATTCAACACCTGTTGGAAATCTTCCTCATGATACTGCTTCAATGCAAACTTCTGTCACTAGTACATGCTCAATGGAAATAGAAAAAAATAAAGAGGACCTGAGAAGTTCAAATTCAAACTGCCCGTCGCAGAGATCTTTCATTGGTGATAGTTCCATGGACTTTGTTCATACTCTAGCTTTTCCATCCATCGCGACAGCTGATTTTCAGTTTGACCTTAAGTTGGCATCTGAAATCATAGTCGACTGTGTTTCTGATTTCTTGCAAAGGTTTGACAATATTAGGCTTGTTCTGGTGGACCTCAGTGAAAAATCAAAGATTTTGTCCTTGGTTAGAGAAAGGTCTGCAAATAAACATGTTGACTCAAGTAAGTTCTTCACATTTGTTGGAGATATTACACAGCTGCATACAAGAGGAAACTTGAGATGCAATGTAATAGCCAATGCTGCCAACTGGTAAGATTCTTTTTATGTTAAACCTTTGATTGTCCTATCACATGAGTTGTCGTATCTTTTGAACTTTTCTGGTGAAACTTCTGGTATACCTTAAAGTATGTTTGGTATAAGGATATGCTCTGTGTATGTAGGATGAAATCGCTAATGATGTTTTTAATACCTTTTTTTCCTAAAAAAATTGTTATAAGGTTAACCTTAAATGCCAAACAGTAGCATAATAAATCTTGGTGTATGCTATTTGAACAGAATAAGTTTATCAATGAAGGTTCAGTAGTAATATCCTGCAATCTCGAGGTTGATGGTAAAGAGATCAAATTGATGATTGAGATTAACTAGTTAGTAGAGACTTGTATATGCACACTATCACACTTTTTTGTCCCCCGAATGGTACATTTTAACGCACCATATTTTATTACATGATCCATCTGTTAATACATGTGCGCTTTGATGTATGTCTAATGTCTTCAATTTGTCCTGCAAATGTACTATTATTTGATCAATCAACTTTCAGAATTATTAGTTTTCCAAAATTAGGAAATGCCTAAAATAGTCTCTAGATTTCAAGTCTTTTATTGGAGTTCTTAAGTCTTATCTTCAGTTTTTATCTGAAAAATCCTTCAGGCTTTCTATATCTTTCAATCTCTTCTCTCGGTTGAATTTATTTGCAGGCAGTCTGTTAACATGCTGTCTCATGTAGCTAGAGAATGACGCAACCCAATAACCGATTACGGTTTGATCGGAAAATTCTGTTACTTAGAATTCTTATATTTCTTATTCGGTGCTTCATGTAGGCGGCTGAAACCTGGTGGTGGAGGTGTCAATGCAGCAATATTTAAAGCAGCTGGGGAATCCCTTCAGACTGCAACAAAGAAGTGTGCTGACACTCTCAGTCCTGGAAGCTCTGTAGTCGTTCCTCTTCCATCTAACTCGCCACTCCACGCGAGAGAAAGGGTAACTCATGTAATTCATGTTGTTGGTCCTAACATGAATCCACAAAGACCGAATTGTCTGAACAATGACTATGCTGAAGGTTGCAAAGTACTCCGTAATGCTTATTCATCACTTTTCACAAACTTTGCTTCCATATTGGAGAACCAATGCAAGACCGATAGCAAGCGACGTGTGAGTGCAATTTCTGAAGGAACTACCATCACTTCCTCTTCAAATAGCGATCAAATGGTCAAGCAAGATGTCCAATCTAATCCGGACAGAAACAAAAAATCAAAGGTTTTTGCAACTCGTGGTGCTTCCAAGGACAAAAATATCATGATGAATGATGATCATGGTCGTACTCCAGGCAATGAAAACTCTGGCAACTTAATGAGCAGTGCTTCTCTAGGTGATGCCGAAGTTACAAAAAGGTCTTGGGGTGCTTGGGCCCAAGCACTTCATGAAATTGCCCTGAACCCCGAGAAGCACAAGAATGTTGTGATGGAGAAATCGGACGATTATGTTGTTCTAAATGATATGTATCCCAAGGTTAGAAACTGTAACATGCTTTCTCTTCGCATATCATGTTCATTGATCTTATTGCGTTAGTTCATTCTCCAGGCGAAGAAACATATCCTGGTTGTATCAAGATTGCAAGGACTTGATTCTCTTTTGGATGTTCGCAAGGAACATCTTTCTTTGTTGAAGGCGATGCATTCTGCTGGTCTGAAATGGACTCAGATGTTCTTAAAGGAGGATGCTTCTTTGTTGTTTAGACTTGGATACCACTCGGTATGTCGACCATTCAACATTAACATCATCTTCGCTATTTCTTACTTAGTCTTGTCAGATTCAATGTGTTTATTCTCTAGGTTCCGTCAATGCGGCAACTTCATCTTCATGTCATAAGCCAAGATTTTGATTCTCCGCGCTTGCAAAACAAGAAACACTGGAACTCTTTCAACACCTCGTTCTTCCGCGACTCAACCGATTTGATCCAAGAAATCGAGAAGCACGGAGTCGCCAATATAAATGACAATGAGAGTTTGTTGAAAATGGAGCTGCGCTGCCACAGATGTCAAAGTGCGCATCCAAATATTCCGAGACTCAAGTCTCACATAGCCCTCTGCAAGGCTTCCCTTCCTGCTTTGCTTCTCGACAATGATCGACTTGTATCTGCATCGCCAAAAGGTTAATGTGAGATCCCAACAACTTCTCTTTAATCATCCATTGTACATCTCTTAGTCGATTATGATGCAGTGTGCTCGTAATCAATGTGATGCATTTGATGCTCAAGCCGGATGGAAGCCTCAGCGTAACTTGGTCATATTCTAACCTTGTCTATCCAAACCTATAAAAGGTTGGTAAAACGTTTGTCTTAGCGGACGCAAGGCCATCGAGGTATAAACTTACTCTCCTTGTCATCGAGGTTAAGTTTAATTGTCATTTGAATTCGAACTGATTTAGCAAGGAGGATTCATATCAGCATCCTAACATCAAACACTGTAGTTGTCAAAACACCCTAACTTGGCTTCCCGATTCAAATCTATTTCTCATCCGGTCAATCTAAACCTGCCAAATCAAACTCCCATAGGTTGAGATTCAAACCGGGCCACACCCTTCTCCTAAAATAAATATTTATTACAAAAAAAAGTCGTAATGATATATATTGTAATTAATCCTTTCTTAAGAGCTAAATCAAAATCATTTCTCAGCTCTAGTATTGCAAACATCAAGTGAGATTTTCAGAATATGTTTTCAAGAACTAGCTTGAAGAATCAATTGGTAAATTTTATAAATTCATTGGAGTATAATGAATGTCCCTTGGAGTAAAAGGGAAAATTTTGAAAAACTGTAAGGTAAATTGAAAATTTTCACTTGAAGAAAAAAAATAAAAAAGAGGGAAAATAAACCCTAAATCATGAGTTTAACATCCCCAATGTCATTAATAATACTTAAAAGATTTCTACTTAAGCACATAATATTTACATGTTAAGTTTAAATAGGTTCTCAAACTTAAACATAGCATCAAGAAAGAGGATAATTTCCAAAAACTAAAAATTCTTAAATATGCTTAAATACGAAATTTTACATCCAAATGCTGACAGTTGCAGCCGGGTTGAATTTGAGCAAGACATCATTTATATCATAAATCTTCACTAGCAATCAGCATTTGCAAGGTCACGACAGGATAAGATGCATATAACCAACCCTAAGTCATTGAGATGAATACCTATGGATGATGATGACGACAATGATGCTCTTCCAGTGATTGGAATACCTCCTGAGCTTCCTTATACCCTAGCACTGACATTACTGGCTACAAGATCTGGTAGTTCCCCATTGCAACTACTGAAGACACCCCAAAAGATGTGGTATTTCAAGCAAACATCTATAAATCACATCAAACTAGCAGGTGGCAAATCCCACCAAAAAAAAATTTGAAATGGTTAAGGCTTCTCCTAAATATCCTACTGGTGAAATCATTGACCTAAAAGGGAAGCACGAAATGATGTGTAGTAGTAGTCCTTCATTTTTCTGTATCCGTATCGAACACAGGAAGGATGCTGAGAGCAGGAGAACCGAGATGGACACCCCTGACAACACCTCCATAGCTTGTTTCTATTCTATGACACAGAAGCAAAATAGAATCCCACAATGCTGTTCTTCCCTGAAGAAAAATCCAACAAATTTTCCAGTCAGTGCCGATTAACGATTCGTACAAAGAATACTATTCTAGTTTCTTCACGAATAGTAGGAGTACTGTGCATGTTGTTTATATGGCATATAAAATGAATTTACGAAAAAAGTAACATGCATAAGCTTACAGAAAATATGGTTTATTTCAAAAAGTATCTCAATATCATAAGATTAGCATCGCATCCAAGCACGAACCTCCAACCTTGCCTTTAAGATTTAACAGATGTATCAGAAGAATAAGAATTACTTTTTAGTAGTGTTTAAGATGCGACAAATACACTCTGTTGCTCTAATGTATTGACAATTACAGTAACCTTGTTCTAAAGTGCTCTTTCTGGTTCTATGCCCACCTCCAGTAGAAATTCTTCGACCAGAAAAAAGAATGTGTTTCCCTTGGACAAAGGAAAATCCTGAGTTGGTGAGAAATTTGATAAGATCGGGCTCTTTGTTTTTGTATAACTAATATAAAATCTTTCCCTAAACTTAATTGTGGGAACATATTACACCTAAACTTAATTGTGGGAAAATATCACACCGCAAAACCCAAATGATTGAGTTCCATGTGTTGTTGTTTATTGTCTACCACTAGTTGATAGTTAGATTTCATGTGTTGATGCTTGCCATCCACCACTGGTTGAGAGAAATCAACTTTAGTTCCTTGCGACAATATTTGCACCGATGGTCACTGCTGCATTGTCTACTCCAGTATTTTTATTGGATATTCTCCACTTCCCAGAACCATTTTTCATTAATTCTCAATACAAGCACTCTTTTTTCTCCCACTCCTCTGATTGCATAAAAGAAGTATCAGCAGCTTGTACAGTACCTATACCTCAAAAATATATAGTAGTGATAGACGCCTTGTCGGTAAGTATAAAATAAATAGGCCAAAAAAAAAAAAATCTAAGCTTCGTCTTTTCAGCCTTTTTAGTCCCAGTCTCATGATTCATCGAAAAACATTTTATTGTCTATGAAAATTTACCCAGCAAGTCAAGCATTGAGATATGTAATTACTGTCCCTACGGGATGAACTACTTGACTTGCTGGGTAAAACCTTAAAGTCTAGAGTCAAAACCTAACAAAATCAGTGTGTCCGTCCTTCCCACGCGCTAGCCACAATATCCGAATTAGTAGTGTGATCTACCTCCTCCATGTTGACCCTGAAACGAATTGATGAGGGTATTGAGGGTGTCCGAATCGCTTTATTCACCTCGAGATATGTAATTACCAAAGAACTCTTGAAGTTTCTAAATTCAAGCAAATATCTCTCTGCATTCAACAGCAAATCAACATCATCATCAAGTATTTTTTGTTGAGCCTTGAAAAGCTATATCACATAATACTTAAAATTAATTATTTTTTATTAATATATAGATTACTGTTTTTTTTTCGACTTCTTCTCACCTTTAACACTTTCTACTCCTCTCTAAGATGTACACGTCATTTCAATCTATTTTCATTCATATTTTATCATTTAACTGGAGCTACACATGAACCCTAGCATCTCATTTCTACTAAAAAGGACAACATGACACACGAATCTCTCATCAATGTAAGTCCGAAAGAAAGGTCTATTATTAGTATTATCCTATTTTGTAAGAAGTTATTTTCGATATTCAAACTTATGACCTCTAGAACACACAGCAACAACTTAGTATCTCATTTCTACTATATCAACTTTTTTCATATGTTGCTTTTTAACAATGCCGCACTCATCCATATATTTTATGGTTTATGGCAAAACTCCAAATACTTCCTTCCATTTTGACCAATCAGATGTGTTCCGGAAGGAATCAACGTCGACGGTCAGTCACCAGGGTTTAGCCCACGCGGACGCTGATGCTGGAGGAAGAACTTCACACCCTGCGAGATTAACACGAGCGTTAGGGGAACACGCCGGAAGTTGTCCGGCGGAGCCCACTCCGACGCTCAAGTCAATGTCTCGATTCAGGAGATGAAGAGAAGGCAGGAAAGAATATGCGTGAAGTAGGGAGAGTCCCTAACCCTTTACCGGAGGGGTTGAAGTATCTTTTGTATCTGAGGCGACGGTCGTACGTGTCTCCATGATCTTCGCCACGTTCCCCTAATCTTCGGTTACTAGATAGTCCTCGTAACAGCCGTCGCAGTCATTAAATCTAAGCCGTTGTAAGGATGAAGGCGTTAATGACCGTGGATTACGGGTCATGATCATCCCGTAATTATTGGTGATCATTATCCATGGATCCGCAGATAGAGGGGCTGTTACTTGAGGTCGAGTGCTTCTTGGGGGCTCCGCTTCCCCGAGATAATCTCGGGGTCTTCTGGCCCGGGGGGTCCCAGGCATTTTGCCTTCTCGAGGTGGTCTCGTGGCTTCCTGAGGTGATCTTGGGAGTGTGTCCTCTGATATGATCTCCGGGACGTGTCTATCCGCGGGGGGTTTCGGGGGATCCCCTTCCCAAGAAGGTATCGGGCGTCACAAAAAGAGAGTCATTCCGACTCGGTAGATCTTGCCACACAGCTTCTTCAGTCCACGTGTCAGCCACGGGGTACTCAACCCCATCACAAGTCCCTCCCTTCAAGTCTGATCGAAGGAAGTATGTCTGATTGATTAGACTAGTGTGGTGATGAAGAAGTTGTATCCAGGTGACCCCTATATCTTTTACCACTTCATTGGCGGCCTTCCGGGTCTGAGGAATCAGATCATGCATCTCTGGACCCCGAGTAGTTCTTTGAATGTGTCCCGTATTTCCACGAATTTTGAGGCGACGCCCTGACAACTTGCCCAAGGCCTTCTTTGGGCGCATGGGGTTTCTTAATGGCGACAAGGTCGTTTGGCGAATGCGGCCTCACCACGCGCCCCATCCTTCCTTGTGCGGCGATCTCCCGCTGATACGCGTCGTAGGTCATACGAAGCGACGACAGTAAAAGAGGGTGGCCCATTGGGACGTCTAATCAGCGCTGCTGACGTGCTACCCTCTCATTGATCATAGGTGGGCGGTTTCTCCCCATAAAAGCGGGTGCAACGGCACCCTTCTGCCTCCTTGCCCTATCTGTTTTCAAACGTCTTGCTCCCCTACCGCTCGCCTCGCTGCCGCGCCCCTTCTCTGAGTGTAAGTCCCCTTCTATTTTCCCCTTTCCTCAACCCCCATGGATCTAGTAGAGAAGAACAAGAAAACCTAAGGCGACGACGAGGGTTCCTTGGAAGGGCCAATTTATCATCCGGAGTGGTATGATACCATCTCCTCTAGGGTTAGGTTAGAATCTCTCCGGGCCGCCTGCCGGAGATATGGTATCTCGGAGGGCTGGGAGATAAGAGTTTCGGCCTTAGGCCAATCACCCATAGAGACTCCTGTAGGGGTTTTCATTTTCTTCTTAGGGCAGGTAAAATTCGGGCTCCGTTTGCTTATTCTTAAAATGTTTGCCCCCGGCCCGAGGAGCCAGCAGCTTAAAGAACCAACGCCCAGTTCAAAGTGAGGAACAAAGGTTCCTTCCTGACTTAAAGAGGCGAGGTGGCAAACAAACACGCCTGAAGAACAAGTGTTCCAGCCCTGGCAATAGGGGAGAGATGATCGACAAACCTTTCGAGGACCAGGCCACTCATTGCGAAGGTAGCAGGATTTTTGCACTCTTGGCCGGGCACGTGCAGTACCGAGGCCAAGCCTCCTCACCGCGGAGGTGGTAGGGTTTTTTACAGCTTTTGGTCGGGCATTTCTAACACCGAGGCCAAGCCTACTCACCGCGGAGATAGTAGGGTTTTGCAGCTCTTGGCCGAACAAGTGCAGCACCGAGGCCAAGCCTACTCACCGCGGAGGTAGTAGGGTTTTTCTGCTCTTGGCCGGGCATGTGCAGCATCGAGGCCAAGCCTACTCACCGCAGAGGTAGTAGGGTTCGCAACTCTTGGTCAGGCATGTGCAGCACCGAGGCCAAGCCTACTCACCGGGGAGGTAGTAGGATTTTTTTGCTCTTGGTCGTGCATGTGCAGCACCGAGGCCAAACGTACTCACCACGGAGGTAGTAAGGTTTTTCTGCACTTGGTAGGGCATGTTCAGCACCGAGGTCAAGCCTACTCACCGCGGAGGTAGTAGCGTTTTGCAGCTCTTGAACAGACATGTGAAGCACCGAGGCCAAGCCTACTCACCGCGGAGGTAGTAGGGTTTTCTGCTCTTGCCGGGCATGTGCGGTACCGAGGCCAAGCCCACTCAACGCGGAGGTATTAGGGTTTTGCAACTCTTGGCCGAGCATGTACAGCACCGAGGCCAAGCCTACTTACGGCAGAGATAGTAAGGTTTTGCAGCTCTTGGTCGGGCATGTGCAGCACCGACGCCAAGCCTACTCACCGCGAAGGTAGTAGGGTTTTTGAGCTCTTGGCCGGGCAAGTACAGCACCGAGGCCAAGCCTACTCACCGCGGAGGTAGGGTTTTTGAGCTCTTGGCCGGGCAAGTACAGCACCGAGGCCAAGCCTACTCACCGCGGAGGTAGTAGGGTTTTGCAGCTCTTGGCCGGACATGTGCAACACCGAGGCCAAGCCTACACACCACGGAAGTATTATGGTTTTGCAGCTCTTGGTCGGGCATGTGCAACACCGAGGCCAAGCCTACTCACCGCGGAAGTATTATGGTTTACCAGCTCTTGGCCGGGCATGTACAGCACCGAGGCCAAGCCTACTCACCACGGAGGTAGTAGGGTTTCGCAGCTCTTGATCGGGCATGTACAGCACCGAGGCCAAACCTACTCACAGCGGAGGTAGAATGGTTTTGCAGCTCTTGGCCGGGCATGTGCAGCACCGAGGTCAAGCCTACTCACCTCGGAGGACGTAGGGTTTTGCATCTCTTGGTCGGGCATGTGTAGCACCGAGGCCAAGCCCACTCACACCGGAGGTAGTAGGGTTTTTCTGCTCTTGCCCGGGCATGTGCAGCATCGAGGCTAAGTCCACTCACCGCGAAGGTAGTAGGGTTTTTCTGCTATTGCTCGGGCATGTGCAGCACCGAGGCCAAACCTACTCACCATGGAGGTAGTAGGGTTTTTCAGCTCTTGGTCGGGCAAGTGCAGCACCAAGGCTAAGCCTACTCACCGCGGAGGTAGTAGGGTTTTGCAGCTCCTGGCCGGGGCATGTACAGCACCGAGGCCAAGCCTATTCCCCGCGAAGGTAGTAGGGTATTGCAGCTCTTGACCGGGCATATGCAACACCGAGGCCAAACCTACTCACCGCGGAGATAGTAGAGTTTTTCTGCTCTTGGCCGGGCATGTGCATCACCGAGGCCAAGCCTACTCACCGAGAAGGTATTAGGGTTTCGCAACTCTTCGCCGGACATGTACCGCACCGAGGCCAAGCCTACTTACCGCGGAGGTGGTACAGTTTTGCAGCTCTTGGCCGGGCATGTGCAGCACCGAGGCCAAGCTTACTCACCGTGGAGGTAGTAGGGTTTTTTATTGCTCTTGGCCGGGCATGTGCAACACCGAGGTCAAACCTACTCACCGTGGAGGTAGTAGGGTTTTGTAGCTCTTGGCCGTGCATGTGCAGCACCGAGGCCAAGCCTACTCACCGCGGAGGTAGTAGGGTTTTTCTGCTCTTGGCCAGGCATGTGCAGCATCGAGGCCAAGCCTACTCACCGTGGAGATAGTAGGGTTTCGCAGCTCTTGGCCGGGCATGTATAGCACCGAGGCCAAGCCTACTCACCGCGAAGGTGGTAGGGTTTTTCAGCTCTTGGCCGGGCATGTGCAGCACCGAGGCCAAGCTTACTCACTGCGGAGGTAGTAGGGTTTTGAAGCTCTTGGCCGGGCATGTACACCGCCGAGGCCTAACCTACTCACCGCGGAGTTAGTTGGGTTTTGCAGCTTTTGGCCTGGCATGTGCAGCACCGAGGCCAAGCCTACTCACCGTCGCGGAGATAGTAGGGTTTTGCAGCTCTTGGCCGGGCATGTGTAGCACCAAGGCCAAGTCTACTCACCGGGGGGTGGTAGGGTTTTTCTGCTCTTGGCCGGGCATGTGCAGCACCGAGGCCAAGCCTACTCGCCGCGGAGGTAGTAGGGTTTTGCAACTCTTGGTCGGGCATGTGTAACACCGAGGCCAAGTCTACTTATCGCGGAGGTAGTAGGGTTTATTAGCTCTTGGTCGGGCATGTGCAACACCGAGGCCAAGCCTACTCACCGCGGCGGTAGTAGGGTTTTTCTGCTATTGGCCGGGCATGTGCAGTACCGACGCCAAGCCTACTCACCGCGGAGGTAGTAGGGTTTTTCTGCTCTTGGCCGAGCATTTGCAGCACCGAGGCCAAGTCTACTCACCGCAAAGGTAGTAGAGTTTCGATGCTCTTGGCCGGGCATGTACAGCACCGAGGCCAAGTCTACTCACCGTGGAGGTAATAGGATTTTTCTACTCTAGGTCGGGCATGTGCAACACCGAGGCTAAGCCTACTCACCGCGGAGATAGTAGGGTTTCGCAGCTCTTGCCCGGGCATGTACAACACCGAGGCCAAGCCTACTCACCGCGGACGTAGTAGGATTTTCCTCAGGTAAAGATCCAGCGCTTTTCGAGTAATAGAAGGCGGCGGCAGTAGAAGATGAGACAAAACCTGAGTAGTAGAAGATTAGACAAAACCTGAGTAGTAGAAGATTAGAGAAGTGTTGGTTGATCCAGTATCAGGTGGCGGCAGTAGAAGGCGGTAGAAAGGGACGTCGACGTCGACGTCGAAAAAGGTAGCAAAGGATGTCGGGGCCGAAATCGACGACAAGGGACGTCGGTGCCAGAATCGGTAGCAAAGGACGTCGGCACCGAAATCAACAGTAAGGGACGTCGGCATCGAAATCGACAGCAAGGGGCGTCGGTAGTAGCAGGAGACGCAACAATAATAGTGGTGGAGGAAAAAAATATCAGAGAAAGAGAATTTATGCTAATATCATGTAAAAGAGAAGAAGATAATTTATTTTCAAACATTAATATGAATACATGTAAGTATTAACTATTAAGTATTATATATATAAGGAGGTAAAGAGGATCTTATAATTATGACACGTCTATCCCTATAATCAAGTTAATCATAATCCCTACAATTAAGGATCTTATCCACGGAAGTATTTAACATTTTAATCCTTATAAGTAAGGATCTTATCCGTGGAATTCAACAACCAAGTCCCTACATTTTCTTTCTTTAGATTTTGCAACTCGGTAAAGGTATTACCCCGTTCTTCTAATTATTTACCTCAACTTTAGCAGCATTATATCTATTCATCTTCGACAGAAAATAGATACAGAACAACACAAGCGAATATAAGGAAGAGAACTCACGACAAAGCTACATACTTGAAAAGCAACCAAGACTAGACCTATTGGAAAGAACTATCTCGCTAAACTAAGTAATTAAATTTAGAAAAATAACAATCACCTGAAGAGAGAATTGCAATTTCTTGTCCCAATATAAGGCAAATGTTGGAGGACTTTGCTTTCCAATAGCCAATATGCAAGCTCCTGGATGAAGAACAGACGGCACACAAGAGATCACAGCAACATACTTCTCTGGAAACCTATCTGCCGGAGGGAGAAGCCCAAGGAATAAGGGATTCTTGCTATACTGGGCACTAGAATAAGATGTGGGATCCACATGTAGCATCCATTGAGGATGTTCCAAGAAAGCACAAAAAAGATACAGCAACAGGTGTGAATCCGTAGGAAGTTCGTTATTCCACTTCTTGTCTCCTTTGTCATTAGCGCCTCCATTCCCCATGTAATCATAGTGCTTCAAACATGTTCCTTGAGCAAGCTCTGCAGAAATTACATGAAGATTCATCAACTGACAGAATCTGCTTTACCATATGAATATGACCAGATCATTCAATGGAAAGTAGATAGTTATAAAGACAGGGACAGTTATACCTCGAACCCTTTTAACTGTATACTCAGCACGAACACTACTTTGCGGAAGTAAACCCTTAATGAGCTCTCCTTTCATCAACTTTTTAAGTCTCTGGTGGTCGGTTATGGCATCGATACATGTTTGTATGAAAGGGAGGATTGAGTTTGTCTGTGGTTGCTGCATTCTAGCAAATTGTGTCTGTGCTGCACAAGTAGAAAATATCTAACACATCAAATATCAAAAAGAGATAACGATTGAACAAATAGATCACCACTTGCAAATGTGAAGGGAAATTGCTAGAAGGAGAAGTTATTTTAACATACAAATTGAGCCATCGCGTGCTTGCAAGAGGGATGCACGCAGCTGATGAAGCAAACCATCTTCATCGACTGTTACTGTAGGTAGCCACTCTGTTGTGCCAGTAATTGGAGATAAGTTAACCGGCGCTGCACCATTGGGTGAGTCAATTCCAATCTGGCTGACTGTAATTGTGATACCGACACTTGCTGCTGTTTGTGTAACCTACAAGCATAACCAAAATGAGTGCATAAATAACAGGAAGCTGGAGGAAAATTTTGATTCAATTATCATCGACTGTACAACCTGAATGTGGTTTGTCTGAATCTTCTGACAAAGTGGGTTGATCAACATGGAGGAGAACCACTGTCTGAGACGGTCTCTCCAAACCTCAATTTGGGGGTAGATACCCAAAGATTCAAATGCTTCAACCATTTGTTCCATCGATAAGGGAGGAGGGAGATCCCCCTCCCCCTTCTTTGGCGACGTGCTATACTTCTGGTGTGAACCAGGGGACATCCTGGCAGGCCTCAATGCTGTACTTCTAGCAGCACCTGAAGAAGTACTCTGGGAAGTAACTGAACTGGGACTAGCAATGACAAAACCTCGAAGAGGCGGTGAAGGTGTAGCTTCGACAGGAGTTGGTTCAGTGTACATCTCACCCACTTGAGCCAAGTATTGCTCCAGCATTGCCTCAGACTGAATTCCCTTTGCACTTCCTGCGCTTCTCCTTGACCATGGACTCACAGGAGAAACATGTTGAGACTGAGAAGAAGGTGGTGACATTGGTGACAATGTAGCCTTCTTTCCACTGCTTGAATACAGTTGGTCAGAGGCAATGCGAGATTGGCGATATGGTGTATAACTGAAGGTTGACCTACTGATAGGTCCAAGAGACTCAGAAACCAAAATGGACCTTGACTTGGGCGGCTTCTTGCTAGACTCTATGTTAGTAACACTCTCAGATGGGACTGTGCTCAAGCCTAAAAGACTCTGGCGCGAAGTGAGCACAATCTGCTGCTCTTTGGCTTTGTGGGAAGAAGACCCAGCAGCAGCAATTCGCGAAGCATTGTTTGTGTTTCGCAGTGATAAGGCTCGAACTAAAGTTGAGAGGAAGGTGACAAACACCAGCACAATCACCGTTTTCAATGACTTAACAAGAAACTCTGGAATGCGCCGTTTAGGAATTTTAACAAACAGTTGGCGAGCAAAATAAGCTTCCGAACAAACACTAATGGGCACGAAGGGAAGAAGATCTCACCTGATCTGCTGGAGGAGATCCGGAGCCGAATGATGATTTTGACGAGATCTTCTTCCCTAAAAACCATAAAGAAGCGGCAAGGAGCAAGAGAGCTCCGGGAAGTGAACGCCATTAGTAAAGATCGCAACTTTGAGCAAAGATTAGATTTTTGGCTGCAAGAAACGATCGGGGGAGAGGGAAACCTGGTGTGGAGGTAAAATAGGGATACGCAGGAGGCAAGGGACCAGGAGAAGAGGAGGAAGAGCTCGTAGGGCGAGGGGCGGCGGCTCTGGGCAGTGAGCGCGGCGGAGAGCGCGGGGTTCTGGTACACCGAAAACTTGGGCTTGGGCGAGTAGCGATCGGTAGCAGGCGGGGGGTTCGTCGCGCCGCGTTCCATTGCCTTGGACGCCGATCTCTTGCCTGACGACGGCACACACTCTCTCTCTCTCTCGTCGGACTAACGACACGATAGACTCTTAACTTGTTCGAATTTATCATTTTTTAGAAACCTTTTAAATAAGGAATTAAATCGGAATTGAATTTCGTCCGGAATTGAATTTCAATTCTCATGTTTGGAATGAATTGTAAAAACAGAATTGAATTCAATTCAATTGTTATACTTTTACGATTTTATCCTGCAAGGATAGAGCCGGAGTAACTTTGATTTGTTTTGTGAGGGGGCGATTTGGTAATTTAATTTGTTCAAGTGAATTCCTTTCACAAATCAGAGGTGTTTAGGTGTGATTTATTTTGAGAGGTTTGAAAGGAATTGGAATTCAATTCCTTATCAATTCCTTTCTGAAAATTGCTACCAAAGGATGGAATTGAATTCCAATTCCCAAAGGAATTTCAATTCTTCTTTTCCAAACAAGGTGTTAACAAACGGCGGCATTCGGTGGCCTGTAACTAATTACACCTCGACTTCATCTTGATTTCTGAATTTTCATTTTTTTTAAGGTAATAAACGAATCTGAGATGAACTCGATCTCATGAGAATCTCTCATCGACTATCAAGATAAATCGGGAAGTACTCGTAACGGACGGTCCAGAAATCCAGTATCTTAGGGTTCGCGTCTCATTTGAAGGAAAAGTTCCTACAAAATACGCCGTTGTCGGAGATTGGATACCTAGAATAACGAATAGTCTCCCTACCGCTATCTTGGATAGGTGTTACCACCTTGAAGTCTAAAAGTCAAAATTTGATAAAGTCAGTGGATCCCCTTTCCACATGCTAGTCACAGCATCTGGGTTAGTAATCTCCGTGATTTATCTCCTTCCTATTAGTCCTGGAACGGATTTACGAGGTCGCTGGGTGAGCGAATTACCTTTTGCCAGCTTAAATTTTCATTTTTTAAAGATATATAAAATTTTTTTTTATATGTTTAAATAAAATAACGAAATTAAATAGTAATTAAGATGTGAGATAAATTACTGGATAAAATTGTTTATAAATTATTCACAATTAAGCTTATTAGAGTTTAAGTTGATTTGCTATTTTTATACATCATTTTAAATGACTGCGGTTCGAAATCGAAAGTCCAGCCATTCAGACTCGCTGAATAGTTCGGTTTATGATTTAGGATGGTTTAAAATTATTATTTATATTTTATTTTATAAAAAATTAAAAATTTATAAATATAAAAAAAATTATCAATTTATTAAGTCCACATGGTTTGTTAATTTCTTCAATATCAAGATGTTCTATTTCGTTCTCTAAATATTACATTTCTTTTATTTATTTATTTTTACTTGCCAGTCACTTTGTCTTGCATTTGGTATTGATTTTTTTCTTTAACATTAATTTTGTTATATTTTACTGTACATATATATTCCTACTGTGACGAAGCGTATATATTTCTTCACGTTATATATTTTTGATCAAGCTCTATAAAAATCTTTATTATATATATAATTTTATTATTAAACAAATTATATATCTTAATCAGATTTCGGGCAGGCCTTTTTTTAATTTTAATTTTTTTTAATCCAGAGTGTCATTCTGCCTGAGGAACCATCACACCGTAGCCTCGGGCAGACCTTCCTAGAAGAGTAAAATAGGGATGGAAATTTCAAACATAGACGATGAAGTGTTGCAGATGACCAAGTGATCCGGTCGAGTAGGTAATTCGATCTAATAAAAAGCTCGGTCAGGAAAATAACTCGGTCGGATAAAGATGTTCAGACACATAGGGTGTTGGTCCAGTCAGAAAAATACGCTCGGGGTTACAGGATTATGATCCGATCGGTGGTAGCCGGTCGGGTGATCCAGGTCAGGGATGCTCGATCGGGAGTGCTCAGTCGAGTAGACGGGAAATCGCTCACCCAGAGCTCCCTTTAACTCGAAGTGCCGACCTTGGGTTATGTATTCTAGCTCCGGGTGGACTTTCCCGGTCGGCAATGCCCGGGCGGGCAACTTTGTGGCCCCGTATTCGAAATTACCAGTCCCGTTCTAAGGAGCAACTCATGCCCTAGTGATCGGCTGTTTGGTCGGGCACACCCAGCAGGGCGGTCGGCTATGGCCAGATAGATTGGCAGAGTTGCAGGATGAGACAAACTGAGGTGATTTCAGGATCAAGAGTCGTTTAATTATGATTAGACTCCGCCTGGTACAAAAAGATACACCAGATCCTCTTATTATGAGGAAGAGACATGCCTGTACGCACGTTCCCTAGGACATCAAATGTTGACAACAAGTTGATATCACAGATTAACAAACCGCTTGGCTGCTCGGTCAGACCCTCAGGAGAATTAAAACTGTCATGAGATTGCGTCAGAAGATTGACTTTAATGAGATAAGATAGCCACAACAAGACAGCGGTCATCTCCCTCCTGTATATAAGGATCGCCCAGTGCTTCCAGAAAGAGGATTTTTTGAGCTTCTCATCATCTCATAGCCTCCTTGTAACTCCACTCTTGACCCTGTTCTGCCTCAAAGCTCTGTTCTCCCTACTAGCCTCTAATCCAACCCTCAACACCTCTGCAACTCGTCTGTCTTACTATGTCATCTGAGTGAGAGCCCTCTCTGCTTGGCGACAGGATCAAATTTGGCGCCATCTGTGGGAACTCTACCTGATCGAAAGACGAAGATGGGTGACTCCAACAAGGTGACGATTACCCTCTCACAAGAAGATTTCGTATTGATGGTGGTCGCTAAAGCTCAAATGCTAGCAGCACAACAGAAGACCAATGGCTGGACTCAAGAAGGTCCATTTGAGACGGCTGCCCACGTTAGAACGGAAAGCGAGGCTCATCTGGGTGGTAGTCCCTATTTCTCCCAAGCATTCTTTGGCCCAGTGGAAGGTGCAGGACAATCTGACCCACTGGAAGTCTCTTCCAACCGCGCCACGCTCAACAAGGGGAAGGCCCCCGCCATTCAAGCTCCGTCAGACCGCACCGGATCCCCCTTTTCTAGCTGTGTCCTTTAAGAGCCAGTCCCTAAGCACTTCTGACTCCTATCTATTCCAGAATATGGAGGAATCACAGACCCAGAAGAGCACCTGATGAAGTTCGAGAATGCAGCCCTGCTACATCAGTACACGGACGACATTATGTGCCGAGCGTTCCTGACCACCTTGGCCGGGTCTGGTCAGCGCTGGTTTGACAAACTCCCGGAAGCGTCTGTGCAAGGATTTGTCGACTTCAAGAGGCTCTTCCTACAATATTTTGCAAGCAGCAAGAGACATCATAAGACGAGCCTTAACCTCTTTGCCTTGAAGCAAAGCCCTAATGAGTCCTTGCAGGCTTATATCAAGAGGTTCAACTAGGTCGCGCTGGACATAGCCACTGCCACTCCGGAAGTGCTGATCAGCGCCTTTGCCCAAGGTTTGCAAGAGGGGGAGTTCTTTAGATCATTAATACGAAAATCCCCGAAAGACTTCGAGAGCCTCCTGGGAATGGCCACTAAGTATGTGGACGTGGAAGAAGCACAAGCCGCGTAGCGGCGGAAGGTCGGGCCTCTACCTGTGGCTCCCCAAAGTTAGAAGATAACACCTCCCGGAGGCCCCCTCTGTAATCCCCAAGCCATGGGGCATCGAGCCGGAGCCGAACGTGGTATAGTTCAACAGGTGGCCCAAGGGTGCCTCCCCAACAGGTGGCAGTCTTACTGCTCGTTTCAGCACAGTCATATTCCCAATACCCAAGATTGTTGACAGACCGGGCGAGGGCAAGCTCGCCCCGGCTGAGGAACTCCCCGGGTAGCATCTCAGGGAGGAGCCCGAGGCCGGGGAAGGTCGCAGGCAAAAAGGCGAGAGTCAGACACCCAGGCGACTGCCCCGACGGCAAGGCAACTATTCCCGACCTCCAACTCCCTCGAGCAAGGGGAACTAAATGAAGAACAGGCGAACCAACAGAACACAGTACAAGGCTCGGTCAATGTCTTCTCAGGTGGCCCCACCTATGGGGACTCCAACCGGGCCCGGAAGTCTCAGGTTCGGCGCTTGGAGATTCACCAGGTGGGGGCAAGCCCTGCTCAAGCCAAAGGACCACAGCTCAGTTTTGGTTCATAGGATTTACAAGGGGTGGAAGTTCCGCATGATGATGCGTTAGTCATCACCGCTGTCATAGCCAACTACCAGGTCTACCGGACTATTGTAGACACTAGTAGTTCAGTTAATATTCTGTACAAGAAAGCATTCGAGCAGTTGCAAATTGAAGCCAGCGAATTGCAACCTGTAGCCACACCACTCTTTGAGTTCATTGGGAACGAGGTTCAGCCGGTCGACCAGATCAAGTTGGTCATTTCACTCGGGGAGGAGCCCCTGAAGAGGACTCGGTTGTCGACCTTCCTGATAGTGGATGCGCCATCAGCCTACAATGTCATCCTGAGAAGACTAGGCATTAACGAATTCAGAGCAGTAGCGTCCACTTTCTATCTGAAGGTCAAGTTCTCGGTCGACGATTGGGTAGGGCAAGTAAGAGGCAACCAAAAGGTAGCACGCCGATGCTACGTGGATGACGTCCGAATGGAAGTACGAAAGGCGTTTTGGGCACCACTGGCCAGCTGCAACATGGTGTAGCCCTCCCCCTAGGCTGAATTAAGGGAGTAAAAGGAAGAGGTTCAGCTCCTCTCCGACCGAGAAGAGACAAAGATAAAGATAGCGCCAGAGCTGGATCCTAGTCTTCGGCAGCAACTGATAAGGTGCTTAGCGGAGAATCAAGACATGTTTGCATGGTCAGCCCAAGATCTGAAGGGCGTCCGGCCAGAGTCATGGAGCATAAGTTGCATGTTTTCCCTAACGCTCAGCCCGTGAAGCAGCGGAAGAGAGACTTTAGTCCCGAGTAAAACAAGATAATTCAAGTCGAGGTGGACAACCTCTTGGAGGCAGGGCATATTCGGGAGATGCAGTTTCCAACTTGGTTGGCCAATGTGGTGCTGGTGTCCAAGCCGGATAATAAATGTAGAGTCTGCATAGATTTCAGAGACCTCAATAGAACCTGCCCCAAAGATTGTTATCCACTCCCTCGGATTGATCAGATGGTGGACTCCACGGCTGGGAGTGAGCTTATCTGCATGCTAGACGTCTACCAGGGATATCATCAAGTGCCACTGTCTTCTAGCGATCAGGAAAAGGTCAGTTTCATTACATCTGAGGACACCTATTGTTATACAATCATGTCGTTCGGATTGAAAAATACAGGAGCTACATATCAGCGATTGATGAACAAGATATTCAAGGAGCAGTTGGGGAGAAACATTAAGGTGTATGTGGATGACATTCTCATCAAATCCCTCTGGGCAGCAGACTTAATAGCGGATGTAGAGGAGACCTGCCGCACCCTGAGAAGGTATGATCTGAAATTAAACCCAGCTAAATGCCTGTTCGGAGCAAGAAGTGGGAAGTTCTTGGGTTACATCTTGACTGAGCGAGGCATCAAAGCTAACCCCAGTAAAGTGAAGGCTCTGCTAAATATGCCACCACCTAGAAATCTGAAGGAAGTTTAGCGGCTGACCGGGAGGATCACAACACTCTCTCACTTTATTTCCCGGTCGACCGATCGCAGTCTGCCCTTCTTCAAGACTCTGCGCAAGACCACCAAGTTCCAGTGGGATGTCGAATATGATCGGGCATTTGAAGAATTAAAGTCTTATCTTGCCAGTCTGTCTGTCTTGGCCAAGCCTGAAGAGGGAGAGATTTTGTATGTATACCTCTCGGCCACAGAGGGGGTAGTGAGTGCAGTGCTTGTAAAACAAAAGGAGGCTGAGCAACATCCCATTTACTTCTTCGGGCATCTGCTAAAAGAAGCCGAGCGTAGGTATAACACTTGAGAAATTGACTTATGTACTTGTGTTGATAACTCGGTGTTTGCGCCCTTATTTTTTAGCTCATCCCATTTGGGTGTTAACTAATACACCCTCGGGAAAGTATTGGTCAATTCGGAGGCCTCCGGACGGATGATCAAATAGACCACGGAGTTAAGTGAGTATGTAATCCAGTACTTGCCCCTGGCTACTATTAAAGCTTAGGCGTTGGCTAATTTCCTTAGTGAGCTGCACACCGAAGAAGAGGAGGAAACATGGAAGGTCTATGTGGACGGATCTACTGCTCGGTCAGGAAGTGGCATCAGAATTCTCTTAATTTTCCCAAAGGGGGATCATCTACACCTAGTTATACAGCTGGAATATCGGGCTACCAATATGAAGCAGAGTATGAAGCTCTCCTGGCTGGGTTACAAAGTCGCTCGACACGTGGGAGCTGCTCGGGTCATGCTTCACTCAAATTCTTAGCTTGTGACTCGGCAGCTAGCCGACCAGTTTGAGATAAAACAGTGAGCGGCTACAAACCTATGCGAATGCATATGAGCAGTTGAAAGCTGGGTTTAGGAAGTACAGATACTTCAAATTCCACGAGAGGATAACCTGAAGACCGATGAGTTAGCCAAGTTAGCCAGCGCCATCACTCCTTGGGCCTTCACCCATCCTTTGCCTCAAGCTATGCTGGTGGCTCACGTCGAAAGGGAGACGGAAGTGGAGGTGGAAGGCGACTAGAGGGCTCTGCTCATATCTTATTTACAACAGAGAGCTCTCCCGTCCCTTCCCGAACAAGCTCGTCTGTTGAAGAAGCGGGCAACTAAATTCACCTTGATAGGAGACACCCTATACAAGCAAGCTTTCTCTCGAGCGTTGCTTAAATATTTAGGGGAGGAAGATGCAGATTACGTACTGAGAGAAATACATCTAGGCTCTTGTGGCAGTCATTCAGGGGGTTGGTCAATGGCCCGGAAGGTGTTACTAGCGGGGTTCTTCTGGCCAACATTACAACGGGATGCGGATCAGATGGTCACCTCCTGTGTCTCCTGTCAGAAGCATCAAAACTTCTCTCACCGACCGGTTGAAGTTTTAAGGGCATCCACTGTGTGTAGGACCGGTGTCGTCGATAGAGGGGGGTGAATATCGACCGTAAAAATCTTTTGTAGAAACTCGTAAACTTTCGTTCGTTCTAAATAGAGCGTTTGTAGCACAGCGGAAAACAAAAAGAACTAATAAGCAACATAGCGCACGCTGGATTTTTTACTTGGTTCACAACCCCCCAGGGTCAGTACATCCAAGGCCTAAACACGGGAACACCCGTCCACTATTGGTCTCCTTTCCGGACTTTCCGGAGGCGGAGAAACCCGTCTTACAGTGTAGAAATTACAATTAGAATATATAAAAAATAAGTGCGGAATTGTAAAATTCAAACCAAACAAAAGTTGAAGCTCGGCCGATCTGGGCCTCCGAAGTGCCGAGCACTTCCTTCTGGAGCCTCCTGGTAGCAGAGCTTCGTCGTTAGCGCTTTGTCGTCACTTGGGAAGTTTAGAATCGTTCTGGAAAGTTGTATTTCGAGCTGAGGGGTCGAAGCCCCTTTTATAGTGTTCATTGGGGCGTCTGTGATGACTGGGGCACCTCAAAGGGCTTAGTCAAAGTTTATCTCCGCGCCAAACTCGCCGCAGCAGATAACCCTCTTGACCAGGGTGCCCTGGACCTCCCAGGCGCCTCAATGAACCCAGTCAAAGCTTATCTCTGCTTCGAACTCGCAGCAGCAGATACAGCTTTCAACCAGGGCGCCTGTATCATTGGGGGCGCCTGAATGAAGACTGGTTTTGCCTCCTTCCATTGAGACGCCCTAGTTAATGGGGGCGCCTAGCTCCTTTAGGGCGCCCCCTTCAATGGGGGTGCCTAGCAGGCTAGCTTCCAGCTTCGTTGTGTGTTGTTTCCCTGCTTTGTCTTCCATTCTAGGTACCTGCAAGATACACAAAAACAAAGCAAACACATATACAACCTTAGCCTTAATGAGATGGTTCTGACTTCGGATTTCCCCGAAACCCTAGGTTGAACTGACGCAAGTTCCCACCCCCGGGAACGCGCCTTCAACCTACTCCTCTCAGGAGATAGTTGCCACCCAGTCCATTCGGGTGGACTTTTACTTAGCCTTCGATACTCTCGGATCTCGAGACATCCGAACCTCGACCCGTCTTTACTTATGTCCTTAGTTATCGCTCAGCTAAGTTGCTCAATCCCTCAGACCAAGACTTCGTGCCTAAACCATAGGTCCAGGACTTCGATGCCCAACCCTCGGCCAGGACTTCGTGCCTAACTTCACTCATCAGGACTTTTGCCCAATTCCTCGAACCAGGTCTTCGTGCCCAACCCTTGGCCAGGACTTAGTGCCCAATTCCTCGAACCAGGTCTTCGTGCCCAGCTTCACACACCAGGTCTTAGTGCCTAGGTTAACTAGGACTTTGGTTCACCTTGGTCCAATTTCCTTGACTAACCCTTCCCTTGTTCAATGTATCACTGACTTAAGTATATTGTTAAACATCGAAACATTTAGAGGAGGACATCATTGATGCAACTTGCACCAACAATCTTTCACTTTTTGATGTTTGACAATATCTTAAGTTAGATTGGCTGAAGGGACTAAATTATACTCCTTGAAAAACTGATCTAAGTTTTGATCTTTTGGGAGAAAAAGAATTCTAACTTAAGCTTACTTTCCCCCTTTTTGAAAAACATTTTGATTTTCCTTTTTGATCCTTCTGGAAGACAACAAAAAATTTCTAACTTAAGCGTTTCTAACTTATGTGTACCTCTCCCCCTTTGTCATACATCAAAAATCATAAAAAATATTTGCACCAATAATGAAAACATTTGGTTCTTCTTGAAAATTTTTTAAAGCATAGCAAAAAGCTAGTAAAAAAAAACTAAGTACTTTAAATTTCTCAAACAAAAGATTTTGGAAAAATTATTGTTTGAAAAGCATTGTGCAAAACATATTTCGTGTTTGTAGGAAAATATTTGAACTTTTGGAAAAAATTTTACCTTAAAAAACTTGCATTTCGAAAAGATTTTGCAAAAGATTGCACTCATAAAAAGATTTTCACTTGACAAATCGTGCATTTCGAAGAATACTATGGAAATGAAAAAAATTGAAAGATATTTTATACTCACATTTTTACTCTGTGAAAAATTGAACAAAAACATTGTTCTTTGAAACATGTTAGTATTTGAAAAATGTCTGTACTTTTGAAAAATGTATTAAAAAATATATTGAGCTTTTGAAAAGTATACGTACTTTATAAAAGATATTATGCATTTTTGAAAATATAAGTACTTTTTGAAAAATGCAAGTATTTTTAAAATATATTGAGCTTTTTGAAAAAATACAAGTATTTTCAAAATATATTATGCATTTTGAAAACATAATACTTTATTTGACTTGGTTTCTTTTCCAGTCTGACACAATTCTAGGAAGCCTTGTTAACTGCAAGGACATTTTCCTAAGTGTCCTGGAAATTCTTCCAAATTCAAGTAAGTACTATTTTCCCAAAGTTAAAACCAATTTCTGAAAGTGATGTTGTATATATAAAAAATGATAGTATTTTGAAAGAAACAATTACTTATGTGTTCAATTTTTTTTTGAAAATATAGTGCAAAAAAAATATTTAAAAATGTTCAATAATTTTTTTAATTTGACCTCCCCTAAACTTGACCCAGTCCTAGGAAGCTTGTTGACCACAAGTACTCTTCCTCTAAGTCTTTAGGGTTTAGTTCAGATCAAAGGAATTATCTAATAATTTTAAAATAAATAATTGCCAAAAAAACTTGTCAAAAATTTTTCTTTTGACTCAGACTCCCCCTAAATGTGACACATCCTAGGAGTCCTTGTATATCATGAAGTAAACCTTCCTCTGTGTCTTTTAGAGTTTATATAAATCAAATAAACAATAATTTTTAGGAAGATAAATTTCGAAACCACAATTTGGAAAGAATATAATTTTTAAAGAATAAGCTTTTTTGAAAACATAAGTGATAGTAATTAAAGAACAATTTTTGAAAAATATTTTTAAAAGATTAAAAAGAATAAAACACTCCCCCTGAATCCAATACCGTTTGACTCTATCTAAGTGCCCTAAGGGACTTTAGTGTTGACCTAAGAGGCTTGTGTCTAATTGTGTAGATCAAACAATTTTTCAAATGAATATAATTTTTGAAAATCTATCATATATGATCAATCAGACAAGCATGAATTCCATAAAAACATTATTGTGTTGAAGCACTATTTTGAAAATATATTTTAGAAAAATATTCTAACAATTTTGAAAAATAATTTTAAAAAAGATTTTTCAATTTATTAGTCCTTAACATCTCACCCATTCTAGATGTCTCAATATAGCAAGCATGTTGATACAGTCTGACCCTGATTGTTATTTTGGTGTTGACACCGATTTTAGTTTAGGTTGATGAGATGATTGGGAGTAAGTCCTGATCGTGGACTAGGCATACCTAGTGAGACTAGGCTTGATGAAAGCCTGGCTTGGAGGGTCAGGTCCTAGCTTGAGAAGCTAGGTGGATGAAATCCGAACTTGGAGGGTTAGGTGTGAGAAAGTCCTAGCCTGGAGAGCTAGGTGTGAAAATTCCTAACCTGGAGGGTTAGGTGTGGAAAAGTCTTAGCCTGGAGGCTAGGTGTGAAAAAGTCCTAGCTTGGAGGGCTAGGTGTGAAAATTCCTAACCTGGAGGGTTATGTGTGGAAAAGTCCTAGCTTGGAGGGCTAGGTGTGGAAATTCCTAACCTGGAGGATTAGGTGTGGAAAAGTCCTAGCTTGGAGGGTTAGGTGTGAAAATTCCTAACTCGGAGGGTTAGGTGATGAAACCCTGGCTTGGAGGGCCAGGTCCTAGCTTGGAGGGCTAGGTTGGATGAAATCCCGGCTTGGAGGGTCAGGTCCTAGCTTGGAGGGCTAGGTTGGAGTCCCGGTGAGTGAGACTGGGCATGGAGTCTTGGTCTGGAGGACTGAGCACTAGTCAGGGGAGGCTGGGAGTCAGTTCTCTTGACTTAGAGTGGGTTTGGCCTTGCCTGGATCGGTCTGGTGACCGATCAGGGAAGTTGGCACGATGTTCCCTCGTGGATCGATCTAGTGACCGATTCAGCGATTTCTGATCGGTCTGGTGACCGATCAGGGAACATACGGTGACTTTGGCAAACCTACTGATCAACTCCTGATCGGTCTGGTGACTGATCAGGGAGCATACAGTGGGTTTTGGGGACCTCACTGCTCGGCTCCTGATCGGTCTGGTGACCGATCAGGGATACTGTTCGGATCGTTCTGGTGAACGATCAAATGTCGCGAGTTCCTCACTATAACCGATCAGGATACATCCTGATCGGTCTGAGCATGTCCTGATCGATCTGGTGACCGATCAGGAGGGTTGGACTGTGAAGCTGAGAAATCACCCGGCAAAGGGGTGGATCGGTCTGGTGACTAATCCACGACTTGGGATCGGTCTGGTGATCGGTCCCGGAGAAGTCGCGATTTCTGATTACGCATTGGGGACCGATCAGGATGGAGCCTGATCGGTCTAAACCTAGCCTGATCGGTCTGGTGACCGATCAGGAGTCACTCTGATCGGTCGGGTGACCGATCAGTAGCTGGCAGCTTTAATTCAAAAACGCTGTCAGAGCTCTGATTTCGTCTGTTTCTCTGCTGATTCGCTACTGATTTCTGCTCCTAACTACTGATTGTTGATACTCTATTGATTTGCTGAGCTAATGAGCTGCTAAGTGTGCAGGTAACTCAGGTTTACTTCAAGGGAGTCAAACTGAGGCTTTTGCTACGTCAGTTTGGGCAGGTTTCCATCTCAGGTTGCAACGGATGCTGGCGCTGCTAGAGCTGCTGACTAGAGCTCATCTGAGGAAAGCTCAGGGAGTCCAGGAGAGCTCAGTGGTGGGTGAGCAGTTGCAGGTGAGCAGCTGAGAGTTGCAGAGAGGTGGCTGTGACCTGGCGATCAGTGGGAGAGGCTTAAGGGCTTGGTAGCGATGAAGCCTCAGATACACAAGACTTGATCAATTCTTGCGGCATCTCTTGTTCTGCTCTTGCGACAACTCTGATATGTTGAGCATCACTCTGAATCTTGAAGCAACCTGCTGTTACTTGAGCACTTGGGAAGAAGAAACAAGAAGCTTGGCGAGTCCATTAGCAAGAAGACACGAAGAAGGGAGTTCTTGCGTGAGATCTGTGCTGAGTAGAGCTCGGTGAGGAGTTTGCTTGTGTTCTTGAGGTTCTAAGTGCTCAGTAAGATTTCTTCTTGTGTTTCCTGTACTTAATACTTCATCATCTTGAAACGCTGTGGAGAGGTTACTCCACCGAGAAGGAGGTTGCTTTCTATCCGGATTTTCCGGGGCTTGATCTGCCGACGATCATGGGATCGCCCACCTTAAGGGCACGCCAAGGAGTAGGGGCAAGTTATCTCCGAACCTTGTAAATCCTCTTTGTTAGCGTTTGTAGTTTGTTTTTCATTTCAGCAGTTATACTTTGTTCTTGCTTCTGCTGTGCTGCTAACATTCAAGTGCAGAAATCCTAAAAGCGAAAGAAGTTTTGTGTCTGGCTATATTCACCCCCCTCTCTAGCCATCCAAGTTCCAACAAGTGGTATCAGAGCTTGGGGCTCTGTTCAAGCGGCTTAACATCCAAGAGTCAATGACAATGGCTTTGAGAGAAGGATTTAGCACTACCCGACCTCCTTTCTTCGATGGATCAGATTTTCAATATTGGAGATCGAAGATGGAGTACTATCTCAAGATGGACATCAACACTTGGTTCGCTGTGAAGGAGGGTTTTCCCCCCTCCAAATGATGATGAAGGAAAAGAATTGGAATCTTGGCGTTGGTCGGCTGAGCAAACCAGGAAGAGTGAAGCCGACGCAAAGGCGGTGGTGACTTTGTAATGTGGCATGAACAAAGATCAACTCATCAAGGTTGGTCCCTTTACAAGTGCAAAGGATTTGTGGAATAAACTCATTGAACTCCATGAGGGTACCCGAGATTCAAGAATTGCCAAGAGGGATTTGTTCCTCAACCAACTACAAAACCTCTCCATGAAGGAGAGTGAGACGGTGAGTGAACTTCATAGCCGGTTCAAGGAAGTCCTCAACGGTTTTCATTCTATTGACGGAAAGGTCGAGAACTGTGACCTTGTAAGGTATGTCTTAAAAGCTTTCCCAAGGAATGCTTTGTGGTCATCCATGGTGGATGCCTACAAAGTTTCTAAGGATTTATCAATTGTAAAATTAGATGACTCATTTTGTGAAATGGAGCTACATGAGATGGCTAACAAAGGCCCCAAGGAGAAGGGGATTGCCTTAGTTACAGGTGAAAAGACCAAGAAGAAGAAGGAGAAGGAAGTCTCTTCATCTTCATCCTCATCCAAATACGAGTCCGAATCTGAGGAGGATGGCAGTGGGTCTTCTTCCTCCGAGATCGCCAATTTTGTTAGAAGGATAATGAGAAAGAGTCGGCGCTTCAAGGGTAAAGGTAACCCTAGTGAAGTTAAACTTGATAAGTCTAATATTACTTGCTATGAGTGTAGCAAGAAAGGGCACTTCAAGAAGGACTGCCCAAAGCTCAAGAAGAAGGAGGATAAATCCAAGAAGAAGAAGAAGGTCTTGAAGGTCACATGGGATGAATCCTCCTCAAGTTCATCCGAAGAGGAGAAGGATGAGAAGAGTACACGGCATGTGACACTCATGGCATTGGAAGATCAAGAAAGCAGTGATGAATCGAGTGACTCATCAAACGCGGCTTCATCATCTTCGGATGATGAAGAGGTAATTACTCCCGAACTCGATAAATGCTATAGAATAATTGCATGCTTAACCGATTTGTTGAAAAAGTCAAAAAATAAGGTTAAGTCATTGAAAATTGAAGTTGAACAGTTGACATCCTCTAACGATGAGGATGTTGATGATTTACATGTAGAAATGCTAGAAGATGAGAACAAATCATTGAAGAGTGAAGTTGAGAGACTCAAGAGTGTTCTTGAGAAATTCTCAACAAGCTCAAAGACCTTAGATATGATTTTGAATGCACAAAGGGCTATATATAATAGGGCCGGTATTGGTTACCAACCCAAAGAACCATCATTTGTGTCCTTAATGTCTAGGACTGATGTTAGACAATTTAAAACTCCTAGGGTTCAAAGGAAAGTAGTCAAGGCATGAGTGCTTAAGTCTTGCTTAGTAGGTGCTTTAGGTCCCAAGATTTGGGTACCTAAATCTTCTATTTTTCGAATTGTGTAGGTTGTGATTGAGGGGGAGATCTATCAACTTGGTTCGTTGATAGTGGGTGCTCCAAACACATGACCGGTGATAGATCATTATTCACTACCCTCCAAAGAAAAAGTAGAGGTAATGTTTCATTTGGTAACAATGGTAGGCTTAAGGTTATAGGAATAGGAGACATTCAAATATCCGAATGTCTTAGGATTAAGAATGTCCTTCTAATCAAGGGGATGACATTTAATCTCCTAAGTGTCAGTCAATTGTGTGATGCGGGTTACACAATTGATTTCCAATCAAGTCAATGTCTAGTTAGACAACATGACAGCTTTGACACGGTACTAGTAGGCACAAGAGTAGATAACATTTATCAAGTTTCTTTTAAAAGTGCTACTAATGCTTTTGCTAAGTGTTTCATGTCAAGAGAAGATGAGTCCACCCTTTGGCACCGGAGACTAGCACACGTGAACATGAAGAATATCCGGAAGTTAGCCAACAAGGGTTTAGTTCGTGGCTTACCAAGCATCAAGTATGAAAAGGACAAACTTTGTGATGCATGTCAAATGGGTAAGCAAACAAAATCTGCATATAAAGGTAAAAGCACTGTAAGTACTTCTACTGTATTGGATTTACTTCATATGGACTTGTTTGATTGTAGCACTATTATATCCTTGAATGGTAGTAGATATTGTTTTGTTATCATTGATGATTTTACTAGATATACATGGACATATTTTCTAAAATATAAGGATCAAACCTTAGATGTTTTCATTTCTTTTTGTAGAAGAGTTGAAAATGAGAAATCATCAACAATTAAAACAATAAGAAGTGATCATAGAGGCGAATTCCAAAATCAAAGATTTTTAGAGTTTTGTCAAGATAGAGGGTATAGACACGAGTTCTCTACTCCTAGAACACCACAACAAAATGGTGTTGTAGAGAGGAAGAACCGAGTCTTACAAGAGGCCGCATGAAGCATGCTCAATGAGTACTCCTTACCGAGCTACTTGTGGGCCGAAGCTGTAAACACAGCTTGCTACGTGCAAAACCGAGTCCTCATCCATAGATTCTTAGGAAAGACTCCTCATGAACTTTGGTTTGGGAAACCACCTACAGTTAAACATCTTAGGGTGTTTGGGTGTAAGGTATTTGTCCTACCACCTTGGAAAGTTCACAGCAAAAGCTAATGAAGGGATACTGGTCGGGTACTCTCTAGTCAGCAAAGCTTACAGAGTCTACAACAAGAAATCTAGATTGGTTGAAGAGTCTTCTGATGTTGTTTTTGAGGAAATTCCCAAAGTAAATGATCAATCAGAAGATGTTGAAGGAGCTCAATTCGAACTCAGGCAACTGGGTTTGGATGAAAGTCCAAATGTTGTAGATGGTGGTGATGAGTCTGATGACGGTGAGCCTAGACAACCCATAGATCAGCCGGATCCTGAGGCTGAGCCTGTGTCTAGTGACACCATTCAAGAAGCACCGCCTACACCACGGACAACTAGGTTAGCCTCTAGTCATCCCCAAGACCAAATTATTGGAGACATCCATCATCGGGTTAGGACTAGATCATTCTTTAGGAATGAGGCTAATGAAGTTGCCCTAATTTCCGAAATTGAACCTAAAAAAATTGACGAAGCATTAAATGATCCCGATTGGATCATTGCCATGCAAGATAAACTAGGTCAATTCGAAAGAAGTCAAGTTTGGGACTTAGTCCCTAGACCTAAAAAGACCACCATTATTGGAACCAAATGGGTATTCAAAAATAAATTGAACCATAAGGGAGAAATCATAAGAAACAAGGCATGCTTAGTAGCCAAGGGCTACAGTCAAGTAGAAGGCCTTGATTATGATGAGACCTATGCTCTCGTGGCACGATTGAAATCCATCCGATTGATGCTTGCATTTGCAGCACATCGAGGTTTCAAGCTATATCAAATGGATGTCAAATCGGCCTTCCTAAATGGTTTAATAAGAGAAGAGGTCTATGTCGAACAACCTCCGGGGTTTGAGAGTACCGAATTCCCAAACCACGTGTTCAAACTCAAAAAGGCACTTTATGACCTTAAACAAGCACCCCGAGCTTGGTATGAGCGGTTGTCGATATTTCTTATTGAAAAAGATTTTGTTAGAGGACAAATAGACCTTACACTATTTCTACGGAGAGATGATGATAATATATTTGTAGCCCAAGTATATGTCGATGACATAATTTGTGGCTCAAACAACAAGGGCTATTTAAATGAATTTATTGGACACATGGAGAGTGAATTTGAAATGAGTCTAGTGGGAGAGTTGACTTTCTTCCTTGGACTTGAAATCAAGCAAACTCGTGACGGGATCCATGTGCACCAATCAAAGTACACTCAAGAGCTGCTCTGAAAATTTAACATGAGTGATTCGAAAGAGGTTACCACTCCCATGGCTACAAACACAAAATTAGACAAGGATGAGAGTGGTAAACCTGTTAATTTGACTCAATATCGGAGCATGATAGGTAGTCTACTATACCTCACAGCTAGTCGACCTGATATTCTTTTTGCTGTGGGTATGTGCGCTAGGTATCAAGTCTGTGCCAAGGAATCTCATTTAATTGCTGTCAAGAGAATTTTGAGATACCTTAAGGGCACAATTGGAGTTGGTCTTTGGTACCCCCGTATCGAATCATTTGACCTAATTGGCTACATCGATTCCGACTATGCTGGATGCAAGTTGGATCGGAAAAGCACAAGTGGGGGCTGCCAATTCTTCGGTTCATCTCTAGTTAGTTGGTCAAGTCGGAAGCAACATTGTGTTGCTCTCTCCACGACCAAGGCAGAATATATCGACATGGGAGAGAGTGTATCGCAATTGTTGTGGATGATTCATACTCTAGAGGACCATGGATTAACCTACAAGGGTGTGCAAGTGTTGTGTGACAACATTAGCACAATTAACCTAACAAAGAATCCAGTCCACCATTCTAGGACCAAGCATATTGAAGTGCGTCACCACTTCATTAGGGATCATGTTGCTAGAGGAGACATTGTACTCTTACATGTAGAGTCCAAATCAAATCTAGCGGACATTTTCACCTAACCACTCCCCGAGAATGAGTTTAGTTTCTTACGAAGGGAGTTGGGAATGTGTCGCGCTTCGCAGGATTAAAATGCATTCAAAACCCTTCATGATCATTACAAATTGTTGGGAACAATTATTGGGTAACTTGGGGACATCTCATGCAAACTATAAGGTTTAACAAAATATTTTTGTTTGCTAGAGATGGGGTGAGAGGCTAGGATCAACCTAATTACTCAAAATGTCAATGCATCCCTTGAGAAATTAGGTTGACGAGATAATAATCACTAAGTTGACCAAGTATGGGGAAAATCAATGCATAATATATGTGTACTTGGCTCCATGATCATACTTGGACATTCCAATCAAGGAAACTTGATTGGAGACCTTATATCGATACAAACTTGTTTGAGATTGAGTGGATGTTTGTTGTTTGAGTTTGACTCCACTTGGGTGGAGCAAAGTGATTTGTCAAAACCATAAGGACTTTTGATCCTTATTTAGGGATCAATTATAGTCATGGGAACACTTCCAAGATCGATAAACTTTCATCAGATCTTACCAGAAATCGATAGGGAGTCTGAAACTGAAATTTCAGATTGTATCAGGAAAATTCAGGGAGCCTTATCGGTCACCGGACCGATCAAGAGCATGTCTGATCGGTTCAACTGACCAATCCAGCCGAATTGCGATACCCCTCTGCAATCTCTCTATGTTGGCCTGGATCGGTCCATAGACCGATCTGGCTCACTGTGAGGATCGGTCACCGACCGATCAGAAGGCTCACGAAATATCGCGTAAAGCCACTATTCGCTCCCTGATCGATCAGCCAATCGATCAGGAGTCTGCCTGATCGGTCGCTCGACCGATCAGGACTAAGCCAGTCCGATCAGGCTGGAGCCTGATCGGTCTGGGCGCTCCCAGATTGAACGGTGATCCGTTCAATCACATTAAATTGCGGTTGGTGGATCGGTCCACCAACCTATTAACTTCGTGAAAACCCTACATTCCCAAGCCCTTGCGCCGAAAACTCTCATCCTCCCTCTTGCGCGTGCGATCTACTTGCTGTGCGCGAGCTCTCCCTGTGCTTCTTCCTCTTGCGCGTGAGTTCTGGGTTGGCGGTCGAGTTGTCCTGCTTAGGTTTACTGCGAGCTCTTCTCCTTCTTGCATTAAGTTAGGCGAGGATCTGCGGTGTGAGCTCTCCCTTTTGCGGGTTTTTTGAAGTTTCTTTCTCGCTCAAGCTCTTGAGCTCATCTCCTGCGCAAGTTCTCCTTCAAGCCCTCAGGATTCTCTCGATCAACTTGATGGAACCAAAGTAAGATTTTTGTGCGATTTTCATTTGGTGTTTATCACTCTTACAGTTATCATGATTCTTGGAGCTAACCATGTTTCTTGTGGTTTCTTTTTGTGTTGTGATTCTACTCTTGTCATGACCCTATGATTCTGTCATGACCTTATTCTTGCCATGACCTTCACTGTGATTGATCAATTCATTGTATCATGATTTAATCGACCTCTTTTTTGTACCATGATCTTTTCTTAATTACCTGATCAAACTTTTGTTGATTCACTTCATTTGATCCAATCAATTGCCATGATTTCTTTTCAAATCCTTTAGGAAATCTACTAAGGGCAAGGAACCCGTTGAAGGGTCCTCCAAGGGCAAAGGCCCTTCATCATCTGCTCCTTCCCGAAGGCCTCAGCCTTCGTCTAGTTCTCGGTTTCCGAATGCGGCCTTTGAGCAGGCCTTTAAATCCAGAACTTTCAAACTACTTTCGTGTCGGTCTATTGATCGACCTTTCTTGGTTGAGCATTGTCCTTCTATCATAGAGGTGATTGAGTTTTATAACCTCAATTTCTTTCTCTCCCTCGAACGAACAATCAACTATGACCTTGTTTCTGAGTTCTACAATAATCTACAACAAGGATCTCAAGGTGGCTTTGATTTCACTACTCGAGTAGCCAAGAGGAATCTTGACTTCTCCTATGATGTCTTGGCGGAGTATCTGGGCAGTCGACGATCGCCTAATTTTTATTCTATCTACCCAGAGCTTCCCGACCCCTTATTGGCTCCATTCAGGGATGTCACCCCCGACTCCATATATGTGCACTTCTTCGGACACCTTCGACCAGCTGACCTTGATGAGTTGGGGCCTGACTTTCCGACCTTTGCGGCCCTCCGACTTTCTCCTATTGATTATGTTCTTTTTAAGATAATCACGAACTGCATCCTACCCATAACCTCCAAACCCCTCACTGAGATCCGACCATATCACTGTCTGATGCATTATGGCATGCACCGCTACATGGACTTTGACATTATGGAGAGTGTTTTTCAGTCGATCATCTCTTGTCGCGAGCCCAGTCGTCGCACTGTGTATATGCAGTTCGGTCACGTCATTACTGACTGGCTTATGTCAGTTGGTATTGATGTGACCAAGGGCAGGACAGTGCCCATGGTTAGACAGGATTGCCGATTGGGCNACCGGGTGGCATGTTGACATGGATACGGGTTCGTAATTTTAAAATTTAATTACGTGCAGCAGAAGGTTTAGCATAAATAATTTCTTAAATTATTTTAACCACGTATCTAGCATGCAACCTTAAGTTGTGGAGACATGATTATACATTTAAAATTTTGTAGAAAGTAAACTAATTTACTTAATACCTCGCGTAACTCGTAGAAAGGGACGAGATCCAACCGTAGCGTCCCTTGGAAGCTCCGCCTCTATTCACGTCCACGCCGAGTTCTCTTCGGGATGACTTCGCAAAGCCACGAGTTTCGTGCCGATGAGAACTACTAGATTCTCCAAAGGCACGACAAGAATATCAAGAGAGAGAGATGGAAACTAACCACCAAGTAACGAAATCAAGATTCCGGGGAAGGAAGGAGTTGCGACCACTTCTTCTTCTTCTTCGGCACCTTCTTGGTGGATGTGGCTCACGGCAACTAGAGGGGGCGCCGACCCTAGAGGAGGGAGAGGGCGCCGGCCCTAGAGGAGGTAGAGGGAGAGAAGGAGAGAGAGGGCTTGCTTCTTAATCACTTGATTTGAATTCAAGCCTTGCCTTGGTTCCTTTATATAGTAGCCTCTCCATCGCCAAGTCTCCCTTCTAACGGAATAAATTTTCATAAGAAATTTATCTTATAAATTTTCCTATGAATTATTCCGTTATGTCAAGTTTTATTATAACTAAGTTTATAATAAAAACAAACACATCTCCCCTTTTATTATGGAATATATTTTCACAAGAAATTTATTATATAAATTTTTCTTATCATGGAAAAATCAATTCATAATTGATTTTATAAAATAAAATAAATCAATCCAAGGTTTATTTTATTTTCCATAAAAATAAATCTCTTTATATAAATTTCTTTATATAAATTTCTTTATCCATAATTTTATAAAACAAATCGCGTTTGATTTATTTTATAATTTAAACCAAATAATTTGGTTTCCCTCCTCATTGTGGCCGGCCAAACCAAAGAGGGTGGGGACCCACTTTCGCCGGCCAAACCAAGCCGTCTCCTTGCGAATTAAACTCATTTAATTCGTCCAATAAGCCTTCAAAAGACTTAGCCATTTTAAGCTTCCGGTGCGCCTCTGATAAATTCAGATTCGACTTATTTCTCTTGATCGGAAAATCCAATTTTCAACTCGTTTTAAATCCCTTGGATTACTCGTAGTGCGTGTGACTAAATAGGCTTTCGATTTATGTTGGCCGTCTATAATTAACCAATTATAGAACGATCATGAGTGGCACCTAGTAGTACATCATGATGCCCAATTAACCGAAAGATCAACGGTTGACCTCAAAAATAATTCTGAAACCCTTCAGCAGCTATAATGAGTTGTGCCCCATTCCCTTCACCATCTTATACCCACTTGGTTCAGGACACGGTTTATGTGTGTCAGTCCCCACTAGGCTGACTACATCACACCTAGCCCAAGTAATGTCTTTCTCGTCCAACGGATTCTAATTACTATCATGTTTCCTAGAGATTCATACACGGAACATGTTGTGCTCTGGCCAGAGGCTTCGAGTAACAATCCGACGATAGGCCTTGGGTATACATCTCCTCGCAAGGAGTGGTGAATCCTTTGTAGGTTGTTCAAACATCTTCGGGCACTTCGGCTTATACCCAACCATCCTGGGTCCACACCTCCGAAGAGATGCTTGCTTAAGATGTCAAAGTATAAGTCTCCGTGACCAAGATGACTTGAACACCGCAAGTCAAAGGAACATCGCACTTAAGCTGCAGTAAGAACTTTCATTGACATATCTATATGTAGATTATCATATGAAGTTTTACAGCTAGTCACTCCAATGAACTAGTTCCCTTAACTAGCATCCATGTTTATCTCCGGACATCCCAATGTCACCAGCCAGTGAGAATCAGCTGATTAGAGAATAACCCATGCTAGTCTCAACAGAATTGACAGTATCCATATTTATCAATTCATCGACTAGGGACAATTTCAATACTTCACAATTGCACATGTAAAGATAATCACTAGTTGTGAATTCATCACAAATTCTCTCATGCTGTGAATTGTATTGCTGACATTTAGTAAATGAGTTTAATATCTCAATCAAATACATGAACATATATACTCAAATAGTGAATATTCTTTTATTAAAGTAAATGATTACAATCATAAGGCGATTGCCTTAGGACACTTCTCTCATAATACTAACACGATTAGAGTTCATCCGATTGATGCTTGCATTTGCAGCACATCGTGGTTTCAAACTTTATCAAATGGATATCAAATCAGCCTTTCTAAATGGTTTAATAAGAGAAGAGGTCTATGTCGAACAACCTCCGGGATTTGAGAGTACCGAATTCCCAAACCACGTGTTCAAGCTCAAGAAGGCGCTCTACGGCCTTAAACAAGCACCCCGAGCTTGGTATGAGCGGTTGTTGACATTTCTAATTGAGAAAGGTTTTGTGAGAGGACAAATAGACCCTACACTATTTCTACGGAGAGATAGTAATGATATATTTGTGGCCCAAGTATATGTTGATGACATAATTTGCGGCTCAAACAACAAGGGCTATTTAAATGAATTTATTGGGCACATGGAGAGTGAATTTGAAATGAGTCTAGTGGAAGAGTTGACTTTCTTCCTTGGACTTGAAATCAAACAAACTCGTGACGAAATCCATGTGCACCAATCAAAGTACACTCAAGAGATGCTCTGAAAATTTAACATGAGTGATTCGAAGGAAGTTACCACTCCCATGGCTACAAACACAAAATTAGACAAGGATGAGAGTGGTAAACCTGTTGACCTAAATCAATATCGGAGCATGATAGGTAGTTTGCTATACCTCACAGCTAGTCGACCTGATATACTTTTTGCTGTAGGTATGTGCACTAGGTATCAAGTATGTGCCAAGGAATCTCATTTAATTGCTATTAAACGAATTCTGAGATACCTTAAGGGCACAATTGGAGTTAGTCTTTGGTATCCCCGTACCGAGTCATTTTACCTAATTGGCTATACCGATTCCGACTATGCTGGATGCAAGTTGGATCGGAAGAGCATGAGTGGGGGTTGCCAATTCTTAGGATCATCTTTAGTTAGTTGGTCAAGTCGGAAGTAACATTGTGTTGCTCTCTCCACGACCGAGGCACAATATATCGCCATGGGGGAGAGTGTATCGCAATTGTTGTGGATGATTCAAACACTAGAGGACTATGGATTAAGCTACAAAGGTGTGCAAGTGTTGTGTGACAACATTAGCACAATAAACCTAACCAAGAATCCAGTCCACCATTCTATGACCAAGCATATTGAAGTGTGTCACCACTTCATTAGAGATCATGTTACTAGAGGAGACATTGTACTCACATATGTAGAGTCCAAATCAAATCTAGCAGACATTTTCACTAAACCACTCCCCGAGAATGAATTTAGTTTCTTACGAAGGGAATTGGGAATGTGTCGTGCCTCATAGGATTGAGAAGCATTCAAAACCCTTCATGATCAATTCAATTGTTGGGAACAATTGGGCAACTTGGGGACATCTCACACAAACAATAAGGGTTAACAAAACGTTTTTGTTTGCTAGAAATGGGGTGAGATGCTAGGATCAACCTAATTACTCAAAATGTCAATGCATCCCTTGAGAAATTAGGTTGACGAGATAATAATCACTAAGTTGACCAAGTATGGGGAAAACCAATGCATAACACATGTGTACTTGGCTCCATGATCATACTAGGACATTCCAATCAAGGAAACTTGATTGGAGACTTTTTCTTGATACAAACTTGGTTAGAAATTGATTGAATGTTTGTGATTGAATTTGACTTCACTTGGGTGGAGCAAATTGATTTGTTAGACTCATAAGGACCTTTGATCCTTGTTAAAAGATCAATTATAATCAAGGGATCACTTCCAAGATCGATAATTTTCATCTGATCTTATCAGAAATTGATAGGAAGTCTGAAACTGAAATTTCAGATCGTATCAGAAAAATTCAGGGAGCCTGATCGGTCACCGGACCGATCAGGAGGATGTCTGATCGGTCCAACGGATTGATCAGGCTGTTTCGTGATTACTCACAGAAATCTCTCTGTGTTGGCCTGGGTCGGTCCACAGACCAATCTGGCTCACTGTGGTGATCGGTCCACAAACCGTTCAAGAGGCTCATAGAAAACCTCCCAAATCCACTGTTCATTCCCTGATCGATCAGCCGATCGATCAAGAGCTTGCCTGATTGGTCACCTGGCCGATCAGGACCAGGCCAGACCAATCAGGACGGGGCCTAATCGGTCTGGGCGCTCCCAGATCGAACGGTGATCCGTTCGATCACATTAAATTACGGTTGGTGGACCGATCCACCAACCTATTAACTCTTTCTATTCGCTTCATCTTCAACCCTAGGCGCCGAAAAACCCTTCCATCCCCCTCTTCATGCACCAGTCATCCTTGTGAAGCAAGCCTCCTGTAATCTCTTTGCGATCTGTGGGATCTCTGCAACTTCATCTCTGTGAGGTTGCACTAAGTCTTTGTCCTCTGCACGTTGTGTTCGGAAGAATCTGTGGGTTCTTTTTCTCTTCAAGCAAGCCTCGTGCATGCTCTACAAGTTGCTATCCAGATCTTCTTCGACTAACCTTCATGGCACCTAAGTAAGCTTGCGTTAAGTTTTCTTTCGGCTTAGATCATAACCTTGTAATGTTTAGCCTAACCATGTTCTTTCTTATTGTGTTTTCTTTTTGTGTTGTGACTCTACTCTTACCGTGACCTTTCATTACCATGACATGGATCTCATTGATTAAACCTAACTTCATTTGATTATTTTCTATTATGATCAATGTCCTAAACTTTAAATTCCTTTTCTTGTGTCGTAATTTGATCCATTCAATTTGGTGTCGTGACCTTCCCATGATCCTACTCTACTGATTACACCTAATCTTGACCTTACTTTCTTGTGATCATTCTTATGATTAAATTGATCCATTCATTCCATCCTTTAGGAAATCCACTAAGGGCAAGGAACCCGTTGAAGGGTCCTCCAAGGGCAAAGACCCTTCATCATCTGCCCCCTCCCGAAGGCCTCAGCCTTCGTCTAGTTCTCGGTTCCCGAAGGCGGCCTTTGAGCAGACCTTTCAATCCAGAACTTTCAAACTACTTTCGTGTCAGTCTATTGATCGACTTTTCTTGGTTGAGCATTGTCCTTTTATCATAGAGGTGATTGAGTTTTATAACCTCGATTTCTTTCTCTCCCTCGAACGAACAATCAACTATGACCTTGTTTCTGAATTCTACAATAATCTACAACAAGGACCTCAAGGTGGCTTTGATTTCACTACTCGAGTAGCCAAGAGGAATCTTGACTTCTCCTATGATGTCCTGGTAGAGTATCTGGGCGGTCGCCGATCACCTAATTTTTATTCTATCTACCCAGAGCTTCCCGACCCCTTATTGGCTCCATTCGGGGACGTCACCCCCGACTCCATATATGAGCACTTCTTCGGACACCCTCGACCAGCTGGCCTTGATGAGTTGGGGCCTGACTTTCCGACCTTTGCGGCCCTCCGACTATCTCCTATTGATTATGTTATTTTTAAGATAATCACGAACTGCATCCTACCCATAACCTCCAAACCCCTCACTGAGATCCGACCATATCACTGTCTGATGCTTTATGGCATGCACTGCCACATGGACTTTGACATTATGGAGAGTGTTTTTCAGTTAATCATCTCCTATCATGAGCCCAGTCGTCGCACTGTGTATATGCCGTTCAGTCACGTCATTACTGACTGGCTTATGTCAGTTGGTATTGATGTGACCAAGGGCAGGACAGTGCCCATGGTTAGACAGAATTATCGATTGGGCAAACGCGCGTTTGCCAAATCTGGTATTGTTGTTGGTCCAGACGATCAGAGTCTTATCTGGAAGGACGGGTGAGGTCTTGGCGAGCTTCCTCGAGGCGCACACGTATAGGTACCCGCAGCTCCGGCTGCACATCGGGAGGCACCCGCTGCTGCTGCTGACTACGACTATGATATAGATCTAGACCTGCGCTGGCAGATTTCAGAGCTTGATCGGACCATCCAGCATGATCTTCATTTGAAAGAGCTCTGGCGAGAGGAGATCCGGTTTGGGTTTCAGGTTTTCGACCGCAGATTGCTAGCGGTCGAGTCTGACGTCTCTGGGGTCTGCTCCAGGCAAGAGACATGGCATGAGGAGTGGCGCAGTTGGGTAGCTGGTCATCCATACCAGCCTTCATCTACTGGAGCTGCACCCTCTGGCAGTACCGCACCGGGGTCCTTCATACCTGATGATGACATGATTGATGACCCTATGCAGGCTGACCCTCCGGCCGACGATTGATTATGGATGTACTCTGTCTCTGCCCGTGACTTGCATTTGACTATTTGATTGCTCTGACCTTATGGCTGTATTCATATGCTCTGACTATCATGTTTTGGTGTTGTACTTGACTATATTTTTGATGTTGTGTTATGCATATGACTTTATGACTTTCTTCTTGTATGCTTTGCCATATTTTGCTTATTGCTAGTTCATATGTTTGTTCATATGATCGATATCTTCCTGTATGCCTTGCCATATTATGCTTACTGTTAGTTCGTATGTCTGATCATATGATAGATGTCTTCATGTATGCCTTGCTATATTATGCATTGCTATGCTTATTCGTACTCCATGTTCATATGATACATATGATTGTTTTGCCATGCGTTATATTTGTCATATGGTTTCATATGCTTTCAATATTCAATCATACCTTTGTTGTTTTGGGATAACCCTTAGGATTGAGGGGGAGGTTTTATTTTTAAACTTAACAACCCCTCTAAACCCTTTTCGGTGTTTGACAAAGGGGGAGAGTGGTTGGTTAAGTTTAGGACGATTACAAGCTTAATTATTGTAGGGGGATGATCCTGATTCCCCTATGAGTGTGAAATGTGAAATTTACAACTATTGATTTCAAATCCTTAAACTTAAAATCGGGTTGTCAAACAACAAAAAGAGGGAGATTGTTGATGCAGTCTGACCCTGATTGTTGTTTTGGTGTTGACACCGATTTTAGTTTAGGTTGATGAGATGATTATGATTAAGTCCTGATCGGGGACTAGGTTTTGGATGAATGAAAAAATCCTAGCTTGGAGGGCTAGGTGTGAAAAGTCCTAACTTGGAGGGTTAGGTGTGAAAAAGTCCTGGCTTGGAGAGCCAGGTCCTAGCCTGGAGGGCTAGGTTGGATGAAATCCTGACTTGGAGGGTCAGGTCCTAGCCTGGAGGGCTAGGTTCGATGAAACCCTGACTTGGAGGGTCAGGTCCTAGCCTGGAGGGCTAGGTTGGATAAAACCCTGACTTGGAGGGTTAGGTCCTAGCCTGGAGGGCTAGGTTGGATGAAACCCTGACTTGGAGGGTCAGGTCCTAGCCTAGAGGGCTAGGTTGGATGAAATCCAGGCTTGGAGGGCCAGGTCCTAGCTTGGAGGGCCAGGTCCTAGCCTGGAGGGCTAGGTTGGATGAAATCCTGACTTCGAGGGCCAGGTCCTAGCTTGGAGGGCTAGGTTGAAGTCCCGGTGAGTGAGACTGGGCACAGAATCTTGGTCCGGGGGACTGAGCACGAGTCAGGGGAGGCTGGGAGCCAGTTCTCTTGACTTAGAGTGGGTTTGGCCTTGCCTGGATCGGTCTGGTAACCGATCAGGGAAGTTGGCACGGAGTTCCCTCGTAGATCGGTCTGGTGATCGAGCTAGCGATGTCTGATCGGTCTGGTGACCGATCATGGAACATACGGTGACTTTGGCAAACTTACTGATCAGCTCTTGATCGGTCTGGTGACCGATCAGGGAGCATACAGTGAGTTTGGGGAACCTTACTGATCGACTCCTGATCGGTCTGGTGACCGATCATGGACACTATTCAGATAGTTCTAGGGAACGATCAAACGTCGCGGACTTCTCACAATAACCGATTAGGTTGGAGCCTGATCGGTCGGAGGGTGGCCTGATCGGTCACCAGTCCGATCAGGCCACACCCTGATCGGTCTGGGGACCGATCAGGAGGTTTGGACTGCGAAGCTGGGAAATCATCCTGTAAAGGGGTGGATCGGTCTGGTGACCGATCCACGACTTGGGAACTGTCTGGTGATCGATCCTGGAGAAGTCGCGATTTCTGATTACGCGTTGGGGACCGATCAGGTTAGAGCCTGATCGGTCTGAACCCATCCTGATCGGTCTGGTGACCGATCAGGAGTCCCTCTGATCGGTCCGGTGACCGATCAGCAGCTGACAGCTTTAATTCAAAAGCGTTGTCAGAGCTCTGATCGTGTTCTGATTACTACTGATACGCTACCGATACTTGTTCAGAGTCTTCTGATATGTGATCCTCTGCTTAATTTGTTGTGCTAATGATCTGATTTAGTATGCAGATGATAGGGATGAATTCAAACACTTAAGGAGGGTCAATGAGAGTCTTTCCTTGTAGCAGGTTTGTCCGTTTTCCATCTCAGGTTGCAACGGATGCTGGCACTGCTGGAGCTGCTGATTGGGGCTTGGCAGAGGGAAGCTCAGAGAGTCCAGGAGAGCTCAGTGGTAGGTGAGCAGTTGCAGCTGAGCAGCTGGCGTCTGGTGGCTGGCGATGTGAGCTGGAGAAGCCAGATGCTTAAAAGTGCTGAGAAGTGGAGAAGAGAAGAATGATCTCTGCTTTTGCTACAACTTCTGTGATCTTTCAACAACTTTGATCCATTTCTTGAGCAAGCAACTGTGAATCTGAAGCAACCTTCTGTTACTTGAGCACTTGGGAAGAAACAAGGAGCATGGCGAGTCCATCAGTGAGAAGACACGAAGAAGGGAGTTATTGCGTGAGATCTGTGCTGAGTGGAGCTCGGTGAGGAGTTTGCTTGTGTTCTTGCGGTTCTTAGTGCTCATTAAGATTCCTTCTTGTGATTCCTGTACTTAATACTTCATTTATCTTGAAACGCTGTGGAGAGGTTACTCCACCGAGAAGGAGGTTGCATTCTATCCGGATTTTCCGGGGTTTGATCTGCCGACGATCAAGGGATCGCCCACCTTAAGGGCACGCCAAGGAGTAGGGGCAAGTTATCCTCGAACCTTGTAAACGATCCTTGTTAGCATTTTGGTTTGCTCTTTATTTCTACACATTTCTGCTTGTTTTCTTTATTTCTGCTGCCTAACCTCTGAAGTGTAGAGAAAATTCAAAAGAGCTAAGTTTTAAGTGTCTGGCTACATTCACCCCCCCTCTCTAGTCATCCAAGGTCCAACACTGGCAAGGGGCTGGGCACCGGAGACCTGACCGGAAGTTGGGCACGAAGACCTGGTCAGGTGGATTGGGCAAAAGTCCAACTGGAGGAGCCAGTTGGCAAAAGGTAAACTCTCCTGAGAGGAGTAGGTGAGGACGCGTTCCCCGTCGAGGGAACAGTAGGCGTCGGTTCGACCTAGGGTTCCATTTGGGAGACCCAAAGTCAGAACCAAGACAACTACGGCTGTAACTAATACTTGGTATGTTTTGGAACTAACCTGAGTTGCAGGATCGACGGACTGGTCATCTACAAGTGAGGTGCCTCACTGAGCTTAGGCGCCCAGATGGACTCGGGCGCCCGAATGGACTCAGGCGCCCGTATGGGTACGGGCACCCAAGTGTGAAGGCAAAATCCAAAACACAGCCGCGAAGCCTCTGAACCAAAGCAGTTCAGGCACCCGTGAGGTCACGGGCGCCCCCATCAGCTTAGGCACCCGAGTGAAGGTGGATAAGCTCTGACCGAGCCTGCGGATAAGGGTTCACGCAGGGAAGGCCACGTGTTAGGCGCCCCCATCGTCACAGGCGCCCGTATGGGTGCTATAAAAGGGGGTTCACCCCCAAGGCTTCAACATCCATTGCTCTCAACTCTCCAGACACTTTCGCTCAAGCGCTGCGCCCCGACAAAGTTCGATTTCGAGATTCCAGTGCCGACGATGACCCACTGCTCCGAAATTTGATCCACCTCGGGCGTCGGTAAAATTTCAATTTACGAAAGTGTTGTTATTTAATTTTCCAAATTCTATATCTGTACTATCATATTGTAAAAATCTTATCGAATATATAATTGCCTAAAGTAAACGGTCAAGGACCATGGACCTTGGAGTAGGAGCCGACCACGACTCCAAACCAAGTAAAATCGATTGGTGTTCGCGTGTATTCTGTGATTTTCCGCTGCTCATTTACTCTACTACTCCGAAAAATTTATAACGATATTCACCCCCCTCTATCGTTTTCTTCGATCCAACATTTCCAATAAGCAAAATCGTTATCGTCGAAGAACGATGGTTGTGCAGTGCTATATCCCTCTTGAAACACCATCTTGATGTTTCGATTGATGGTGAGTTCACTCGAAACGAACTTGGCTCTAATACCACTTGTTAGGACCTTTGCATCTAGCTAGGAGAGGGGGGGGGTGAATAGCTTCTCATGGATTTTGTCTAAAAAATGTTAGCCAAAGCACTAAAACAAGACAGACAAAAACAATAATAATGAAAGTAATGCTAACTTCCTAGATTTACTTGGTCTCCACCTTCTTGAGGTAACTAATCCAAGGATCCACACCCACACAACCTGTTGATGCAGTTTGACCTGATTGTTGTTTTAGTGTTGACACCGATTTAAGTTTAGGTTAGTAAGATAAGTTCGACTTAAGTCCTGGTCGGGGACTGGGCATGAATCCCGGTGAGTGAAGCCAGGGGGGGCAGAAACCCTAATGAGTGAAGCCGGGTCCCGGTGAAAGAAGCCGGGGTACGGAAACCCTGGTGAGTGAAGCCGGGTCCCGGTGAGTGAAGCCGGGTGACGGAAACCCCGATGAGTGAAACCGGGTCCTAGTGAGTGAATCCTGCTGACGGAAACCTCGGTGAGTGAAGCCGGGTCCTGGTGAGTGAAGCCGGGTGATGGAAACCCCGGTGAGTGAAGCCGAGTCCTAGCAAGTGAAGCTAGGTGAAGGAAACCCTGGTGAGTGAAGCCAGGTCCTAGCGAGGGAAGCTAGGTTGAACAAAGTCCCGGTGAGTGAAGCTGGGCACGAAGTCTTGGTCCGGGGGACTGAGCATTGAGTGTAATGGTCAGAGAGGGCATGTGAGATCTTTCTCCGGGACCAGAATGAGTCAGAGAAGGCTAGGGAGCCTGTTCTCTGGACTTAGGGTTGAATTGGTCGGAGCTAGATTGGTCTGGAGACCGATCAGGGAGTTGGCACTAACTCTTGGTTGTGGATCGGTCTAGTGACCGATCCAGGGAGTCTAATCGTTTTGGTGAATAATCAGAAAGAGAACAGAATGTTTCTGTTTGGTTTCTGATCATTCTGATGAACGATCAGAAAGGGATCAGAAAGACGATGGAGAAAACCTGATCGGTCACTTGGATCGATCAAGGTTCTCCTGGACCGATCAGGATGGGTCCTGATCGATCCAGAGGTGACCTGATCGGTCACTGTGACCGATCAGGGCACAACTTGATCGGTCAGGTGACCGATCAGGTGCCTTTGGTTGGTGGGAGCTGGAGGAAATCCCAGTAAGCTGGTGGATCGATCTGGTGACCGATCCTTGATCCTTGATCGATCAGTATGACTGATCACAGAGTCACTGGATCGATCAGGCAGGAGCCTGATCGATCAGGATCTTCACTGATCGGTCCGAGTGACCGATCAGTGTTTGAACTTTAATTTGAAAATGTTGTCAGACTTCTCTGATTTACTTTTGATTTGTTATGCTAAGCCTTTGTTGAGTGTGCAGGTAATGCAGGGATGACACAAACCAAGAAGGAGGGTCAATTGGCGACTTTCGCTTTGGTCAGGTTTGTTTGTTTTCCATTCGCAGGATTCAATGGCTTCTAGCGCGGGCTGGAAACTGTCTGGCAAAGCTGACGACTGACCTGAGGCTCGGCTGAAGAGGTTTTAGTGGACTGAGCCTAGTAGAGGTCAGTGAGTTGGTGACAGAGCTTGTTGTAGAAGCGCCTGGTGAGCTACAAATGCGCCTGGTGGTTGCAGACGCGCCTGGTGGTGACCTGTTGATGAGCAGATACATAAGAGATGGCGAGCGAAGTGGAGAGATCAACTCTTGCAAATCTGAAAAACTTTGAGTCTGTTGAGAAAGTTGTGAGTCGATCAGCAAGCAGACGAAGAGCTAAAGGTTCTTTCGTTGGTGGTGTTGTGCTGTGCTCGGTGAACTGTTCTCCTGTTCTCTTCTTTGTGCTTTCCTCGCGCTCTGTTAGATTTTTCAAGTCTCTGTGCTTAATCATATCATTCTGTTGAGATTGTTGTGGAGAGGTTTCTCCACCGAGAAGGAGGTTCTATTCTATCCGAATTTCCGGGGCTTGATCTGCCGACGATCAAGGGATCGCCCACCTCACGGGCACGCCAAGGAGTAGGGGCAAGTTATCCCCGAACCTTGTAAACCTTCTGAGTTAGCGTTGGTTTTCTGTTTGTTCTTTAGTTTCTGTCTTTCTGTGTTTTCTTCTGCTGCTAACCCTCAAGTGCAGAAAGATCAAAGAAGCGAGAAATTTGAGTGTTTGGCTATTCACACCCCCCTCTCTAGCCATCCAAGGTCCTACACAACCAAGGTCCACTATACTCTTCTCCTATTCAATCAAGCTTGAAGATGGAGAACCCGTCACAAGATTATATCCTCATCTTTTACAAGATGAGACTAAGAGTATTAGGAAGAGAGTAGACTTTGGAAGCTTTGGACACTTAAAAGAGAATTTTTCAATCACAATTCTTAACCTCTTTATGCCCCAAAACCTCTTCATAAATGGAGGAGAGAGATGTTAATAAAACAGCTCAACCCCGACACCAGTTGATTGCCCCCAGGGCCAGTCGATTGGTGTCTAGCCAACGACTTTAACAGATGGATTTCAAACATACCAGTCGACTGCTACATATTCGACTTTACAGAAAGATCAGTTGATTGGTTTTCTTACCAGTTGACTGCTATAGTACACTCTCAGCAGTGCCAGTCGACTGCTTCCCTTGTCAGTCGACTGACCTGCTTACAAGCTCACTCTTAACCTCTCCGGAGTCCATCCTTCGAGTATGCCTTGAAGTCCACTTCCTCGGCTTGCCCCTTAAAGTTCTCTTCCTTCGGCTCTCATCCCTCGGATGCGAACATAAGCCCGCGACTTGTCTCCATGGCATCCTTCACGTATGCCTTTGAAGTCTATTTCCTCGGCTTGCCCTTTGAAGTCCTCTTTTTTTGGCTCTCATCCCTTGGATGCTTCACTCAATTGTTCCTCATGTGTGGTTCACCAAGTCCTGCAAGACTCAAACACACACATCAAACCAACATGAAAACCTAACTTAATCATATTGACACACATCAAAATCCATGATCTACCCGATTAAACTTAGGTCTATTGCACCAACAATCCTCGCTCGGCTAAATCTTCTGCCCGATCCTTCATATCAGAACTTTGGTGCCCAATCCCCGGTCAGGTCTTCGTGCCCAACTTCACTCACCAGGTCTTAGGTGCCCAATCCCTAACCAGGACTTCATGCCCAATCCTACAGATCAGGACTTAGTGACAAAGTTCATTAAGACTTTCCTGCACACTTAATATAACTCATTAGATTACAAAACATACTTAACTTTAAACCCTTTGCCAAGATCAAAATAAAGTTTGATTAGGTGTTTCCGATACCAATAATCTCCCCCTTTTTAATTTATGGCAATACAATTCAAAAGTTAAGTTTAACAGACAAATAGAGTGGGAAAAAACTTGCATGTTAAGTTTTTAAAAAACATGCAACATAGTTCAAAAAGTTATGTTAACAACTTGCAAAACAACAAAATAAAGTTATGTTTCAAAACTCCACCTTGATATATTACTCTCTTCCTGAAGTTTTTGAAAATATGCACTTTCAATGAAGAACTTTTAAACTTTAAAAACACTTTGAAGAAAACTTTTGTAACGACACGGTCTCTCAACCCCTTTGGCGGCCAAATCAACATTTGGCGGCCCAACAACCTGGCCCCTCGGCCCAATAACCTGGCGGCCAAATCAACATTTGGCGGCCCAACTATGTCGTCGACCAACAACCGATGCCGACGACCAACAACCGTGTCGTTACTCACTAGGACTTCCCATCCCTGGCCAGTGGATTTTTGCCTTTCTCAGGATTCGAACTCTAGACCTCTAGGATAAGTACTAGAGTTTATGCAACTCACTTGGTATCAGGATTCATAAACTCTAGTACTTATCCTGGAGGTTTAGAGTTCGAATCCTGAGAAAGGCAAAAATCCACTGGCCAGGGATGGGAAGTCCTAGTGAGTAACGACACGGTTGTTGGTCGTCGGCATCGGTTGTTGGTCGACGACATAGTTGGGCCGCCAAATGTTGATTTGGCCGCCAGGTTGTTGGGCCGAGGGGCCAGTTGTTGGGCCGCCAAATGTTGATTTGGCGGCCAAAGGGGTTGAGAGACCGTGTCGTTACAATAAAAAGGTGCCTTTTTATTGTAACTTCACGACCCCTCAACCCATTGGCGGTCAAATCAACATTTGGCGGCTCAACAACTTGGCCCCTCGGCCCAATAACCTGGCGGCCAAATCAACATTTGGCGGCCCAACTATGTCGTCGACTAACAACCGATGCCGACGACCAACAACCGTGTCGTTACTCACTAGGTCTTTCCACCCCTGGCCAGTGGATTTTTGCCTTCCTCAAGATTCGAACTCTAGACCTCCAAGATAAGTACTAGAGTTTATGAATCTTGATACCAAGTGAGCTATAGCTCAATTGGTACTAGGATTCAGGAACTTTAGTACTTAGCCTGGAGGTCTAGAGTTTGAATCTTGGGGAAGGTAAAAATCCACTGCCAGGGGTGGGAAGACCGTAAGGTCGCCGGCCTAGAGGGATGCCTGCGGGGACCATAGAGGCGGGGCCGCTACAACTTTTGAACCAAACTTTGAACTTTTAATGAAACTTTGAACTTATCTTTCCTCCCCCTTTGACATATATAAATGTAACGCCCGCCCTTATATCTACCCTCGGGGCGGGGTTACGTAACAATTAATCATATATATATTTTTTTCCTCTATCCTCTAGCATAAGATTTAAAACAAACAATGCAAGGACTAAGTGCTAAGCATGCTTGCCTATACATGTCAAACAAATGTCATGTTTGAAGTGCTAGAACATCATTTGAAATATTTTAATCAAAAGTTATTCCATAACATGAGAGGTTCACATTTTATTTCAAACCATAATATAATCCAATAAAATCAAGTATATGAAAACTTCAAGAATTATAATCGTCATGCAATATAGATCCTAATCACTATCATTCATTGTCAAGGAGCATAACATAAGCATAAATATGTAGATATAGAAGTCTTTCTTCCCGAGCCACCACCCCACACATCTTCAGCCTCCTGCTTCTTCCTTTAGTTTAAGTGTTCCTTACCCTTATCTGCAGCATAAGACATCACATAAACTAGTAAGCACAAATGCTTAGTAAGGATCCTGTCCTACTCGCAAAATCCATACGAAAGAACATAACATGTACACATAATAAATCATAAGCATGAGTTCATCAAAGCATACTAAACATCCAAGTTTCTAAGCATGCAGTATCAAGTACCTTAAGCATACTCTTCACATATAATAAATGCTTTCAATGAATGTTTTCAAAACAATTCCATAATGGTATTACTTAAAAATTCATCCATATCATATAGGGCCCTGTTGTGTACCACATATCGCGCGGAACTATTGCACGTTCCCTAATGAATTGGGGTAGCGAGCCACCAATTAATTAGAGCAGGACCCTTCCATCCTACCGGAGCCATGACCTTACGTTAACATGCACCCCGGATTTGTTTAACGACCCCCTTACGAGTCGGGTACACAACTTCAAAAGTAAAATACTTATCATGCTTTTACATATATGCTAAGGAGTACTCCAAATCACTCTTACAGATACACCACTCTTCAAGAGTGCTCATGATCCCGGAGGGACACACCACACAACATAAGGGGTGCTCTTGATCCCATACTTAGTAGAGTATCCGTTTAAGCATTTTAACATATCACATGCAATTTCATAAGTGTGCCCCATGGGCTATAAGGCATGCTCATACATACATCATATTTCATGCATGTTCATACATACATCATATTCCATACATGTTCATACATACATCATATTTCATACATGTTCATACATACATCATATTTCATACATGTTCATACATACATCATATTTCATACATGCATATACATATTATCTTACTAAACATAATCATGTCCCGTAGGGTAGTTTAATCTTCACATACTATTCATGCAACTTATTAAACATAAAGCACATCATGAGATAATTATGCAACCCTAGACCCTAGTCCTTCTAGGGTTGGCCGAAACTCAAGGGTAGGGGAAAATTAGGGTTTGAACTAAATATTCACACAGACATTCATACAAACACCTTGTATACACTATCTTACAATACATTAAACATGGATATATTTTAGGATAATTCAACCCTCACTAACCCTTTTTCTAGGCCTTGGCCGAAACCCATCCAAGCTCTAAACCCTAGTTTTTGTTATCACAAAATGAAGGGACACAACATATAGGTATACCCTAAGTTCCAAGGGGTCTTCACATGCATCAAGGGGTAACCAAGGTTTCCTCTTGGGTGTTGGCCGAAACCTACACAAGGGTATAACCCTAGGTTTTGTTCACAACATTTTGAATAAACCACATATACATATACCCTAAGTTCCAAGGGTCTACTCATGTAACAAAAGGAGCCAAGGCCTTCCCCTAAGGGGGTGGCCGAAACTTACAAGGGGTGTAACCCTAGTTTTTCTTCCTTTTTGTTCATACCATCATGAAGAAAGTCAATATACATATATACTCTAAGTCTCAAAGGTCTTCTCATGTATCAAGGAAAGAACCAAGGCCTTCCCCTAAGGGGGTGGCCGAAACTTACAAAGGGGAAAAAGTCCCCATTTTTGAAACAATCAAGGAGAATAATCACACCACAACTATTACACTGCAGGCGAGGGGATACTTACATCCTTTCGCTTGAATTTATCCTTCTCTAAAATCTTAAGGTGCCCTTGGTTGACTTAAGGTGCCCTTGGTGAAGGAAGGTGAGTGTTCTCCTTCCTAGCACTTCTATAGAACCCTTGGCCCTAGTAGAGGGCAAGATCCTTGTAGAGTTCTTCCTCCTTCCAATTCCCTAGGGTTAGAACCCTAGGGTTGTGTTTTTTTTCGAAAATGAAAAGGGAGAAGGGGCTTGAGGTTTTCGGTGATGAGAGTGAGGAAGAAGAAGAGGAAGTTATTCCAACTTCTCTTTCCCTTATTTATACTTTTCTCATGAAGAGACATGTCTCTTCACTTCCCTAGCTTTTAACAAGCATGTTTCTTATTCCCTCTACATGAAATATGGCTTGGTGTGTTGGTTATGACATGATTAGTGCAACTAGGAGGTTCAAGGTTCAATCTTTGCTTCCTCATTTCTACCTTTTCTTTTTATCACATTTTGCACTAATCCATATCAAAGCTCATTAAGCCAAGCCCATCATGAAATTTCATAATAATAATTATATTCCATGAATTCATAATATTTCATGATAATATTTCATGAATTCCATAATATTTCATATTCATGAATTCATAATGTTTCATAATATTTCATGATAATATTTCATGAATTCCATAATATTTCATATTCATGAATTCATAATATTTCATAATATTCCATAATAATATTTCATGAATTCATAATATTTCATAATATTTCATATGGGAAATTTTGGGGCGTTACAATAAAAACAATTGGTTCTAAGAGAAAGAAAAAAATCTATGTAAACGAAATGATCCAAAATAAGATAATTTTCAAAAATTGTGTTTAAGTTCGAAAAATAAGTTGTATTTAAAAGAAGTTTAAAAAATGATCCAAAAATATGATAATTTTCAAAAATAGTGTTTAAGTTCAATGTTTAAGTCCAAAAAATAAATTTCTTTTAGGTATCAGTTCTAAAAATATTAAAAACCCCTTTTAATGAATTTTGAAAAAAAGTTTGAAACCAAGAAAATTTCCACAAATATTTTAAGTAAAAGCGGAGAAAAATTTTCTATGTAAAAAAAACAAACAAAACTATTATGTAAGAATTACAAATGATTAACTAAAGTAGGTATAAGTCAAATTAAATAACGAACTTTAGCCACCCATTTGAGTCCAAACATGATTAAAGTAAACAATCAATTTTTGAAAATAACTCAAATATTTAATGTTCTCAGATACCTATCTAACCCTTTTGGTACTTACTAACTATTATAAAATAGTAGCTTTCACTTGTGTTAGTCAAGTTAAATAATATAATCAAGTTATATTTACTAAAAAGATTATTTAAATCAATTACTAATCATTTGTATTTATTACCTCAAACTTGTGTTGATGCACTGATATAAGCATTTTAAGTTTAAGGCATGGTCTTAAGTATCTCAACCTTTTCTATGTTGTCAAGCAAAGTAACCCTAATGTGCATGTGAGATGTTGTGTCGCGCTCCCGAAGGAGAGCCGCTGATCTAATATACAATCGGATAACATCTCCCTGTACGACGGATAATTTGGAACATTTAGACAAACACCCATGCAATATATATTACCTCTGTCCTCAAATAAAGATATAACGGACAATCCCAGCTGGAGCATATAAAAGAAATGCATCCATAGCACTAAAATCCCATAGGACTTACCTGATGTACCATCCGAGCAGGCGCGCAGCAAAACACAGCATAAAATCCAATAATGGACTCAAAAATATAATTCATGCATCAAATACAACGCAAATACAAGGCTATGAAAGAAAACAAATACAGTGTATGGAATATACTATATTATATTAGATCGGAGAAAACGATAGAAGGGGGTGAATATCGTTATAAAATTTTTCGGAGTAGTAGAGTAAATGCGCAGCGGAAAATCACAGAATACATGTGAACACCAATCGATTTTACTTGGTTCGGAGTCGCGGTCGGCTCCTACTCCAAGGCCCACGGTTCTTGACCGTTTACTTTGGGCAATTCTATATTCGATAAAGTTTTTACAAAATGATAGTACAGATATAGAATTGGAAATTTAAATCACAACACTTTTGTAAATTGAAATTTTAATGACGCCTGAGGTGGATCGAATTTCGGAGCAAAGGGTCATCGTCGGCGCTGGAATCTCGAAATCGAACTTTGCCAGGGCGCAGCGCTTGAGCGAAAGTGTCTGGAGAGTTGAGAGCAATGGATGTTGTAGCCTTGGGGGTAAACCCCCTTTCATAGCACCCATACGGGCGCTTGAGTCGATGGGGGCGCCTAACACGTGGCCTTCCCTGTGCAAACCCTTATCCTCAGGCTCGGTCAGCGCTTATCCATCTCCTCTTGGGCACCTGAGCTGATGGGGGCGCCCGTGACCTCACAGGTGCCTGAACTGTCTTAGTCCAGAGGCTTCACAGCTGTGTTCTGGAGTTTGACTTCACACTGGGGTGCCCATATCCATACGGGCGCTTGAGTCCCTCCGGGCGCCTAGCCCCAGTGAGACACCTCACTTGCAGAAGACCAGTCCTTCGATCCTGCAACTCAGGTTAGTTCCAAAACACAATTAACACATGTGTTAGTCATTAGTTACAGCCGTAGCTGTCTTGGTTCTGACTTTGGGTCTCCCAAATGGAACCGACGCCTACTGTTCCCCGACGGGGAATACGTCCTCACCTACTCCTCTCAGGAGAGTTTACCTTTTGCCAACCGGCTCCTCCGGTTGGACTTTTGCCCAATCCACTTGACCAGTTCTTCGTGCCCAACTTCCGGTCAGGTCTTCTTGCCCAACTTCCGGTTAGGTCTTCGGTGCCCAGCCCTTTGCCAGGACTTCTTGCCCAGTCCTCGACCAGGACTTCTTTGCCCGACTTCCGGTCAGGTCTTCTTGCCCAGTCCTCGACTAGGACTTCTTTGCCCAGCCCTTTGCCAGGACTTCTTGCCTAGATTAACTAGGACTTTCCTCCACACTTGAGTAACTTTATTAGATCACAAATAGTACTTAACTTTGAATCCTTTGCCAATATCAAAACATGGTTCGATATGGTTCTTTCGGCACCAACATTTAGAAACATAAACAAGCGGAAAACCCAAAGTTGGAGTTGGCAGGACCTGGAACTAGCAACTGGGCTCCCCTGGCGACCAATCAACCTGAAAATAAAAACAGGGTAACGGTTGGTGAGTCCAAGTGGATTATGTGGGTGTAAAGATAGATATGCATGACAATATAAATAGTTATATAAGCTATAAAGAAATAACAAGATATAATCTTAAGGAGATATTAGAATATACATAATAGAAATATTGAATGAATGTGCATACCATAATCAGCCTATCATGATCATAAAAGGCTCGTATCATACGAGCAGGTGCAGGGTGTTAGATGTGTATACTGAAAGACATGCTTCTTTTATATATATGAACATCTTTATTTTGAAAAGAGAATCACAACCTCACTAGGTGCCTGTTTATATTAGTACATGCATGAAGTCCAATTACTTTGCATTGTAGATAACATGGTGTGTGGTGTCACACGGAAGATCATGTTATCAGTTCCTTGCTTAGTATAAATAGAGGCCCACAATCGAGATGGAATTGGATAACCCATCGGAATGGTTGTAGTATAATTAGGTGTGGTTGGTCTTGACCATAGGATTACACTAGTGTGCTTTGAGTACATTGAGCAGGACCAAAATACGAGGTTATCCAATTTGTACTGACTCGATAATTGGATAGGACCTCAGACTTTATTATGGAGTACGATCCCTTAATCCCGATATAATAACGGGCATATATTATTAACTATTATTTCTTTAATTTATCAATGGGCGAGATTTATTCTGTTAGATCAATAAGCCCGATAAGTTGGGAGATAATATTAATAATATGATGTGCCATTGATTATTGACGAAATCCGTGTCCTGGTGAGTCGGGTTGATGATGCCCCCTTGATGAGCTCGAAAGGTTCATCATGCTAAACCCTGCAGGTGGATTTGATCCGGCATGATGATAAGGTCGAGTGGTACTAGTCAAGGATCCAGAAGTTAATTAATTTAAATTGTCAGTAATTTAATTAATTAATGGGCATTCGAAATCTTAAACATGGGGGGATGGACGACTTGTAATAAGTGGAGCCCATATGTAAATATGGGGGTTGGTGAGGTAATTCAATGAGGGTCCTTTAGTGGAATGGATCCTCATTAATGGACTGGGTCCATTAGCAGGCCAAGATCCAACTCCTCCTCATGGTCCCTACCGTAGCCCTATATATACCCCATGGTGGTATGGAACCAAGTTGATGGTTGATGAATTAATCCTAGAAAACACAAGAAACCTAATTTCTTCTCTCCTCTCCTCTCTCTCTCTCTCTACGGCACCCAAGACAACTTCTCCATGGGCGACCTGCATGCAACGTTCTTTGCAATTAAGAAATTGCAAACGTTCCTTGCAATTAAGAAATTGCAATTGCAATTTTGCAATTAATAAGGAGGCAGCCAAAATTAAAGCCATTGGAGAATTAAAGCACTCAGCCGGATTCTCCAACAGGCAGCCGAATTTTCCCATTGGAGAATTAAAAGCATGCAGCCAGAATTCTCAAAGAAGGAGAATTTAATCTTCATCAACTCACGGTGAAGAGGAGTGCAGCCACTTCGCTGGCTTCTACGCGTGGAGAAAGGCACCGACTGGCGCCGGTTTTCTTCTGAGCGTGGAGAAGGACACCGGCTGGTGTCGGCTTCTTCTACGCATGGAGAAAGGCGCCGGTGGTGCCGATTTTCTTCTGAGCGTGGGAAAGGACACCGGCTGGTGTCGGCTTCTTCTACGCATGGAGAAAGGCGCCGGTGGTGCCGGTATCCTCTGAGCGAGGAGAAGGGCACCGGCTGGAGCCGGCTTCTTCCGTACGTTGAGGAGGGATCTAGGGTACTGGGTGCGGACTGTGGATGAGTTGCTTACAGACTTTGTCTTGATGCAACTCGCAGTTCGGACGCCAGTATTGGAGGAAAAGAATAGTATGGTTTTGTGTTTGGATTATTTTCTTTTTGGAGGCGGCCGACGGCATCCCTTTGGTAGGGGATTGATTGGCGCAAGGAGAAGGGATCAACTTGGTGATCACGGTTCTTGGGAGATCGTCGCCCACACGACGTTCAAGAGGGGAGGGTCATATGGTAGAAGATCGTAAGGTAACTGAAGGTATATTCTTCCTTGGCTCCTTTCATTCTTGTTTGTACCTTATTCAATTGCCTCGTCATTTTATGTTTGCTATATAATTATTTTGATTGTGAATCATAGTTAATAATTATTTAACTGGACCCCGACCATAAACACAAAAGCCGGCGATTCACTCGTCGCCTTTTCAGCAGTCGAACGGTCGAGCAAATCACAAGGCCGATTTTGGTAATTGGCCGAGTTGTGATTTAGATCGTTCGATACGGCACGAGATGGTCGATGGGAAATGACTCTCTATTCAGATTAAATTTTTAATTCGTAGGCATGGAGAGGTTTCCCTGATCGACCAGGTATCGGCTTAGGAAACCCGCCAAGCCATACCCAACAATTGGTATCAGAGCTGAGGTTTCCGGCTTTGTGTGTTTGAGGATTGGTTAATTTTTTGCATTTTCATACATTTTATTTAGCTGGATGATATGTGGATGTGCGTAGGCTAACTTTGTGTTGCAGGCACGAGATTCCAACTTGTCATGGCCAAATAATGATTTTGTGAATGGTTTTGCAAATAATTGTAATTAATAAATCCTCGGGGTTGACGAGGTGACGATACAACTGGAGGCGCATTAGAGACCAAGGCCATGAAAGTTGGAAAATCTAGGATTTTCTATTTTTCATATGTTGGTTATGTGCTTGGTTGTGTGGTTGTGCTAGTAAAATTCCTCGAGATAAATTACTAAGTGGGAGAGGGACTCGAAGGGTCCCACGACTTCCATTACAATTCGATAAGTGATGCGAACAAGTCTGCGTGTCGGCTCTGAGTGCCTTCCTCCCCATCGGATGGATTTGTTCTGCAGATCACTGGGTCGAAAAAGACTATAGAAAATTGTTAAAGAGCGTGTGTACTTCCCTATCGGAAGACACATAATCAGAGATAATTTTCTTAGTGTCGTGTAATGGTGAACACTTAGATGCGAATAATAGTATCCTCCCCATCGGAGTCACTGCTATAATTTTGCAGAGCCGAAGTGAACCAACTATTAATCATACTTGTCAAAAAGTTAGGTTGACAAGATAGTAAGATTAATGGGTAAAACCTCCTCTTACGAATGTGGAAATTCGTATACGTCCACACCATCGTGGCATGCGAATTTCTCGGTGTTTAGAGGTGTTGGTTGATTTCGAAAATTTATTGTTGTGAGGAATCAATTTATTTTTAATTTCTAAAGTAGTGTGTGTTGTGATTCTCAGGATTTTCAAAATGACTTTTAACCCACTAGCTACAATACTTAAGGAGAATAAACTTACTAGACCCAACTATATTGACTAGAAGAGAAACTTTGACATAGTCCTTACGGCTGAAGAGTACAAATTTGTGCTCACCGAAAAATGTCCTGATAAGCCTAGCGACAACTCTGGTGAAGTGCAGAAGGAGCATTACAAGAAATGGGTTAAGGCAGATGAGATGGCGCAATGTTACATTCTGGCATCTATGTCGAATGTATTGCAACATCAGCATCAGGCCATGCCCACTGTTTGTGATATGATGCTGAACCTTCAGGAGCTCTTCGGGCACCAGAGTCGTGCTGCTAGGCAGCTGGCGATGAAGAATCTGATGACGACCACTATGGTCGAAGGGACACCCGTGAGGGATCATGTCCTAAAGATAATAGCCCACCTCAATGAGATTGAGGTTCTTGGAGGATCTATCGACGGGGAATCCCAGGTCGATATAATACTCCAATCTCTGCCTAGGAGTTTTGAGCAGTTCCGGCTCAACTATAACATGAATAAGCATGAGTATACATTGGGGGAACTCCTGGGAGAACTCCAGTCGGCAGAGGGGCTCTTTCGTCAAAACTCGCAGGCCTTAGTGACTCAGAGGGTTTCCTCTTCTATGCCGAAAGGTAAGAAGAAGAAGAAACAAGGAGGGTTCAAGAAGGTAGCTACATCGCAGGGACATCGGACTAGCGTGAAGAAGCCGAAAGGCAAGTGCTTCACGTGTAATCAAATTGGATATTAGAAGACGAACTGTCCCCGTTGTCAAGAGAAAGGTATATCTTTTCTTTTGTCGTTGTAACATGTTTAGCGGTGTTATCTACCGATACCTGGTGGGTAGATACGGATGCTACTAAACATGTCTGCAATTCTTTGCAGGGGTTCCAGGAAGCCCAATGACAAGCTAAGGAAGAGATTACTGTCTACAAGGGTATGCTACGGAGGTGGCTACTATTGCAGTGGGAGTTATTTATTTGTCTTTAGAAGATAAAGGTTTTGGTTTTAAGATTGCTTTTATGTACCTAATTTTAGAAAGAACTCTGGTTCAGTTTCTAAAATAAAATATATTCTATTGCTTTTTATGAGAAGTGGAATAGAAAGATTATCTGTGAAGGTACATTGATAGGCAATTGGTACATATTAGAACCAAAGTCTTCCATGATGCAAAAAGTAACTAATAGCTCATCATCTAACCAAAGTAGGAGAAAGGTTCCTTCCGAGATGAACCAAACATACCTTTGGCGTCTAAGGCTTGGTCTTATTAACCTTAGTAGGATTCAAAGGTTGATAGCCAATGGGCCCTCGGGTTCATTGGTGGTGGGAGACTTCTCTAACTTTGAATCTTACTTGGAAGGTAAGACGACCAAGAGGCCTTTCAAGGCCGAGGGGTATAGAGCCAAAGATATGTTAGACATGGTTCATTTTGATTAGTGTGGTCGTATGCCTATCCACGATAGAGGTAGCTTTGAATACTTCGTGAGACGAATATTTAAAGTTATGGATATGCGTTTACTTGATGGCCGCAAGTCTGAATCTTTGATTAGTTCAAAGAATTCAAGACGATTGTGGAGAAACATCAAGGTAACAGTATCAAGACACTACGATCGGATCGTGGTGATGGGTACCTCTTGGGAAAGATTAGGACTTACTTATCAGAGGCTGGGATTCAATCCCAATTGATTGCACCCGGTACGGCCCAACAGAATGGTGCAGTAGAGCGATGGAAAAGGGCTCTTATGGGGATGGTTTGGACAATGATGAGCTGCTCCGAGTTGCCGGATTCGTTTTGGGGATATGCTATGGAAACGGCAGCGTACATACCTGATACCATCTAAGTCAGTGCCTCCTGCTCCCATAGAAGTGTGGACTGGGCGAAAGCCAAGTCTAAGACATCTTCAGACATGGGATAGCTCAGCATATGTGCTGAGAGGGGATACGAAAAAGATTGGAATCTCGTGCGCTTGTTCCTAAGCTATCCTAGAGAAACGAAAGGTGGTTCTATAGTTCTAAGGATCAGAGGGTAATCGTTGGGACGAATACCAAATTTTTAGAAGAAGACTATGTGATGAACCATAAACCCATGAGCATACTAGTTCTTGAAAAATTAAGAGGGAATGTTCTGACCTTAGTACCAACTGTACAAGAAGAAATACCACAAGTCACTGCACAGCGTGTCACAGAAGATACACAAGTGGTGCCTCATCGTAGTGGGAGGGTTGTTGGTCAACCAGAAGGATTCATGTTCTTGGGAGACTATTCGGGCTCGGTCCCTGGCGACCATGAATCAAGATCCCTGGACCTATGACGAGGAACATCCGCTTTGAAGAGATAATCCAGTTATATGAATTTATTCAAAGGACGGATGAGATTTGTGTATGTAAGAATTGTGACGGAAACGTAGTGGTATTCTTGTACTATACGTAGAAAATATTTTGTTAGTTGGCAACAATAACAAAGTATTATCAGACGTAAGGGTATGGTTGTCCAAACAGATGATATGAAGGACTTAGGAAAAGCAAGACACATCCTTGGAGATCAAAGTTCTAAGGGATCACCAGAGAAGGATGTAGTGCTTATCCTAAGCTTCATACAGAGACAGTGTCTTAACTTGTTTTAGCATGGAAACCTCCAAGAAAAGTTTTGTACTTTTCAGTTGTGGATCTACTCTATCTAAGGAGATATGTTTAGATTATCAAAGGAGATAGAGTAGGTAATGGCGGTTCCTTTAGCATCGGCTATAGGAGGCCTCTTGTATGCTAAAAACGAGACCGGATATCTGCTTTGCCGTGGGCATGGTTAGCAGATATCAGAGTAACCCAGGTCAAGGAAATTGGATTGCGGTAAAAGCTTATATTAGTGCCTGAGAAGGACTAAGGATTATAAGCTGGTTTACTGGGCAGACCAATTCCCTATGGGTTATACTGATACAGACTTCCAGTAGGATAGGGGCAAACATAAGTATTCCTCGGGGGTTTGTGTTTACTTTTAGGAGGTAGAACCGTAGTTGGAGGAGTGTCGCGCAGTGGCTGCGTGATGGACTCCACCATGGAAGCTGAGTAAAGGGGCAGCCTCTGAGGCAGCCAAAGGAAGCTACATGGTTCAGGAACCTCAAGATGGACTTCGATGTGATTCCTGGTTTGCTCAAAGCTATCACATTCTGTTGTGATAAACAAATGGTGCAGTTGCAAACTCGAAGGAATCACGAGCCCATGAGGCAAGTAAACACATAGAGCGCAAGTACCTCCCAGGAGAGGAAAAGCTATAGTTGCCTAGATTATATCAGAAGACAACCTGGGAGATCTTTTCACTGAGGCCTTGATAGCGAAAGCTTTAGGCATGTGGAGGATCAGGGAGTCAGATGTATGACATTTTGAGGGCAGCAAAGTCTTTAAGTATAAGTGGGAGATTGTTAGATGTGTATACTGAAAGACATGCTTCTTTTATATATATGAACATCTTTATTTTGAAAAGAGAATCACAACCTCACTAGGTGCCTGTTTATATTAGTACATGCATGAAGTCCAATTACTTTGCATTGTAGATAACATGGTGTGTGGTGTCACACGGAAGATCATGTTATCAGTTCCTTGCTTAGTATAAATAGAGGCCCACAACCGAGATGGAATTGGACAACCCATCGGAATGGTTGTAGTGTAATTAGGTGTGGTTGGTCTTGACAATAGGATTACACTAGTGTGCTTTGAGTATATTGAGCAGGACCAAAACACGAGGTTATCCAATTTGTACTGACTCGATAATTGGATAGGACCTCAGACTTTATTATGGAGTATGATCCCTTAATACCGATATAATAACGAGCATATATTATTAACTATTATTTCTTTAATTTATCAATGGGCGAGATTTATTCTGTTAGATCGATAGGCCCGATAAGTTGGGAGATAATATTAATAATATGATGTGCCGTTGATTATTGACGGAATTCGTGTCCTGGTGAGTCGGGTTGATGATGCCCCCTTGATGAGCTCGAAAGGTTCATCATGCTAAACCCTGCAGGTGGATTTGATCCGGCATGATGATAAGGTCGAGTGGTACTAGTCAAGGATCCAGAAGTTAATTAATTTAAATTGTCAGTAATTTAATTAATTAACGGGCATTCGAAATCTTAAACATGGGGGGATGGACGACTTGTAATAAGTGGAGCCCATATGTAAATATGGGGGTTGGTGAGGTAATTCAATGAGGGCCCTTTAGTGGAATGGATCCTCATTAATGGACTGGGTCCATTAGCAGGCCAAGATCCAACTCCTCCTCATGGTCCCTACCGTAGCCCTATATATATCCCATGGTGGTATGGAACTAAGTTGATGGTTGATGAATTAATCCTAGAAAACACAAGAAACCTAATTTCTTCTCTCCTCTCCTCTCTCTCTCTCTACGGCACCCAAGACAACTTCTCCATGGGCGACCTGCATGCAAAAAAAAAAAAGCCATTGGAGAATTAAGAAATTGCAAACGTCCCTTGCAATTAAGAAATTGCAATTGCAATTTTGCAATTAATAAGGAGGCAGCTAAAATTAAAGCCATTGGAGAATTAAAGCACTCAGCCGGATTCTCCAACAGGCAGCCGAATTTTCCCATTGGAGAATTAAAAGCATGCAGCCGGAATTCTCAAAGAAGGAGAATTTAATCTTCATCAACTCACGGTGAAGAGGAGTGCAGCCACTTCGCTGGCTTCTACGCGTGGAGAAAGGCACCGACTGGCGCCGATTTTCTTCTGAGCGTGGAGAAGGATACCGGCTGGTGTCGGCTTCTTCTACGCATGGAGAAAGGCGCCGGTGGTGCCAGTTTTCTTCTGAGCGTGGAGAAGGACACCGGCTGGTGTCGGCTTCTTCTACGCATGGAGAAAGGCGCCGGTGGTGCCGGTTTCCTCTGAGCGAGGAGAAGGGCACCGGCTGGCGCCGGCTTCTTCCGTACGTTGAGGAGGGATCTAGGGTACTGGGTGCGGACTGTGGATGATTTGCTTACAGACTGTGTCTTGATGCAACTCGCAGTTCGGACGCCAGTATTGGAGGAAAAGAATAGTAAGGTTTTGTGTTTGGATTATTTTCTTTTTGGAGGCGGCCGACGGCATCCCTTTGGTAAGGGATTGATTGGCGCAAGGAGAAGGGATCAACTTTGTAACACCCCAAAATTTTCCATATGAAATATTATGAATTCATGAAACATTATTATTATGAAATGTTATGATGGGCTTGGTTTAATGGGCTTTGATATGGATTAGTGCAAAATGTAATAAAAAGAAGATGTAGAAAGGAGGAAGCAAGGATTGAACCTTGAACCTCCTAGTTGCACTAATCATGTCATAACCAACGAACCAAGCAATGTTTCATGTTGAGAGAATAAGAAACATGCTTGTTAAAGCTAGGAAGTGAAGAGACATGTCTCTTCATGAGAAAAGTATAAATAAAAGATGAAGAGGTTGGAATAACTTCCTCTCTTCTTCTTCCTCACTCTCCCCACTCCAAAACCGAAACCTAAGCCTCCCTTCTCCCCTTTTCAAGTTTCGAAATTTCACCCTAGGGTCCTAACCCTAGGGAATTTGGAAGGAAGAAGATCCCATCCAAGGATCTTGCCCTCTACAAGGGCCAAAGGTTCTAGTGAAGTGCTAGTAAGGAAACTCTCACTCTAACTTCAACCAAGGGTACCCTAAGGGAAATTCAAGCGAAAGGATGTAAGTATCCCCTCGCCTGCAGTGTAATGGTTATTGTATGAGTTCTTCTCCTTGTAGTTTTCGAAAAATGGGGATTGTTTCCCTTTAGTGAGTTTCAGCCACCCCCTTAGAGGAGGCCTTGGTTACTTCTTGTTACATGAGTAGACCCTTGGAACTTAGGGTATATGTATATGTTGTTTCCTTCATGATGTTATGAACAAAATTTTAGGGTTTTGCCTTGTATAGGTTTCGGCCAACCTCAAAGAGGAGGCCTTGGTTACTCCTTGTTGCATAGGAAGACCCCTTGGAATTTAGGGTATACTTATATGTTGTTTTCCCTACATGTTGTGATGACAAGAATTAGGGTTGAACCCCCTATAAAGTTTCAGCCAAATCATGAAGCAAAAAGGGTTTAGGGTTGTATGATTTCCTATGATGTATCCATGTTTAGTAGTGTAGACAAAGTGTTTGTGTAAATGATTGTGTGAAACCTAAGTTCAAGAACCCTAGTTCCCCTACCCTTGACTTTCGGCCAACCCTAGAAAAATTAGGGTTTAGGGTACATGATTATCCTAGGATGTATTCTAGGCTTAATATGTTGCATGATATGTATGTGAAGGTTAAACTACCCTACGAGACATGATTATGTTTAGTAAGATGATATGTATATGCATGTGATGTCTAAATGAAATGCTTGATTGGAAATCTTAAGGTTCCCTAGCATGTGATATTCAGCCAAGGCATGAACATTAGGGATTGTGAAGGTTAAATTACCCTACGAGACATGATTATGTTTAGTAAGATGATAAGTATATGCATGTGATGTTTAAATGGAATGCTTGATTGGAAATCTTAATGTCCCTAGCATGTGATATTCGGCCAAGGCATGAGCATTAGGGTTGTGAAGGTTGATTACTCCATGATGTATGCTATGCTTAGTATGATACATGATGTATATATATGTGATGCTTGTATGGGATGTTTGATGTCAAAAATCTAAGCTACCCTACCTTTGATTTTCGGCCAAACCCTAGGTTTAGGGTTAGGAAGGGTTAAATTAAACCATGAAACATGTTATGATATGAATATGATTGATGTGACCAATTTTGTCATATATAAGTATGTTTAAGTGGTTGAAATATGATGTATGTATGATCATGCTTTATAGCCCATGGGGCACCCTTTATGAATTGCATGTGATATGTATAATAAAATGCTTGAAAGGATACTCCACTAAGTTTGGGATCAAGAGCACCCTTATGTTGTGTGGTGTGTCCCTACGGGATCATGAGCACCCTTGAAGAGTGGTGTGTCCCTTAAGAGTGGATTTGGAGTACTCCTTAGCATATATGTAAAAGCATGATAAGTATTTTACTTTGGAAGTTGTGTACCCGACTCGGAAGGGGGTCGTTAAACAAATCCGGGGTGCATGTTAACGTAAGGTCATGGCTCCGGTAGGACGGAAGGGTCCTGCTCTAATGGGTTGGTGGCTCGCTACCCCAATTCATTAGGGAACGCGCAATAGGTAACGCGCGATATGTGGTACACAACCGGGCCCAATATGATATGGATGTATTTTTAAGTAATACCTTTATGGAATTGTTTTGAAAACATTCATTGAAAACATTTATTATATGTGAAGGGTATGCTTAAGGTACTTTATACTGCATGCTTAGAAACTTGGATGTTTAGTATGCTTTGATGAACTCATGCTTATGATTTATTATGTGTACATGTTGTATGCTTGCGTATGGATTTTGCGAGTAGGACAGGATCCTTACTAAGCATTTGTGCTTACTAGTTTATGTGTTGTCTTATGCTGCAGATAAGGGTAAGGAACACTTAAACTAAAGGAAGAGGCAGGAGGCTGAAGATGTGTGGGGTGGTGGCTCGGGAAAGAAAGATCTTTATATCTACATTACTATGTTTATGATGATGTTTTCTTCAACAATGAATGCTAGTGATTAGGTTTGATATTGCATGATAATGATTACACTTAGAATTCTCTTATACTTGATTTTGGTTGGTTATGTTGTGAGCTTGAAATAATATGTGAACCTATCATGTTATAGAATAACTATTGATTAAAATATTTCCAATGATGTTCTAATGATTCAAGCATGATATTGGATTGACATGCACTGACTAGCATGCTTAGCACTTAGTCCTTGCATTGTTGTTTGTTTTAATTTTATGCTAGAAGAAAAGAAAATAATTATATGAATGAATGATTGTACGTAACCCCGCCCCGAGAGTAGATATAAGGGCGGGCGTTACAGGTTGGTATCAGAGCCAAGTTTCCCCTCCACCACACACACATCAAGCTTCATCCTGCCGCTTTCAAGTAAGAGATCCTAACCTCGCTTTACTTTGTTTCATGTATAGTAATGATTAGATAAAGATGATTTATGCTTGCATAATAAGTAAAAGTAGTGTTAATTCTTATCACCTATATGATAGATAATGACAAGTACTTGTAAAACATGTGACTACGAATGATATTTGCTATTGTTTATAAAAAAAAAATGTGACTACGAATGATATAACACTGCAAGATTTAGACTGCAAATTTCTTGCAACACTGCCATCGGGTGAGGTGATGCCTTCTACCCAAATGCTACGTGCCGCACTGATCAGAATCGCAGATAGGGAACTCTACTGCGACCTGATAGTGCTTGATATGCCAGATTATGATGTGATATTGGGCATGTATTTCTTGAACAAATACGGCGCCTCTATCGAGTGTCGTAAACGAAAGGTTATCTTCCGACCTGAGGCGGGAATTCTATTTGAATTTATCGGGGAGCCGAAGAAGAGGATAAGCAAATTCTTATCGGCTCTGAAAGCAAGGAAGATGTTAGAAAATGGATGCTCTGGGTATCTAGCTCATGTGGTTGATACCAGTCTTATAGAGGGCCCGAAGCTAGAAGATGTCAAAGTCGTATGTAATTACCCAGAGGTATTTCCCGATGACTTACCAGGGTTAGCACCTGAAAGAGATATAGAATTTGCAATTGAGTTGGTTCCTGGTACTAACCTCATTTCTAAGGCGCCGTACCGTATGGCGCCGACGGAATTAAAGGAATTACAGGGACAGTTACAAGAGCTTCTTGACAAGGGACTCATCCGCCCTAGTCATTCCCCCTGGGGAGCTCCCGTACTGTTTGTGAAAAAGAAGGATGGGTTGATGCGAATGTGTATCGACTATCGGGCGCTGAACAACGTGACTATCAAGAACAGGTACCCTCTACCCAGGATAGATGACCTGTTCGATCAACTGAAGGGAGCCACGGTTTTCTCTAAGATTGACCTGAGATCTGGTTATCACCAAGTCAGGGTGAAAAAGGAGGATATACCGAAGACGGCTTTCCGAACCAGATACGGATATTATGAGTTCGTAGTTATGCCATTTGGAGTTACCAATGCGCCATCTATGTTTATGGACTTAATGAACCGGGTATTCTTGGCATTCCTCGATAGATTTGTGATCGTCTTTATCGACGATATCCTTATATGTGCATGTCAAACATGTGCAACAAATAAATGCAGCAATTACAATCAAATGTACAATGCATCATATACACAAGATGCAATGATATGTGTCACCCCTATCGCCAGTCAAGCCACTGAAATATGTCATAGGTGTCGACTGAGTGGATAAGGCTGTGACAACTATACACACTCTGCCATCACTGCTCTTGAGTGACCGAGTGGACAAGATACTGTCGGAGGATCTCCCTCCTACCCCAAGTCATATAGGAGAGCATCGCTCTCATCTCCTCTGATCACTGGAAAGAGGAGAGATCCCTGCTTGCTACCACTCTCCAGAACCACTACTCATGAGCATCCTAGCGGAGCAGCACAGAATAACTGCACACACCCAACAATATCCACTAACCCATGAGTGGTTGTGTGTGCAGATCATTTAATTGGAGATGGTCTCATACCATAAGGGATGCCGATGATTATCAACATGCAACAGTGCATAGATGGTGCATGACTCTAACACATGCAACACCCACCATGTCATCATACATAACTCAACCTAACATGCACAGATCAAACACATATATCATAACTTAACTATCATACATCTAGGTAATATGCAAGTATAACTAAAAATTAATCCATGTAGATATAAAGTGACATATCACTATATCCACGTACACATGCATACATAAATACTATTCATAATTAGATATCAAATATAGAGACTGTATAGACAGAAATTAGATCATCTCAAAGATTAAGTAATAAGTATCAAGCAGGATAACAATGGTTGCAAATATAAGATAATAAAATCTACTGCAATAAACATAAGCAGTCATGCATAAAGATAAAGTGGAACTAAAGAAATAAGCAAGAAGTACCCATCTCAAAGTGCAGAAGTTTGTATATATAGCGTAATGCCATCCGGAAGTCCATATTAACTTAGTGTCTTGTATCAATACATGTTATTTAGCTAGGTACATATGAAATAAATAGCTAAATTTAATCCTAACTCTACTGTAGATAGGGTAACGAACCAATCCCTAACCAAACCAACCTCCCCCAAGACATCCACCTCATAGCTCCAAGAGAACAGGGCTAACCTTTAATTCTAAACAGAGTTGCTGCTTATCACCATTAATTTTACATGGTATCACACTAAACTCAACTAAACCAAAAACTAAAGCAGCATTCCACATCAAATTCGTCCAACAACTACACTCTATGGCACGAAGCTACAAACCCAAAACTAAAACCTGGTCTACTCTACAAACAAGATTAAATCATTAAGCTACCAATCCCAATTCCCTACCACCGAAAACCCTTCAAATCTAGGATTGTTAATCATTAACATAAACCAATCCAAACCAACTTATGGTAGCATGAGGGGGACCAAAGAATTCAACTACACTGATCCTAAGACAAGACTTAAGGCACCACATGGAAGGAAACCAAATGCTCACAAAACTAAAGCTAATGAAAAAAAACCATTCCCAATCTAAGTTCCTGGTAGAGCATAAGAAGCTCAAGGAGTCCACTAAAACCCAAATCCAATCGGAAGAAAAACTAGGTTATATCTACTGATCCAACAGAAACCATCAGCAAATTACATCCCAATTTGATGCTAAAGCAAAACAACCATTACCCGAGTTGGCACTGGCATAACTCCCCTACTTCGGATATGGTGAGATCAGTGACCCCAAAGAAGAAAATCAAAGTCCATGATCTATACTTGGGAGCTCGGTAGCACCCTATCTTGCTAGAGATCCATGCATTGCAACATGGATCAGTTAGGGAACTAGGATCAGCTACGCCCCCTCCCCTCTCTACAATGATCAGGAAAAAAAACATAGTAGCTAACATGATGAACTCACCTTCCCACCGCCAGAGTGAAATCCAACTCCACCCACCATGTGATGCCAGATGGCCTCGGCTCCATCGGCGATAAAGCACTAAAAGGCAACTTGCAATGTCAACAGATCGGGATAAGAAGTTATAAACCCTTGCCTCCCCAACTCTCGTAAAGGTGGATCAAAGGGAAGGCATCATGAGTCAAAGGGGTGGTGATCAGAGAGGGAAAGAGATGAGGCATTGTGAGATCCAGAAGGGGGAAGAAGGAGTTTGAGTGATGACAGCTTCAGCGATGGAAGAGAGGACAAAGGGAAGAGATTTAAGCTATAGTGCTTTTGCATTTCCCCCCTGAAGTTCATGTTATCCAAATTTCACCTTTAGGTTAGGGTCTATTATTGATTGCCTCCCCCCCTCACATAGGGTTTAAACCAATTAAACCCTCCCTAGTTTGGTGTTAAGCCATCTAACCCTCCAAACTCAATGGTAACCCCAACCGTTACCTTTAAACCTCCTATGAAGTTCCGAAAAACCTAAACATTCCCAACAGAAATTCTCTGAAAACTTTTCTTGACCAGTTTCCTAATTATTGTATTTAACATTCTCCCTCACTTATAAAAATTTGGTCCCTAAATTTTGTTATTTATATTCGGTAAATACTAATAACTAATACTAACAACACCTATACAGTATAAATGTTGCACAGAAACTAACCATACGTTTCTTGAGTAGGGTAGCGATTCACAGAAACTAACCAGTGGACTTCATAACCTTTGTTTGATATCCCGTATTTCTCCAGCCAGTAGGTACACTCCTAGACCCCATGATCTAATCATAGACATCCTCTGGATCCCATCCAAGTATATCCGTGACAAGCACAAAAGAGAACTAACAATATCTATAACTATTTTACCTGAAAACTGCATGAACGAACATCATACCACCAAAAGCTTATCCCTCGGTCTGCAGTGCCTCCTATTTGGTGACAACATAGACTTGTCCCGTATCTGGCGGTGGTGGTGGCACTATCAGATACTGTTATGGCTGTGGCTAAGGCTCTGACACTCCAACAGTCTGCTAATGCGTATACACTATAGGCTGATATGGTGGATAATACTGATGTAGAGGAATAGACTGATGCTAAGGTCCTGAGGCAAAAAACTGCTATACTACTGGGTGTTGAGATGCTTATATCCATGCAAGCTATATTCAACTGCTGGAGGGGCGGACTGCGGCTGACGGAAAGAAGACTGAGTCTTATGTCCTTCCCACTGAGATCCTGACTGACTCAAATGCTCCCTCTATCTAGTAGCTCCCATACCCTCATTCTGTGCCTTCAACGCACAATCTCTACTCATATATCCCTGTAGCTTGCAGTAGTAGCAAACAAAATGCTCCAGTGGGCAATCCACCCTACTATGCTCTCGGGAATCATATTGTATACAGTGCGATCTATCAGTAGATTACTCCCGCTTCTGCTGAGAAGACCTGGAAGATCCACCTGAAGAACATCTTGACTTATGAGGCTTGGAAGACGCCCCAGAGGTACTATGAGAAGATTGGCTCTGGCTGCCACGCTTTTGTCCCGTGGCCTGAGGCTACTGAGTCTTGGCTGCATCCTGCGCTGACTCCTTTCCCTTCTTCTTATCTCCATGTACCCTCTGTTGGGCCATCTCAATAAGAAGGGCTCTCTCTAATGCCTCGCGGTAAGATGTCATGCTAAAGCCTACGAAGCTGGATATACCCACCTAGTCCCTAGGTAAACTGGAGAATATACGATCTATCCTTCGCAACTAACTACGGGCAAAACTCGGTTAATCGGTTAACTTCTGTATTATACTCCATGACAATGTGGCCTCCTTGCTAGAGACCAAAAACTTCCTGATGTCGGGCCATTTGATCCGCAATCGAAAATTACTGATTCTCAAATGCATTGCGGAAAGTTGCCCATGTGATGTGCTGCTCACTAATGACTATGCACTGTGTAGCCCACCAGGTAACTGCCTCATCACGCAAATGGTAGGCAATCAACTCTGCCTTCTCCCAATCCGTACATGCCATATAGTAGAATGTACCCTCCTGGGTCTCGATCCAAGAATAAGCAACCCACAGATCTGATCCTCCATGAAATAGTTGATGGGTATGCCTTGGCGGGTTTCTTAAGCGAATACCTGGTCGTCCTTGAGAGACCTCTCCATGTTCATGGATTAAAAATTAATCTGAATGGAGACCTATCTCCCAAACGACCGTCTCGTCATCGTATCAATTGATTCAAGTTACAACTTAGCCAAACTCAAAGTTCGAGCCTTGTAACTCGCCTAACCAATTGACTACGAAAATGATGACGAGCGGATCACCGATTTTTATGTTTATTATCGGGGTCCAAATAATTAATTATCGACAATAATTAACAAATAATTATGAAGATGAGAATTAATTAATCTCCACATAAAATGATAGAATTAAAGGAGCCAAGGAAGAGATTATACCTTCTCGTTACCTAGCGATCTTCAATCGTATGACCCTCCCTTCTTGGACGTCGTGTGGGCGACGATCTACCAAGAACCAAAATCACCAAGGCCCTCTAATTAACTGCTTCTTCATGCGTCAATCAAAACCCTAGAGCTGGGGTTCACTGTCTGCCTCTTCCTCCTCCAATCCTTGCGCTGCCAGCCTTCCAAGGTCTCTCAACCTCGCCGATCACAAGGAAGATCCGAGGGGAAGCTAAGGAAGCTGAAGAAGAAGGCAAAGAAGAAGATGGCAATCCTCTTCCTCAACAAAACCTATCCGGCCACCACTCTTCCTCTCCCAACCCGCCGCCGCCTCCTTTTGCACCGCCGACCAGCCACCTCTCCTTCTTCTCCTCCTCTTGATCGAACCGACCAAGAGAAGAGAAGAACTCTCTTCTTCCTTGCACCAACAACCAATAGAAAAGAAGGATGAATGAAGAAGAGAAGTGAATTCTCTTCTTCTTTGCTCGCCGGCTGCCCTAGGAGAGAGAAGGTGTGGGAGAGATGAGAAAAGCCTAGGTTTTTATGATCAATTGAATTTGTCTTGTTTTCATGATACCATGGGGTATTTATAGGGCTATGATAGGGAGCATGAGGAGGAGTTGGATCTTGGCTTGCTAATGGATCCAAATCTGATCCATTAATGAAGATCCATTCCACTAAAGGATCTCCATTGAACTATCTCACCAACCCCCATATTTTCATATGAGCTCAACCTATTATGAGTACATTTTCTCCCCATATTTAATATATCGAATGCCCGTTGATTAATTTAAATTACTGATAATTTTAATTAATTAACCTCTAACTCCTTGACTAGTACCACTCATCCTTATCGTCATGTTGGACCAAGTCTACCTGTAGAATTTAACATGATGAACCTTACGAGCTCATCAAGGGGGCATCATCATCTCGACTCACCAGAACACAGATTCTGTCTATAATCAACAATACACCATGTAAATAATATTATTCCCCAACTTACCGGGCCATCGATTTAGCATAATAAATCTTGTCCATTGGTAAATCAATGAAATAACTACTAAGTATATGTGTCCGTTATTATATTGGGATTCAGAGCATGTACTTCCATAATAAATTGATGTCCGATTCAATTATAAAGTTTGTATAAATTGGATCACCTCTGTGCTGGTCCTGTTCAATGCACACAAAGTGCACTAGTGTAATTCTATTGATAAGATAAACCATACCTAATTACACTACAACCATCCCGATGGTTTGTCCAACTCCATCTCGGTTGTGAGCCTCTACTTATACTCTACAAGGGACTGATAACATGATCTTTTGTGTGTCACCACACACCATGTTATCTACAATGCAAAGTATCAGATAGTTATGCACATATTAATATAAACATGCAACAGTGATGTTATGATTCTCTTTCAAAATGTAGATGTTCAAAGAAAAGACAAGTCTTTTAGTATACTGATGGGTATGGCTTGGCGGGTTTCCTAAGCGAAAACTTGGTCATCCTTGAGAGACCTCTCCATGTCTACGGATTAAAAAATTTATCCGAATGGAGACCCGTCTTCCAACGACCATCTCGTCATCGTATCGTTCGGTACAAATTACAACTTCACCAATCACAAAGATGGTGCCTTGTAATTCTTCTAACCAAACGACCACGGAAGAGATGACGAGTGGATCGCTGATTTTTGTGTTTATTATCAGGGTCCATAATACGATTAATTATTATAATTAATTATCAAATAATTAACATGATAATAATCAATCAACTACATAAAATGACGAAGCATAATCAAAAGAACAAAAGGAGCCAAGAAAGAGAATTATACCTTCCTTTACCTCGTAGCCTTCTACCTTATGTCCCTCCCTTCCGAACGTCGTGTGGGCGATGAGCTAGCAAGAACCGAGATCACCAATACACTCCAAAGAATATCCTTCTTCCACTAGCCGAAACCCTAACCCTAGGGTTGAACTGCCAACTGTCCTCTCCCTTGAGCTTGCGCCGCCAACCATAAGGGAGGTCCTCCCTTCGCCTACCACAACGCTTCCTTCTAGAGGAAGATGAAGAAGATGAAGAAGGAGAGAAACGATCCTCTCCCTTTCCCAAAACTGGCCAAACAACCCTCCTTCTCAAGCTTGTGGCGCCACCTTGCACAACCGCCCACTGACGCCTCTCGCGTGCCACACACCTGCTGCCTTTCCTCCTCGCCGGACACCACAAAAGGGAGAGCAAGAAACTCCCTTTCTCTAGTAGTGATCGGTACCCTTAGAGGAGAAGAGATGGGATGAGGAAGAAGAAGGTTTCCCTTCATCTCTAACTGGCGCCCAGGAGAGAGAAAGGAGAGAGGAGAGGAGAGAGAGCCTGATTCATTCCGGGGATATGCTCTGGAAACGGTAGCGTACATAGTGAACCTGGTTCCATCTAAGTCAGTCCCTCGTACTCCCACAGAACTGTGGACTGGGTGCAAACCCAGTCTAGGACACGTTCGGATTTGGGGTAGTCCAGCACATGTGCTGAAGGGAGATACTGATAAGTTGGAATCTCGTATAGAGATACGACTGTTAGTAGGCTATCCCAGGGGAACGAAGGGTGGTCTGTTCTATAGTCCTAAGGATCAGAAGTTAATTGTTAGCACAAATGCCAGATTTTTGGAAGAAGACTATATGATGAGCCATAAGCCAAAGAGTAGACTAGTGCTAGATGAGTTAAGGGGGGATGTTCCAACTTCGGGACCAATTGTACAAGAGGACACACCACAAGTTACTGCACTACGTGTCACTCAGGACACACAGGTAGTACGTCGTCGCAGTGGGAAGGTTGTGAGATAGCCTGAAAGGTATATGTTTTTGGGAGAGTCTTCGGACTTGGTCACGGGTAAACATGAACCGGATCCCTGGACATATGACGAGGCCCTCCAAGACAAAAATGCAGATTCTTGGCAAAGAGCAATGAACTCCGAGATAGAATCGATGGATTCTAACCATGTCTGGGAGCTAGTAGAACCACCCAATGGTGTAAAAGCCATTGGATGCAAGTGGATCTACAAAAGAAAGTGAGGATCAGATGGGAAGGTTGAGACCTTCAAAGCAAGGCTTGTTGCGAAAGGGTACACTCAGAAAGAGGGTATCGATTATGAGGAAACCTTTTCGCCAGTAGCCATGCTCAAGTCAATCCGGATTCTCTTATCTATTACAGCTCATATGAATTATGAGGTATGACAGATGGATGTCAAGACAACCTTCCTTAACGGGAGTCTTGATGAGTCCATCTACATACAGCAGCCAGAAGGTTTCATTGCCAAGGGCAAAGAGCATCTAGTGTGCAAGCTTAATCAATCCATTTATGGATTGAAGCAAGCTTCAAGGTCTTGAAACATCCACTTTGACGAAGTAATCCAGTCATATGGATTTACTCGAAGTCTGGATGAGTCATGTGTGTATAAAAGATGTGACGGAAACGTCATGGTGTTTCTTGTACTTTATGTAGATGACATTTTGTTAATTGGAAACAATGTCAAAGTGTTATCAGACGTAAGAGTCTGGCTATCAAAACAGTTTGATATGAAGGACTTGGGAGAAACAGGACACATCCTTGGGATCAAGGTCATAAGGGATCGCCAGAAAAGGATGTTGTGCTTATCCCAAGCTTCATATGTTGACACAGTCTTGTCTCGTTTTAGTATGGAAAACTCCAAGAAGAGTTTCCTACCCTTCAGACATGGAGTTCCTCTATCCAAGGAGATGTGTTTGAAAACATCAAAGGAGATAGAGAAAATGAAGGTGGTTCCTTATGCTTCAGCGGTCGGAAGCCTCATGTATGCTATGTTGTGCACGAGACCTGATATCTGTTTTGTCGTGGGCATAGTTACCAGATATCAGAGTAACCCTAGATAGAGACAATGGACAGTGGTAAAGCATATATTGAAATACTTGAGATGGACTAGGGATTATATGCTGGTTTACCGGGCAGACCAATTAGTCCCTATAGGTTATACGGACTCAGATTTCCAGTCAGATAGGGACAAAAGTAAGTCAACCTCAGGTTTTGTGTTTACTTTAGGAGGTGGAGCCATTGTCTGGAGGAGTGTCAAGCAGAAGTGCGTGGCGGACTCCACCATGGAAGCTAAGTATCTGGCAGCCTCAAAGGCAGCCAAGGAAGCTGTATGACTCAGAAACTTCATCATGGACTTGGATGTGATTCCTGCTTTGCCTAGATCTATCACAATCTTTTGTGATAACAGTGGTGCAGTTGCAAACTCAAAGGAACCACGAGCCCATAAGACGAGTAAGCACATAGAGCGCAAGTACCACTTGGTACGAGAAATCGTAAAGCGAGGAGAAGTGGCTGTCGCCAAGATTACATCGGAGGACAACCTGGCTGATCCCTTCACTATGGCTCTTCCATCTAGAGCTTTTGATAGGCATGTGGAGGGTATGGGAGTCAGATGTATGGCAGTGGGAGAACAGCAGTGTCTTTAAGTATAAGTGGGAGATTGTAAGATGTGTATACTGAAAGACATGACTTTTATATGAACATCTTTTATGAGAAGAGAATCACACTACACAAGTATTTTTTTTAATGAAAGAGTTTTATTATTTAATGAAAAAATCCATATTAGATGGGGGGGGGGCCAAACCTAACCTTCTAACATAGAATTACAAAGCTCGAAATGTTTTACAATTATTGCAAGACATGAAAAAAACCATTGTAATTCTATATAATTCTATATAACTATCTTCCAATTTTCAATTCGCCCACGTCCTTTGTTAGCTCCACCCATCATCGGCCATGGAGCTACCTTCTAGCTCCCATGTTCAAGCAAACTTTTCCACGTCAAAACACCCACCAGTGCCAAAGCAAAAGCAGCAGCCAAGATTTAAAAGCCTCCCACTTGCAAGCATGTTCAGAAACCCCAATCGAGCAATTACTATTGCTTCAGAAATCAATTACTTACCACTAATATACCAGCTGCACTTAAACCCATATAACAACCACTCCACTGGCACACTGCCTTTAGAATCCATATATCAATCCAGCCAAATTCAAAAGATCAAAAATTTATCACTGGAAGATAAATTTCCTGCTGCACTTATCTTATCCTGCACCTTCGGGCCACTTGGCACGCGCTCGGCACTCTGAGAAACCATCTCTGATATCCGACCAACTTGAATCTCTTGCAATGGACATCCAAAAACCAGATCCATTCAGTTACAATTTTGCAAGCTTCATTTCTCCACTCAGCAAATTATAAACCAAACCCATCCATTTGAGCATCACAGATTGTGAATGAAGCACAACACGTTTCTGATTTACAAGCCTCTGGTGCAGTTTCAAAATTAGAAAGGCATTCCAAACTCTTTCTCCATTGCCTTCCCAAAACCTCCTTCCGTTGGCAGCCACTAGTGGGACTTTTGACATACAACAAATCTAACCATCATCCAACAAGAGCAATGCACAATTCATAAATATTCTTAAATCTCTGACAAAAAAATTTTCTCGCCGCCCACTTTCAGCAGCTAACCATATTCCTTCACACGTGAAGCCATCAACAACCATATGCTAGCCTCTTTCTCTGCATAGTCTTGTCAAACCCCACACACCTTTTGCGAGATTGCCAAAGGTCAGAACCTCAGTCCATCCACTTCCTCTTCATACGCCTTCATTGAAAAGATCCTTAAGTAGCACCACCGAACTCAGCCAAGAAGCATCCTTTGATCTAACCGACAAGCTATCCAGCATTCCAACTTTTATATTGTACTTTAAAGTAGTCATAATCTACGACTTGTTTTCCTAATGTAGGGGAGCCTAAGCCGCTCAATTTTGTAAATCTCAAACAGTTCTTTATCCAGCTCATGCCGCAATATTGTTCTGTCCATGGGACTATTGAAAGCAATGTTTGCAAGATAATCTGCAACTGTGTTAGCTTCTCTGTATATATGTGACCACCGGACCCCATACTTGTTAGATTTAAAATCAAATGTCGATAATCCCAACCAACTGAGGTAAACTGTAATGTCTTCAACGCCACTTCAGAATCTGATTCCAACCAAATGGGGAAAAGATTATTCATAATACACACTTCAATCCCTTTCATCTTGGCAACTAATTCGGCACGCAAATTAGTTCCATCTCCTACCATACCATGCATTACTCTAACTACTTGTCCTTCATGATCTCTCACAATGGCACCATATGAAGATGCACCTGGATTACCTCTCGAACATCCATCCGTGTTGAGCTTGAACCACCCAAAAATTGGTTTCCTGCACCATACCACTGAAATATTAATGATCTTCTTCCCCTTCAAGTGTACACCCAGGGTGTCTGCTATCTGAGCAAAACCTTTCCACTGTTGACTTTTTATGATCCCTGCCACCGCCCCACGGTGAATGTACTGCATGATGGCCTGAATGATCCGATGTGCCACCGGCTTCTGGCCTCTCTATTTTGAATCATTTCGAGCAACCCATATAAACTAGATGATCAAAAATGGTATAGCCTCCTTGATGTGCCCTCCTTTTGACCATTCTGCCCTGTACTTCCAACTTTCAAAAGATAATTCCCTGCTTACCTGAAACAATTTGCCAAAGTGTATCCAGACCTCCCTCGCAACCTTTCCCTGGAAGAAAAGATGTGTCCATGTCTCCACTGACTCACAACATTGACATTTGGACACTATACACACTCCCCTTTGTTGGAGGATCTCATCCACCGGTATCCTCCTATGTAGGAATCGCCAAGCAAAAACTGAGATATTGGGAATTAGCAGCCTGCTCCACGCCGCCACCCAAATCCTAGGCCTTTGTTGCACTTGACGAATATAATTCCACGCAGCTTTCAATGAAAAATTCCCATCTGGTGCTGGCTTCCAAATGAGCCTATCTGGTTCATTAGATTGAATCGGCAAATTGGCAGCCTCCACCGCTACTATTTCTGGCACCACCTCCTGAAGTCTATTCATATCCCATCCCAAGCCATTTAAGAATGCAACAACCATGATATCCGGGTTTCCTTTTATTTCATAAGATTTAAATAGCGGGCCATTGTCAAGCCAATCATCATACCAAAATCTAATTGAATCTCTCCCCACAATCCAACCAATATGATGCTCTGCCATCGCACGAACCTTGAGCAATCTTCGCCAAACAGGAGAAGCATTCCTTTTCATGGTGACTACTGCTGGAGACTTTCCACCGCAGTACATCTTGGAAAGAAAGGTCGCCCAAAGTGTTTTTTGTTCCCTGAATCTATACCACAACTTAATAGAAACTGCATTATCCAAATCCAAAAGCCTTCTTATTCCCAAGCCACCCTCAAGCTTCGGTTTACATATCCCAACCCAGGCAACCCAATGAACTCTTTTATTTGATTTTGAGGAACCCCAAAAAAATCGACAAAAATCATCTTAACCTGGTGTAAAACTGATAGGGGAGGCTGACGTACCTGCATCAAGTAAACAGGGATAGAACACAATACGCTTTGTATAAGTAGGAGTCACCCACCATGTGAGAGTCTTCCAATATTGCATCCTAATAACTTGTTCCTCACCTTCTCTATGATTTGCTGAAAATAGCATGATTTCTTGTTGCCCGAAAAAATGGGGACCTCAAGATATATCATAGGAGTTGTTCCTTCCCTAAAACTTGTTATTCTAGCAATCTGATTTCTGCGGATGCTAGAAATGCCTTTTGAAGGAAAGAAAAAGCTATTGGCAACATTTACAAGTTGACCAGAATACAATGAATACTTGTCCAAAAACATCTTCACTTTTATGACATTATTGATAGATCCATTCACCATTATCATAACATCATTTGCATATGCTAGGTGGGTCACATCACATTCAGCTCCTGTTCTGAAGAACATTCCTGGATATTGATGAAATAATTGATCCAGTCCCCTTGAGAAGAATTCTGCAACTATAATGAATAACAATGGAGAGATGGGATCTCCCTGCCTAAGCCCCTCTTTGAATGGGAAAACCCCGAGAGATACCCATTAATTCGAACCGAAAACCAACAGTTAGCTACACAATGTCTGACAGTGTTAATCACCCCATCTGAAAACCCAAATGCTGAAATTACACTGAACAGGAAATGCCATTGGACTCTGCCATAAGCCTTAGCCATATCTAGCTTCATCATTAGATTGCCACCCCACACATGAAAATTTAGCTTATGATTAAGCTCTTGTGCCATAAGAATATTATCTGAGATTAGTCTTCCAGGAACAAAGCCTCTTTGTACCCGAGAGATGATTTTATCTAGTAATTTGCTCAGTCGATTAGCAAGTATCTTCGACATGATCTTGTTTGACACATTATATAGGCTAATTGGTCTAAAGTCTTGCCACTGTTGTGCACCGTCAATTTTAGGATTAAGAACAATCGTTGTAGCACCCATACCTTTTGGGAGGGAACCTCCGTTGAAAAAATCCAGCACTGCTTGATGAACATCCTCCTTGATGATTTCCCAACAAGCAACATAGAAAGCCACCGAGAACCCATCAAGACCTACCGCACTATCTTCACACATCCCCCAAATCACTTGCCTCACCTCATCCATGGTAGGTAACTCCATCAGCGCTGCATTCTCTACCGGGCTAATCAACCGAGGAATATGGTCCTTTCTTGCATTTCTGACCTCAGGTTCTTCCCCTGACAACAATCCCTCAAAAAATTGAGCCCCCGAAGCCTGAATTAACTCTTGTTTCTCTAAGCAAACTTCACCTTCCCAGATTCTGAAAATCCGATTACTCATTCTTCTTTTGCACCATGTTGTGAAAAAATTTCGTATTTTTCACCCCTCTACCATCCACCTAGTTGCTGCTTTTTGTTTCCAAAAACATTCCTCCATGTCAAGAATTTTGAATGAATTATCTTTGCATTTCTCCAAAGCAATCTTATTCTCCATATCAGGGGCCGAATCATATGTTCTTTCTACAGTTGCACACATTTCTTCAGCCTTTTTGATGTTATCATGGATGTTTCCAAAGACCTCCGCATTCCACCACTTCAAATGTCCTTTCAGACGCTTCAATTTCAACTGCAATTTCTGAAGTCCAACCACTGTACATGGAAGTCTCCAATTCAGCTGAATAGTCAATAAAAAATTCTGGTGTTTGATCCACATTTTCTGGAATCTAAAAAAGGCTATCGGTGGAGCAAAACTTGGAAAAGATAGTAATAAAGGATAGTGATATGAAGTGGTTCTTCTCAGATGTTCCACTCGCACTGAAACTTCATGTATATTTCAGTTTGGTGATACTAAAAACCGATCCAAATGCTTCCAAACTCTATTATTCGTCCATGTGAACTTATCCCCCACAAATCCAACGTCTACTAATCCAACCATCATTATGAAGTTATTGAAGTCATTTACTGCACCTGGTCTAGAGATCAAACTGGTGGATTGTTCACTAGCGCTAGCCACCACAATAAAATCTCCCCCCACCATCCAAAACTCTTCCCTCACTGGTTTGATTTCCAACATACTCTCCCACAGATCTTTTCTTTCCCCTCTAGTACATTTGGCATAAATTACGGTCAAAATAATACTGATAGGAAAAATATGAGAGGATATTTTGAGATGCAGATATTGTTGATGATCCACCAACACGGTACACTCTATGTTAGAGTCATACATAAACTAAATTTTCCCTGAATAGTTTGATATAGCTGAGTTAAAACCCAATCTCCTCGTAATGAAAGCTTCATCCATTGGAATAAATGGTTCCAAAATGCCCATGAAATTTATGTGATGATATTTGCTCAAAAAATTCGCTCTTCGCATGGAGGCTAGATTTCCTATCCCCCTTATATTCCATAGAATTCCTAACATTAAAAAATTGAGGAGGATGATGCTCTCTGCCCTTGAGTTTTGTTTCTCATTAGCCTTTAGCTCACAGCTGGAGCATTTACAGAAGCAAGTTTTTTAGAACGCCTGTTTGGACTTTGGATTTTAGAACGCTCGCGGTGGGCAGTCTAGAAGCCCAGCGTCCCAGGGTTCGCCCATTGCTTTGTATTGTAGATAACATGGTGTGTGGTGTCACATGGAAGATCATATTATTAGTGCCTTACTTAGCATAAATAGAGGCTCACAACCTAGATGGAATTGGACAACTCATCGGGATCGTTGTAGTATAGTCATGTGTGGTTAGTCTTGACCATAGGACTACACTAGTGTGCTATGAGTACATTGAGCAGTACCAAAACCCGAGGTTATCCGATTTGTACAGACTAGATAATTCGATAGGACCTCAGTTGTTATTATGGAGGACGATCCCTTAATCCCGAAATAATATTGGGCATATATTATTATTTATTATTTCTTTGATTTATCAAAGGGCGAGATCTATTCTGTTAGATCGACAGATCCGGTAAGTTGGGAAATAATATTAATAATATGATGTGCCGATAATTATTGACGGAATCCGTGTCTTGGTATGTCAAGATGATGATGCCCCCTTGATGAGCTCAAAAGGTTTATCGTGCCAAACTCTGCAGGTGGATTTGATCCAGCACGTTGATGAGGTTGAGTGGTACTAATCAAGGATCCAGAAGTTAATTAATTTAAATTATCAGTAATTTAATTAATTAACGGACATGCGCGATCTTAAACACGGGGGATGGACGACTCGTAATATGTGGAGCCCATATGAAAATATTGGGGTTGGTGAGGTATGTTCAATTAAGATCCATTAGTGGAACAGATCTTAATTAATGGATCGGGTTTGGATCCATTAGCGGGCCAAGAACCAACTCCTCCTCTTGGTCCCTGCCTTAGCCCTATAAATACCCTATGAGATCAAGAAACCAAGCCAATTTAATCAATCCTAGAGCCAAGACCAAAACCCTCTCCTCTCCCTCTCTCTCTCTCTCGGCGGCGCAACAAGAAGAAGAGGAAGAACTCCTCGGTTCTTCTTCCCTCCTCCACCAAACTCCAGCTGAAGCTTACAGAAGCAAGGTAGAGGAGTCCTCTACCTTGCGTAGTGCTTAGGGAGGTCAGAAGAGGGGCCAGCGGCCGGCTGTAGGCGGCGCAACCTTAGGTTGCGCCGACGCCGCAAGCGAGAGGAAGAGGAGGCTGCATGGGTTGTTAGGGCTGAGGAGAAGGTTGTTTCTTTCCTTCTTCTTCTTCTTCATCTTCATCTTCCTCTCAAGGTGTACTGCTGATTCGGAGGGCTTGGAGCCGGCTCCGGTGGACGGCGGCGCAGAGGGAGGGGAAGAGGCGCCGGCGGCGCAAACCCTAAGGGATAGGAATTTTGGCCGTTTGGAGAAGAGGGTTGATTGGAGCTTTTGGTGATCTCGGATCGTGGTAGATCGTTGCCCACACGACGTCCGCGAAGGGAGGGACATAAGGTAGAAGACCACAAGGTGATCGGAAAGGTATAACCTTCCATACACTCCTTTGTATTTCCTTATGTCATGTATGTGCCATGTTAGTATGTCTCATCATTTTATGTGTTAGAATTTATTGTTTTGTTTGCAAAATATGTTTAATAAATTCTTAACTGGACCCTGACCATAAACACAAAAGTCGACGATCAACTCATCACCTTTTCCGCAATCGAATGATTGAGCAAATCGCAAGGCCAATTTTGGTAATTGGCTAAGTTGCAATTTGGGTCATTCGATATGGCACGAGACGGTCAATGGGAAATGACTCTCTATTCGGATTAAAATTTTTAATCTGTAGGCATAGAGAGGGCTCTCAGATCGACTAGGTATTTGCTAGGGAATCCCGCCAAGCTATACCCAACACTCTTTTCAAAAAAGTAGATAATTATATTGTAACGCCCGCCTTTTTCCCCCACACCTTTCGTGTGGCGGGAGACGGCGTTACGCTAACATACATACGTACATCATAATGCAGCGGAAGAATTTAAAACTTAATTCATACATGCAACTAGCACTTAAATCATACATACATATCTTAACTATCATTCCTAACATGGGGACATGGTAACTTAGCATATAAACAACATAGGTAGCATCATGATATAAAAATCCCATAAGTCATCCATAAGTAACATAAGTAGCAAGTGTAAATTTTTTTGCTAGACAAACCATCAAAAGTATAGCATGAGACTTATTAGGAAAATGCAAACTGTAGAACATGTGATAAAGCATAAATATTAAAAACTTTCTCTTTTTTTTTCTTTTGCCATGTCACTGCCACACACCCACTCGTGCCTTTCCTGCTGCTTCCCCTAATATCCTCTTGTTTGATCTGCGGTATAAGAAAATATGACTATAAGCGCATAGGCTTAGTAAGACTCTTTCCTACTCACTAAAACATGTATCGCATAACATAAACATATCACGTCCTTAACATATACTTAACATGGCACAGTTCTTGACATAACATAAAGCATATACACACTTATCATGGCATAATTCATAGCATGATCATAAGCACAAAACATACTTAACATGGCATAATTCTTAACATGAACATAAGCATACAACATACTTAACATGGCATAATTCTTAACATGAACATAAGCATGAACATACTTATCATGACATAATTCTTAACATGAACATAAGCATAAACCTACTTATCATGGCATAATTCTTAACATGAACATAAGCATAAACATACTTATTATGACATAATGCATAACATGAATGAATGCATGAGTCAAATGCATATATCATAAGGATGCTTATTTGAAAACCATAATTCTAAATACTTAAAGATAATCATAACATCATGGGGGGGTCCCCGGCTTGTACCACATACATACATCATATGCGTGCATCCTTAAGTAAATACGAGATAGCTAGTCTCGACCTACTAGGGTAGGAACAGCTACGGTAGTTCCAAAAACCGAGGCGTTCTTAAGGTACCCATCCATGTTGGACAGCTATGGTAGTCCCAGAACCGTGGACAACTACGGTAGTCTAGAACTGAGGCGTTCTTAAGGTGCCCATCCCTTGGACCCTTACTTCGGTCCGGCACAAGCTCATTCATAAAGTAAAATAACTTCACATGCTTCATCATTCATAGAACATACATAGCATAACCATAATCTTGTTTCATGAAGCATGACATAAGAGTAGGAACAACTACGGTAGTTCCAGATCCGAGGCGTTCTTAAGGTGCCCATCCTTTAGCATGACATAAGCATACTTAACATTTCATCATTCATACTTAATGCATAACATCATTATGCCTTCAAAGCATGAACATCATCATCATTCATTATCTTCATTCATAAGGTATGTCATGCATACCTCATTATGCCTTAAAGCCATGAACATCATTTTCATTTATCATCTTCATTCATAAAACATGGCATACATACATAATTAGCATCTTAATCATAAAGCATGCATGATCATGGTACATAGGGTAAACATGCATAGATCTCATACATGGTACATAATAAACTAGTATACAAAGTGAAATAAACCAAGTGGCATTGAAAGATTAACAGACAAGGCTGAAGAGGGGGGGGGGAGTGGGGGGGACTGAGGCTGAAGGGGTGGAGGGGAGGGGGGGGAGGGGGGGTCAAGAAGTCAGTAGAGTGCAATGGGTAAGTAAGTCACTGGAGGACCAGTGAGGACGAGTCAATCTTGACTTAGGCGGTCCAACTTAGACCATTTAGGTGATCTAAGTTGAGTCCTGGTTAGATCCTGGTCTGGGAGACAGGATCTAATTAACTTAGAATTATATCTTATTATTTGCTGTTTTGGACTATATTTGCTGTTTTGGACTAACCCTGGATGCAGAACCGAAGGACTGTGTTTCTGCAGCTCAGAGAGCCTCAAAGGAGTGAGGCCGTAGCTGAGCAGGGCGCCCCGGATGTGTCGGGCGCCCCAGAGTCAACCCAAAGTCAGCGGAGAGGTAAACGCCCCGACAGCAGCGCTACTCGGGGCGCCCCGCTTGAATCGGGCGCCCCCTGTGCCACCTCACTGACCAGCTGCCGAAGCTCACCCTCGCGAAGCCAGAAGATGGGATTTTGACCGGTCAATCGGGCGCCCCGCGCGCGTCGGGCGCCCCAGTCAAAAGCAATCCCGAAGTAGACGAGATTAGCTTTGACCGGAGCATCGCCGGATCGACAGCCACGTGGGGGGCGCCCCGAGCATGTCGGGCGCCCCCTGCCCTATATAAAGAGGGCCTCGACCCTCTTCAAAGAACACTTCCAAAGCTTTCAAGTTCTTCTACGCTCGCGCCTTGCTCCGGAAACGCTACATCGAGCCGACGACGTCCCGCTGCCCCGAAAGAGTCGACCTACTCCGGACGTCGGTAAAAAGAAGAATTTCTTTTAATATTTTATTGCACTTAATTACTTGAAAGTGTGGGGTTGTCACACTTTTAATTCATTTGTACTCGCCTACTCTATCGGGGTTGACCGATAGAGAGTTTTAGTGGATTGCCCAACGGAAAGGTCCGAGGGACCTGGGCCTTCGAGTAGGAGTCGCCGAAGGCTCCGAACGAAGTAAAAATCGTTCGTGTTTGTGTGTTCGTTTTTCGTCTCTTTCATTTCCGCTGTGCACGCTTTTTAAAGCACTCTGATTTAATTTTTTAAAAGTCACGTGATTCACCCCCCCTCTCACGTGCATCGATCCTACACATATCACATAACATACATGATCATGGTATTTATCATAAAGCATACATGGGTAGGATTCATATGGACATGATGCATACTATCTAGGTTCATGACATTCAACATAGCTCATGCATAGACCTTCATAACCATATATCTATCATAGGCATTTAACATCATACATGCATCATTCTACATAAACATGAGGCCTACATCACAATACATGTGCTCATGGTATATGGTTTAAAACATTCATGAATAAACATAGCACATAACCTAAACATACAAGTCATGATATATAACACATAAAGCTAAGGTTTTAAGTAACATAAAAACTCTTACAACTTGCTTAAACATTTACATACATCATAGTAAACCATGAGCAAGTATCCTTGTACCTTAACCCAACCCAAACCCTAGATTAGGAGCTTGGCCGAATATTCAATAGAAGAAGGTCCCATCATTCAAGCAACATGAAAAGGTCCCATAGGAAAAAGGAAACCCATACATTACATACAATGTCATAGTAAGCCATTGGACCCCATAATTGGAGCTAACCCTAAATCCTAGCCCTCCCACTTGACTTTGGCCGAACCCTAATGGGTCACAAACACATGGAAAAATTTCATAAAATTCCCAATTTACATCTAATACCTTACATATAACCCCATAGGAAACCATTAGAACCCTTGCTTGGAGTTAACCCTAACTTCTTGCCCTATAACATATCTTGGCCGAAACTTACAAGGATCATAAGGCATGTAAAAATTCACATGAATCACCATTAACATCCCTTGCATCATGAGAAAACATAAGAAACATCATTAGAGAGTTAAAACTAATCCTAGCCATGGAATCATGGTGGTGGCCGAAACCCTAGAAGCCAACCTTCATGGATTTCTCAACTTAGATCTTAAACAAAGACTTAAATCATGATAAACATCAAAGAAAAACCATTATACCATAGGTGAGGGAGTCTTACCCTTGTTGACTTGGTTTCTAGACCTTAAATAGAGAAGAGGATGAACACTTTTAGACCTTAGACCACCCCTAACCCTTGTAGCCTTGTAGAAAGCCTTGGATCTTCAAGATGGAGTCCTTTATGAAGCTTTTCTAAGGGAGACAAACCCTTGTAGGTTTCGGCTAGTAGGAGAAGAAGAGGGAGAGGAATAGTCTTGGTGGAAGAAGAGAAGAAGAAGAGTAACTCCAATGTCTCTTCCATTCTCACCTACTCTTTTTATACCTAAATGAAGGGGGCAAGTGAAGAGACATGATGCCTCCTCTCATGATGACCCTTCACTTCCTTTAGCCTCAACTAAAATCCTCTTCCTTTTCCACTAGCACTCCCTTGCTAGGTGAATTGGTTAGTACATGCATGGTGATACATTAGGTCCAAGGTTCAATCCTTGGTGCATGCAATTTATTTTTATTTTATTTTATTTTATTTTTTTTCTTTTATTTTCGGCAATGCCCCCTAAGGAACACCAATAGCCATGCTAATATTCCTAATTGAAACTCATTTCTATTTATATTAAATTCTATCTAAGATCCACTAATAACCATGGTACTAGAAAAGCCCATGTAAGGCCCATTAGTACTTAGCTTCCTATTCCATATAGAAAATCATAGATAATCATGCTAAGGTTCCTACTAGTATCCTTATGTTCCTCGAGAATCTATCTAGGAATGATCAATATTTTTAAAGAAAATATTGAGAAAATTTTACGGGTCGTTACAATCCCCCATACCTCATGAAAGTTCGTCCTCGAACTTAGAATAGCTCTAGGTACTTGCGTCTCATCTCGTTCTCGCGTTCCCAGGTAGCTTCCTCGAACCTTTGACATTGCCATAGGACCTTAACTAAGGGTACCTCCTTGTTCCTTAGCTTTTTGACTTCCCGATCCAAGATCTGTATAGGTCGGCTTTCAAAACATAGGTCCTCCTGAACTTGTACTGTCTGTGGCTCGATCACCTGATCTGTATTTGGAATACACTTCTTAAGCATTGACACATGGAACACGTTATGGATAGTCAACATCTCTTGAGGCAGCTCCAGCTCATAAGCTACCCTACCGACTCTTCTCAGGATCCGGTACGGTCCCACATAACGCGGACTTAGCTTCCCTTTCTTCCCAAATCTCGTTACCCCTTTCATAGGAGCCACTTTGAGGAATACCAGATCCCCAACATCGAATTTCAGTGGCCTACGCCGGACATCTGCATAACTCTTCTGCCGGCTCTGAGCAGCTTCTATTCGTTGTCGAATGTTCTGTATAGCTCGGGTGGTGCCATCGATGAAATCCGTCGTGAGCCCCATTTCCTTCTTTTCACCACCTTCGTACCAACAGATCAGAGACCTACATCTCCTCCCGTAAAGAGCTTCATAAGGTGCCATTCCGATAGTAGTTTGGTAACTATTATTGTAAGCAAATTCCGCTAAACATAAATATCGGCACCAACCCCCTTTGAAATCCAGGGCACAAGCTTGCAACATGTCCTCGAGTACTTGATTCACTCGTTCAGCTTGGCTGTCAGTCTGAGGGTGAAAAGCGGTGCTGAATCGTAGTTTAGTGCCGAGAGACTTCTGGACACACTCCCAAAAATGGGAGGTAAAGCGACCATCCCTATCCGATATAATGGTCTTAGGAACTCCATGAAGTCTGATTATCTCCTTAACATATAATTGAGCTAGTTGCTCAATCGAATAAGTCATCTTGATTGCTAAGAAGTGAGCAGACTTAGTCAACCTGTCCACACTTACCCATATTGCATCATATCCGTTTGTAGTCTTGGGAAGTCCTGAAATAAAATCCATAGAGATATCTTCCCATTTCCATTCCGGAATTAGAAGTGGCTGCAGAACTCCTCCGGGTCGCTGGTGTTCTGCCTTCACTCGTTGGCAGGTCAGGCAAGTGTTGACATGCTGAGCCACATCTCTCTTCATACCGGACCACCAGAATTTCTCCTTCAGGTCTTGATACATTTTGGTGGATCCCGGATACATCGAATAAGGGGTTCTGTGAGCTTCTGCTAAAATCTCTCTCCGCAGCTCTGGATCATTAGGGATACATAGACGATCCCTAAGGTAGAGTACTCCCCTGTTGGCGATACGAAAACCATCGCCCTTTCCTTCTAGGATCTCCTGTTGGATTTTCTGAAAACTCAGGTCACCATTTTATTTTATTTTCCTCAATCACACCTAACACCACTTTATTTATCAGACTTACAAGGTCCTATAAACAACCAAATTTACTGCCCTAGATAGGTTGACATCATTCCCATAATAAAAAATATTATGGCAGTAGCTATCACTCTCTCATTCATCTCTAATCGACCATTCTCAGGATCTTCTACGGATTCTATCGGATCTTCCTCCTCCATCCCGGGATCTTCCTACATCATCTCAGGAACCTCCTCGAGTATCTCAGGGTCTTCCTCGAGCATCTCAGGATCCTCCTTGAACATCTTGTGATCTTCCTCGAGCATCTCGGGATCTTCCTCGAGCATCTCGGGGTCTTCCTCAAGCATCTCGGGGTCCTCCTCGAGCATCTCGGGATCTTCCTCGAGCATCTCGGGATCTTCCTCGAACATCTCCGGTTCTTCCTCAGACTCTCCCAGATCCTCCGGAAACTCGTGGCGAAGAAGCTGCCTACATAACTCAGTATATGAGATCCGACATTCATGTTGTCCCCATATCTGATGTGCAACCTCCCTCGCACGCTTTGGTAATGATCGAATCAACGCTCCAATTCTATAGTCGTCCATGATTGGAAACTCTTCCTGCTCGAGTTTCCAGAATAGTTGGTCCAATTTTCCCATGTTACCTTGGACTCCAAGAACCGGACTATAATCCACATCTTCTATTTGCTCCATCAGCTCACGACACCGCTCATGGCAACGATTCGTGGCGCCGTTCTCATGCAACATCTGGAATTGAAAAAAAAATGACAGAGTCAGTACAATACTGACAAAAACTAGTACAAAACTAGTTTTTTTTTTCAATTCACAAATATATACAGAGAGAAACATACACAAAATCGGTCTCCTTTACTTTAGTAATTCCAATTTTTTTTCCAACCCGCATATCCAAATTCTAAAGTATTCGATTTCATAAAACATAAGGTAAAGTATCGTTCATATCTACATATCCTTAAAGTACTTTCTATCATAAGGTATCATTCATACTTGCATATTCTAGAATCATAAATGAAAATAAAATATGTCATAAAGGTACTTACTTGGAAGCGACAGGATGAAGGCTTGATGTGTGTGTAGTGAGATGACAACCTGCTCTGATACCAACCTGTAACGCCCGCCTTTTTCCCCCACACCTTTCGTGTGGCGGGAGGCGGCGTTACGCTAACATACATACGTACATCATAATGCAGCGGAAGAATTTAAAACTTAATTCATACATGCAACTAGCACTTAAATCATACATACATATCTTAACTATCATTCCTAACATGGGGACATGGTAACATAGCATATAAACATCATAGGTAGCATCATAATATAAAAATCCCATAAGTCATCCATAAGTAACATAAGTAGCAAGTGTAAATTTTTTTGCTAGACAAACCATCAAAAGTATACCATGAGACTTATTAGGAAAATGCAAACTGTAGAACATGTGACAAAGCATAAATATTAAAAATTTTCTCTTTTTTTTTTCTTTTGCCATGTCACTGCCACACACCCACTCGTGCCTTTCCTGCTGCTTCCCCTAATATCCTCTTGTTTGATCTGCGGTATAAGAAAATAAGACTATAAGCGCATAGACTTAGTAAGACTCTTTCCTACTCACTAAAACATACATCGCATAACATAAACATATCACGTCCTTAACATATACTTAACATGACACAGTTCTTGACATAACATAAAGCATATACACACTTATCATGGCATAATTCATAGCATGATCATAAGCACAAAACATACTTAACATGACATAATTCTTAACATGAACATAAGCATACAACATACTTAACATGACATAATTCTTAACATGAACATAAGCATAAACATACTTATCATGGCATAATTTTTAACATGAACATAAGCATAAACATACTTATCATGACATAATTCTTAACATGAACATAAGCATAAACATACTTATCATGACATAATGCATAACATGAATGAATGCATGAGTCAAATGCATATATCATAAGGATGCTTATTTATTTTTTTTTAGAAGAAAAAAGGATCTTATTTCATGAAGGAAAAAACCATTTTTAGAAGGGGGGCCAAACCTGACCTTCTAAAATGGAATTACAGCAAATTTAACAATTTGAGAGTCTGAACAAAAGCTTAGCTAGAAAATTTATAGACAAAGCAGCCAATTAAAAGTTGATTATGACACCAAACAGTGCTATTCCACCTTGATAAGATTCCATAGTTCGGGAGATGACCCATAAGTTCTAAACGCTTGAGGAGTTTCAAAGGGAATAAGAGTTTCAGAGATCCACCAGATTTCAGAAAACCGATGAGTCTTACATTCAAGTATCAGAATTTAGCACTAGATTTTGCACGCCATTCAATTTAGCATCCATTTCATAAGATCACTAGCAGGATCCTCAACTTTAGCAACTGTCAAACAAAATGTGAAATGAACAAACATTCGAGGTCAGCCTAGCAAATTTCAGTATCAAATTTCATAAGCCTCTGATAACATCGATTCTGCACAATATAGCTAACTGACAACCTTGTAATTTAGTTAACAAAGAAGCATCAAAGCTGTAATACAAGAAGCCATATCATCCAGTACTCGACAGGGAAACCACTTCTAAAAACTATCAGAGAACCAGATTGTAACAACCCAATTTTACGATTTGAGTACCTGGGAGTTGTTTAAAGTTCGGGACGAACTTTTTATAAGATGTGTAGGATTGTAACACCCCAAAATTTCACCATGAATAATATTGTGAATTCATTATGAAATATTATGTGAATAATATTGTGAATTCATTATGAAATATTATGTGAATAATATTTTGGATTCATGGAAAATTATTATAAAAATATTATGTAAATAATGTTATGAATTCAGGAAAAATTATTAGGAAATATCATGATGAATTTGGCTTAATGGGCTTTGATATGGATTAGTGCAAATTGTGATAAAAAGAAGAGGTAGAAAGGAGGAAGCAAGGATTGAACCTTGAACCTCCTAGTTGCACTCACTATGTCATAACCAATGAACCAAGCAATATTTCTTGTAGAGAGAATAAGAAACATTCTTGTTGAATCGAGGAAAGCGAAGAGACATGTCTCTTCATGAGAAAAGTATAAATAAGGGAATGAGAAGTTAGAGTAACTTCCTCTTCTTCTTCCTCACTCACTCCCACCGAAACTCCTCTTCCCCTCTCCTTGCATTTTCGAAAAACACACCCTAGGGTTCTAACCCTAGGGAATTTGGAAGGAAGAAGACCCTCCAAGATCTTGCCCTCTATTAGGGCCAAAGAGTTTAGAGAAGTTCTAGCAAAAAGGATTTTCACTTGCCCTCCAAGTCTAGGGTACCCTACGGTTTAAAGAGAAGGTGAAATTCCAGCGCAAGGATGTAAGTGTCCTCTCGCCTGCAGTGTAATCGCTATTATTTGATTTGTATGTTCTTCTCGTTGTTGTTTTTGAAAAAGGGAACCTTCTTCCCTTGTAACCATTCGGCCACCACCAAGCTTTGGGTCTTGGTTAATTCTTGTTGCATGAGGAGACCCCTAGGAACTTAGGGTACATATGTATGATGACTTCCCATCATGTTGTGATAACAAAAAGTAGGGTTAGCCACCCTACAACTTTCGGCCAAGAGGAGAAAGGCTAGGGCTTTTGGGTTGCTTGCTATCCTATTATGTTCCCATGATTAGTAGTGTAGATAAAGTGTTTGTGTAAATGTTTGTGTGAAGATTGGATGTCAAAAACCTAGCCTAGCCATCCTACAAGTTTCGGCCACCCCTTGTAATTTAGGGATAATGGAAGCCAACCCCACTTTGAGGTATAAACCATGTTTCAATTGTTAACATGAAGTGCACTTGAGGTGTTTGTAGAAATGCATGAATGAATGCTTGATTGAAAAACCAAAAGAATCCCCTACCCTTGACTTTCGGCCAACCATGGTTCTAGGGTTGGGAAGTACTTAATGAAACCATGAAGCATGCTACCACTTATATGATGTGTGTATAATTTATGTGATCCATCTTGTTAGGTATAAAAGCATGCCTTATAGCCCATGGGGCACCCTTATGACATGAACATTATGTGTTTGATAATATGCTTGAAATAGGATACTCTACGGAAATTGGGATCAAGAGCACCCCTAAATGTGTGGTGTGTCCCTAGGGGATCATGAGCACCCTTGATGAGTGGTGTGTCCCTTTAAGATGTTATTAGGAGTACCTTTAAGCATATACATATATATGTAATTACATATTAAGATACGTTACTTTGAAAGTTGTGTACCCGACTCGGAAGGGGGTCGTTAAACAAAATCCAATGTACATGTTAACTGAAGGTCATGGCATTGGTAGGACGGAAGGGTCCTGCCCTAATTGGATTGGTGGCTCGCTACCCCAACTCATTAGGGAACGCGCTTGATGTGGTACTACAACTGGGCCCTAGATGATACTATATTTTTAAGTACTTACCTTTATGGAACCTTTTGAAAAGCATTTTCTCATTATGTGATGATCTTGTTCTGTAAAGCACTTAGAAATATTTGATGTGATGCTTATGATGCTTATAATTCTATCCTGATTACTGTGTACATGATATGATGTATCGAAATGGATTTTTGTGAGTAAGCCCGGATTCTTACTAAGCATGTTTTGCTTACTAGTTTCATGTTGTTTTTCTTATGCTGCAGATAGCGGTAAGAAATACTTGAACTAAAGGGAGAGGCAGAGGGAAAGCTAAAGGATGTGTGTGGTGATGGTTCGGGAAAGAAAGAAGGATTCTTATCTACCATTTTGTCTAGAATCTAAATTGCTTCCACTAAAGGATTACAAGTTGTATTACTATACTCTGATTGTGTGATGACTATAACTACTCTACTGTTGGTCAAGTTAGAGATATGGAACCTATGCCATGTTAGATAACTCTATGCTTGGTTGAGTATAGAATTTAACTGATACATGTGAACTTTATATAGAGGAAGACACTATCATTAGATGTCTAATTTTCTGTTGTATGGATGCTAAGTGAAATGCTATAGAGTTCCTATTTCCTGTTGCTTATGAATGCTTCTTATGCATGTGTCTAAGGCTAGATAACTCATGCTACATTCCTACTTGAGATTCCATGCTATAGTGTATTTATTGATGCTTGAAATGAGGTTTGGGTTGAGAGGAGGGCCGGCTGTCCATAGGTGCCGGGACCCATGCCCCTTGGCTAATGCCTTGTTTTCCTCTCCTTCAATGTTATGCTTAGCTGTTTAATTGGATCACTTGCAGTAGGTTATGTTTTAGATCATGCCATGCTCTATCTTGCTCAAACACTACTAGAATTTTTGCATTCAACAACACATAATCGACAACGGTTTTTTGATAAAGTGTTGTCGTATGTGAATTTAACAACAGTTTTAGTATTAACCGTTGTTGTTGTTGGTCTGTATACGTAAAAAGACAACAGTAATAACAAAATATTGTCGTATGTATACTCAACGACAACAGTTATAAAATAACTGTTGTCTATAGGCGAGATTTACAACAACTGATGTGATAAACTGTTGTCTATTATGACAATAGACAACAGTTATATTAAACTGTTGTTGTTGTATTGTTGTGTTGTTCAATCAATAAATAAAATCAATGGTGGATATCCGACTGCAAAAAAAACAACAAACTATTGAAGTTCTCGTCGCACAAACTATTGAAGTTTGATTTTTTTTGAAATATATGTATATATATAAATTAGTTAAGGAAAAAGTTGAGAATTATTTAAGCACCTCCCCGTGCCCTAGTGAAACCGCCGAACCCCTCCCCTCTCCGCCCGAAGCTGCAGCCCTTCCTCGCGATCGTGCTGTGCCGCCCTTCGCCGGCACCTCCTGATCTCCGGCGGGCAATGGTCACCAGGCCCCCCATCTCTCTGTCGCGAACGTTCTCGACGCCGAGCTCCTTCACGTGAAGCCATGTGCCACTGCCTTCCTCTCTCTCGGATCGTCGACGCCAAGGTTCGTCGCCGGCCGCACCGCCCTCGCCGGTGCGATCCTATCCGTGCTCCTTTGTCAATCGCTGAGCGCCAGACACGGACGATCCTTTCTTCTTCTTCCTCCTGTGGCGCCGCAAGCGCGAGCGACGCCGAGCGCCGCTCGGCCGGTCGACCGTCCTTCACCTCAGTCCGAGCGAGTGACACCCCCGGAGTAACTTCATCCGGATCTCCTCCTCACTCGACCGGCACTGGTGATCCTTTCCCCATCCTTTCTCTGATCTGAGTTGCGGCCCTGTCACTCGCGACTCTTCCTTCACGCAACCTAGCTGTCGTCGGCCATCATCCAGGTTTGATGTTTGTTTGTTTTTAAAGTTTATGTGCCGTGAGTGGTGGTAGATAGGTTAGTTGTTTGTTGTCTTTGTTTGGGTGTGGTGTTGGCATAGGTCTTTGGCTGTGTTTTGCCGTGAGTTCATGGAGGAGTTTATACCATTTTGGTTGGGTTCCATTGATGCAAGGGTTACTTGGTTTGAATAAGTTATGGTTAATTAAGGATTATGTGATGACTTCGTCGATATGTGGGGAATTAATCTTGGAATTGATTTATAAGTTGGAGCTAAGGTTTAGTAGGCTAGTAATTTGATTAATAATGATTAGTTGTATAGATTTAATTAATGGAGTAATTAAAAGATGGTTTGATTAGTTGTATAGGTTTTCTCCATATTCATTCTCCCTTTGCGTTTTCCAGCCTACTATTTGATTTCTTAAAAGATGGTTTAATCTATATCAGTTGCACTAACCTTTTCAATGCCAACAAGCGTAAGCTATAGTTTGTACTGATTATTATGACACTTTGTAGTTTGTTATGGCACTATCCAATCCTTTGCATGGTGCACGAAAGGCAGGCACTGTTGGGAAACCCCTTCCTCGAGTTGAGGTATGTGAAGTATTTGGTTGTACATGAAAGTGCTTCATGTTTCTCTATATTACAAGAATGCCATGCATGTTTTATATGGTGATAGTGTTACTTATTGTTGAGCCAGAATTGGAATTCTTTGTTTTCTGCAATGGAAAAAAAATGATCTAACTTAATTTGATGTAAACTTGTATGAGTGCTATCTTTGGCACAAAGTTTGAGCAGAATTCTAATTTTTAAAGTTGTTCGAAGTTAGAAGGAGAACCCTCTAGCAGTTGGAGACATTGCTTTACGTGTACTTTTTTGTCTTGTCTTTCAATTCAATCTCTTTTATGTGATTGTCTGGATTATGCTTCCCTCTGGCTTTTTCACTTGGTTCCTGGTTGTGGTATCCATGGAAAACCACTAACATATGCTTTGTTGCTTAATCAGCCACTAACTCTGGCTGCTCCTGTCTAGGTCAAGATTCTTGCAGAAGATGGTAGTCCTGTTGGTGCAAATAGAGTGGGAGAGCTTTGTATAAGAAGTCCCTCTTTATTCAAGGAATACTGGAAAAAACCTGAGGTTTGATCAGTTTTAGCTCTTGTTTTGATAACAGTAATATATTGGGTTTTCATGCTTTGCCTTAGGTTCCTAGGCAACCGGATGCCAAACAATGTGGATATTATGTGATGAGATTTATGAAGCAAATTACTGAAGAAGTTACATCAATCGAGGGGGATGCATTCCGAACGATAGTAATAATTTCTTTATTATCTCAAATATTTAAAGTTATCTAGTTATAAATTTTTTCAAGTTGTTATGTTTTATTCTGTACAATCATATAATGTGTTTTTGTTCATAGTTTGCAAAAGCAGAGTACTCCCAAGATGAAATTGATGAAGTGCGCTCCGCGATAGCTGATTGTATACAGGATTATATTTGATAATAGGTATGTAAATGTTAGACATTCAGTTGTTATTTGATACTATTTTGGTGAATTATCATTCAGTTGGTGAATTATTTTTATATCCTATGTACGTTTTATTTTTTTGGTGAATTATCATTCAGTTGTTATTGGATACTTTTTTGGTGAATTATCATTCAGTTCTGCCTAACATCCTTTCGCAAATTTCACTAACAGTGTTAACATTACAAAGGTATATTTATGCTTTCTTCATTCAAGACTATGAAAACGTGTGGTCTTAAGTGCATTCCTTGTTTGCCATGTTCACTAACAGATCTTCTGTTAAAATCTCTCTTGCTTGTTTTATGATCTTAGCAAGGGAAGATTTTTCCTACATTTTTCTACAACCTTTGCACTTCTGTCTATTACACATCATCTTTTTTGGCTGGTATTATGAATTCCTTCTCTGACAGTTCCATTGTTGGGGTTATCTCCAGATTCAGTGGACATTAGTTCTAATTCCAAATTTATGCCGTCTTCTCTCTGCTTTGGCACATCTCAATATTACTTTCTGTGATTGTCAATCCATCTCATATTATCTTGAACAAATATGGTTATGAGTTATTTGTTTCATAACTTCATTGTATCATGCATATCATCTTCATCCTCTAAGCCACAACTATTATGTTGCAAACAATTCTTGTTTCTGACACTTATAGTTGTATAATTAAATAAGTTGAGTCAGTTGGATTAGTTGTATATGTAGAGCAATATTTTGGAAAATTCTATAGAACATGGAGTTTTTATCAACATTCTCGTATAGTGTTGTCACCTTATTAAGCATATCACATAGCTAATCTATTAATAGTTGAAACCTTTTAGCTTATTCTTATACCTCTTTGATTATATGTATAATCACCATTGTTTTCCTGAATTTTTAATTTGATTGGATTGAGTTGAAACTCAGGTTCTGTATCTAGAACAGTTCGCACTAACTAGCTTCTGCTCCTTGGAGTCTTTGTTATAAACTACAAAAAAATCAAAATTTTGTTTGTATTTTTATTTGAAGCGCAAAACAAACTTATTCCCTTGTCTGCTTTTTGTGATGTGAATAGGAAAAAACATTACAATTTCTAATCTCTCTAGAAATTACAATTAGCCATATTCTGTTGCCTGCTCCATAGTTATTTGTTATTCTTTCTTTTTCATCATGAATGCAAACTTCAAGGACAGTAGTGCTAAGTTTCTATTTGTTTCACCAATCTCATTTGCTAGGGAACATTCATCATTGCAAGATGGCGGGGAATTCAAGTTGCTGTCAAGAAGTTCAGCGATGAAGTAATGTCCGATGAAGATAAATTGTGGGTTGGTTCTATATTTCATCATAATCTGTGTCTGCAATCTTTAATCTCTACTCTGTATTGATTTTTTTTCATATATCAATTAGAGTTTCTTTGTACACCTTGCAGAAGGGCATTCAGAGATGAGCTTGCATTACTTCAATTAATACGACATCCAAATGTTGTCCAGTTCTTAGGTGCTGTTACTCAGAGTAGTCCAATGATGATTGTCACAGAATATTTGCGAAAGGTTGCTCCTCAAACTGTAATATATAATTTGGGTCAGAATTATATATAATTTGAACTCTTGTAATTTGGGTCAGAAGATACTTTAGTGGTTTCGTCTGTTTTGGATAGAAGATACTTTTGTGGTTTCGTCTGTAGAAAGCTTGTGGTGGATCTTTATTGTAAATATGTTGATGATGTTTGATATATATATATAGTTTTTGTTTCGAGGTTAAATTATTGCCTTTTAATTGAAAATATTGGTATGAAACTGTTGTGGAACAGTGCAAAAGCACAACAGATTTTTTTTAAAGCTAAACTGTTGTTGTAAATAAACGGTGGTATACGACAACACAATGATAAAACTGTTGTCGAATATGATAAAAGACAACGGTGAATATGGCATACGACAACGGTGATAAACTGTTGTTATTGATATACGACAACAGTTATAAAAACTGTTGTCGAATATGATAAAAGACAACGGTGAATATGACATACGACAACGGTGATAAACTGTTGTTGAATGTGATATATGACAACAGTGATAAACGGTGATAAACTGTTGTCGAATGTGATATACGACAACAGTGGAAATCAAACTGTTGTCGAATGTGATATACGACAACAGTGATTCACTGTTGTCGTAGACCCCCCCTTTAACAACATGACCTTTAACAACAGTGGTATTTGACCTACGACAACAGTGATTCACTGTTGTTAAATGCATTTTTTCTAGTAGTGAAACCATGTTTAGATCAGTAAATTACGAAGTTAAATGATCCTCCTATTACGTTGTAAATGCATGTTGATATCCGAAACCTTGCTTGGTAAATTAGTCCTCAACAAGCATGCTTACTACTCTTCTTGCATTGTAATAGTTTCTACTAGATATACATGCTTAACATGATAAATGATATGAATGTATGGACCCGTAACCCCGCCTTTAGGGTAGATATAAGGGCGGGCGTTACAAGTTGGTATCAGAGCAGTTTTCCCCTCCACCACACACACATCAAGCTTCCTCCTGCCGCTTCCAAGTAAGAAATCTAACTCGCCTTACTTTATTTTATTTCATGTACAGTCATGATTATATGGAGATGATTAACACTTGCATAACAAGTGAAAGTAATATTAATTCTTATGTAGTCATTTATCATCTATATGATAGATATGGCTAGAGGACGTAGCAATCGGGGTAATGAGACAGCACCCCCACCTAATATGATGCAAGTGATTACAGACCTGCAGCGTCAGGTTACTGAACAACAGCAGATCATAAACACTCTGATGACCCAGCAGGGGAACACTGCAACCCCGCAAGGAAGTCAGAATGCGATACCTACTGAGCCTCCAACTGCACTGGCACCCCCGGACACTCCAGCCCGAGGGGTCCGACAGGAGGCCTATCTGATTAAGTGGCAGAGACTGAAGCCGGAAAAGTTCTCTGGCACCTGCGAGCCGTGGGACGCCCAGTCCTGGCTCAAAACAGTGGAAAGCACCGTGGAACTTCTCGACTGGCCGGAACACGAGAAGGTCAAGTGTGTCTCGTTCTGCCTCTCCGGCGATGCTCGGATGTGGTGGGAACGGGTGAAGGCCAGAAGATCAGTGGACCAGATGAAATGGAAGGATTTCGAGTCTGAATTTCTGGAGGAGTTCTTTCATATGAGGGTGACCAACAGACATTTTGATGAGTTTACCGAATTTCGACAAGGGAATCTCTCTGTCAACGAGGCCGTCTAGAAATTTAACCGACTGGCACGATTATGTCCGGAGCTGGTCAGTACTGAAAGGGAAAGGGTCAGATTAATGCTGAGAATGCTCAGGCCCGACATCGCTCTGAGTGTAGCCGGTGGCATTCATAGGCCACAGACTGCAGAGGAGCTAGTCAGCGGTGCCCTGAACGCTGAGCACTATCTGAAGAATATCAGCCAGCAGAAGCAGGCCCCAGCCAGTACACAGAATCAGAGTCAGTCGGAAAATCAAAGGACTCAGAACACCAACCCCCACTGGAAGAAGAACCACAATGGAAAAAGAAAGTCATGGAACAAGTCTACTGGTGGTTGGAAAGGCAAGAAGCCTAAGTACCCTCCTTGTGCCACCTGTGGGAAGATGCACCTAGGGACATGCTTATTGGGTGCCAAGAGATGTTTCACTTGCGGGAAGGAAGGACATTTTGCCAGAGAGTGTCCTACTGCAGCTAAGGCACCTCAGCAGCAGTATATTCAGCACAAAGGTGCTCCTCCCCAGCTTCACCATATGCAGGCTGCTATTGATGGTACTCCTATTTATCAGGGGCGATTAGAAGCCCCGCCTGCTACAACAAACGCTCAGGTTTTCTCGCTTACCAAGGAAGACGTGGCGACTGCCTCTACCGTTGTCACAGGTCAGATAGTTATTTACAGTCATCCTGCTACTGCATTATTTGACACTGGGGCAACGCATTCCTTTATTTCTATGCTATATGCCACGAGATATGATATGCCACTGCAAGAACTAGATTGCAAGTTTCTGACTACATTGCCCTCGGGGGAGGTGATGCCCTCTACCCAAATGCTGCGGGCCGCACCGATCAGCATCGCAGATAGGGAGCTCTACTGCGATCTAATAGTGCTTGATATGGCCGATTATGATCTGATATTGGGCATGGATTTCTTGAATAAATACGGCGCTTCTATCGAGTGCCGTAAACGAAGGGTTATCTTCCGACCCGAGACGGGGATTCTCTTTGAATTTATCGGCGAGCCGAAGAAGACTGGCAAATTCTTATCGGCTCTGAAAGCAAGGAAAATGTTAGAGAATGGATGTTCTGGATTTCTAGCTCATGTGGTCGATACTCGTCCTACAGAGGACTCGAAGCTAGAAGACGTCGAAGTCGTATGCAACTATCCAGAGGTATTTCCTGACGACTTACCTGGGTTAGCACCTGAAAGAGATGTTGAATTTGCTATTGATTTGATTCCTGGTACTAACCCCATCTCGAAAGCACCATACCGAATGGCGCCGACTGAATTGAAAGAATTGCAAGGACAGCTACAAGAGCTACTCGACAAGGGACTTATCTGCCCTAGTCATTCCCCCCGGGGAGCTCCCGTACTGTTCGTCAAAAAGAAGGACGGGTCGATGCGTATGTGTATCGACTATCGGGCATTAAACAATGTGACCATAAAGAACAGGTATCCTCTACCCAGGATAGATGACCTGTTCGATCAGTTAAAGGGAGCTACGGTCTTCTCTAAGATCGATCTGAGGTCTGGTTATCACCAAGTCCGGGTGAAAAATGAGGATATACCCAAAACTGCTTTCCGGACGAGATACGGACATTATGAGTTCGTAGTGATGCCGTTTGGAGTTACAAATGCTCCGGCAATATTCATGGACCTTATGAATCGGATTTTCTCGGCACTCCTCGACAGATTTGTGATCGTCTTCATCGACGACATCCTTATTTATTCGAGGACTTCCGAAGAGCATGCGGAGCACCTGAGTATAGTATTACAGATTCTTCAGAAGGAACAACTGTATGCTAAATTTTCGAAATGTGAGTTCTGGCTGAACCAAGTATCATTCTTGGGACATGTTATCTCCAAGGACGGAGTGATGGTTGACCCGATCAAAATTGAGGCCGTAAGTAACTGGTCCAGACCCAAGAATGCCAGCGAGGTCAGAAGTTTTCTGGGGCTAGCAGGCTATTACAGAAAATTCGTAGAGAACTTCTCTCGGATTGCAGCTCCTATGACAGCTCTGACTAAGAAAGACAGGAAATATATTTGGACCGACGAATGTGAGAAGAGCTTCTCTGAACTGAAAAGGAGGCTGACTAGCGCCCCTATATTGACTCTCCCGGAAAGTGATACGGGTTTCGATATGTACAGCGACGCATCCAAACTGGGACTCGGAGCTGTGCTTATGCAGAATGGGAAGGTGATTGCCTACGCCTCTAGACAATTAAAGGAACATGAAAAGAATTATCCTACCCATGATTTGGAATTAGCAGCGGTGGTCTTTGCGCTAAAATTATGGATGCATTATTTATATGGCACTCAATGCAAGGTCTTTACTGATCACCAGAGTCTGCGGTATTTCTTCACCCAGAAAGACCTGAATATGCGACAATGCCGATGGCTTGAGTTGGTCAAGGACTATAACTGTGAGATCTTGTACCATCCGGGAAAAGCCAACAAGGTAGCGGACGCTCTCAGTAGAAAATTTTGTGCTGCATTGTTGTCTTTATCAGCTATTTCACGACCCTTAGGGGAAGAGATTATGGATTTCGGAATCGAGATTATATCGGGACGGCTTTCCACCCTACAGATTGCGCCGACATTATTTGATGGTATTCTGGAGAAGCAGAATCTTGATCCGAGTCTTCGGAGAATCAGGCAGGAGGTTCTTGAAGGCAAGGACGAGGGATTCCGGATTTTCGATAGCGGAGTCTTATATCTCCGGGATCGATTATGCGTTCCCGACGACTCCGACTTACGGACGAGGATACTCGAGGAAGCTCACGGTACACCTTATGCGATGCATCCTGGGTCTACCAAGATGTATCAAGATCTGAAGGGCAAATTTTGGTGGTCCGGCATGAAGAAAGATGTAGCCCATTATATCAGCATGTGTTTGACCTGCCAGAGGGTCAAAGCAGAACACCAGAGACCTGGGGAGTTCTGCAGCCTCTACCTATTCCCGAGTGGAAATGGGAGGACATATCTATGGATTTCATATCAGGGCTGCCTCGGACTACGAATGGATATGATAGTATATGGGTTATTGTGGACCGACTGACCAAGTCCGCGCATTTTCTGGCTATCAGGATGACTTATTCAGTTGAGCAGCTGGCTCAACTGTATGTCAAGGAGATTGTCCGACTACACGGGATTCCCAAGACCATCGTCTCTGACCGAGACGGTCGATTTACTTCTGATTTTTGGGGACACGTGCAGAAGGCCCTTGGCACGAAGCTGAAGTTCAGTACAGTCTTTCACCCCCAGACTGACGGGCAGACTGAACGAGTAAACCAGATACTAGAAGATATGTTACGAGCTTGCACCTTGGACTTCAAGGGAAGCTGGTGTCGATACCTGAGCCTGGCAGAGTTTGCTTATAATAACAGTCATCAGGCTACTATCGGGATGGCACCGTACGAGGCACTATACGGCAGAAAATGCAGATCTCCTTTATGCTGACATGAGAGTGGTGAAAAGAGGGAGATGGGACTCCAGACCGATATTATTGATGAGACCACTCAGGCTATAAAGAATATCCGCCAGAGGATAGAGACTGCTCAGAGTCGGCAGAAAAGCTACGCTGATAAGCGACGCAGACCGCTAGAGTTTGAGGTTGGGGATTCGGTATTCCTAAAGGTAGCCCCTATGAAAGGGGTAATGAGATTCGGGAAGAAAGGGAAGCTGAGTCCGAGATATGTGGGACCGTATCAGATTCTGAGGCGGGTAGGCAAAGTGGCCTACGAACTGGAGTTACCGCCAGAAATGTCGGCTATCCACAATGTCTTCCATGTATCAATGCTCAAGAAGTCTACCCCTGATGCGAGTCAAATGATGGAACCCCCACCAGTGCAAGAACAGGAGAGCCTTAGTTCCGAACGCCGCCCGATCCAGATCCTCGATCGGGAAGTCAAAAGGCTAAGGAACAAGGAAGTACCCTTAGTGAAGGTTCTGTGCCGGAACAAGCAGTTCGAAGAAGCCACCTGGGAACAGGAAGATACGATGCGATTAAAGTATCCGGAACTGTTTTAAAGTTCGGGACGAACTTTTTATGAGGTGCGTAGGATTGTAACATCCCAATTTTACGATTTGAGTACCTGGGAGTTGTTTAAAGTTCGGGACGAACTTTTTATAAGATGTGTAGGATTGTAACACCCCAAAATTTCACCATGAATAATATTGTGAATTCATTATGAAATATTATGTGAATAATATTGTGAATTCATTATGAAATATTATGTGAATAATATTTTGGATTCATGGAAAATTATTATAAAAATATTATGTAAATAATGTTATGAATTCAGGAAAAATTATTAGGAAATATCATGATGAATTTGGCTTAATGGGCTTTGATATGGATTAGTGCAAATTGTGATAAAAAGAAGAGGTAGAAAGGAGGAAGCAAGGATTGAACCTTGAACCTCCTAGTTGCACTCACCATGTCATAACCAATGAACCAAGCAATATTTCTTGTAGAGAGAATAAGAAACATTCTTGTTGAATCGAGGGAAGCGAAGAGACATGTCTCTTCATGAGAAAAGTATAAATAAGGGAATGAGAAGTTAGAGTAACTTCCTCTTCTTCTTCCTCACTCACTCCCACCGAAACTCCTCTTCGCCTCTCCTTGCATTTTCGAAAAACACACCCTAGGGTTCTAACCCTAGGGAATTTGGAAGGAAGAAGACCCTCCAAGATCTTGCCCTCTATTAGGGACAAAGAGTTTAGAGAAGTTCTAGCAAAAAGGATTTTCATTTGCCCTCCAAGTCTAGGGTACCCTACGGTTTAAAGAGAAGGTGAAATTCCAGCGCAAGGATGTAAGTGTCCTTTCGCCTGCAGTGTAATCGCTATTGTTTGATTTGTATGTTCTTCTCGTTGTTGTTTTTGAAAAAGGGAACCTTCTTCCCTTGTAACCATTCGGCCACCACCAAGCTTTGGGTCTTGGTTAATTCTTGTTGCATGAGGAGACCCCTAGGAACTTAGGGTACATATGTATGATGACTTCCCATCATGTTGTGATAACAAAAAGTAGGGTTAGCCACCCTACAACTTTCGGCCAAGAGGAGAAAGGCTAGGGCTTTTGGGTTGCTTGCTATCCTATTATGTTCCCATGATTAGTAGTGTAGATAAAGTGTTTGTGTAAATGTTTGTGTGAAGATTGGATGTCAAAAACCTAGCCTAGCCATCCTACAAGTTTCGGCCACCCCTTGTAATTTAGGGTTAGTGGAAGCCAACCCCACTTTGAGATATAAACCATGTTTCAATTGTTAACATGAAGTGCACTTGAGGTGTTTGTAGAAATGCATGAATGAATGCTTGATTGAAAAACCAAAAGAATCCCCTACCCTTGACTTTCGGCCAACCATGGTTCTAGGGTTGGGAAGTACTTAATGAAACCATGAAGCATGCTACCACTTATATGATGTGTGTATAATTTATGTGATCCATCTTGTTAGGTATAAAAGCATGCCTTATAGCCCATGGGGCACCCTTATGACATGAACATGATGTGTTTGATAATATGCTTGAAAAAGGATACTCTACGGAAATTGGGATCAAGAGCACCCCTAAATGTGTGGTGTGTCCCTAGGGGATCATGAGCACCATTGATGAGTGGTGTGTCCCTTTAAGATGTTATTAGGAGTACCTTTAAGCATATACATATATATGTAATTACATGTTAAGATACGTTACTTTGAAAGTTGTGTACCCGACTCGGAAGGGGGTCGTTAAACAAAATCCAATGTACATGTTAACTGAAGGTCATGACATTGGTAGGACGGAAGGGTCCTGCCCTAATTGGATTGGTGGCTCGCTACCCCAACTCATTAGGGAACGTGCTTGATGTGGTACTACAACTGGGCCCTAGATGATACTATATTTTTAAGTACTTACCTTTATGGAACCTTTTGAAAAGCATTTTCTCATTATGTGATGATCTTGTTCTGTAAAGCACTTAGAAATATTTGATGTGATGCTTATGATGCTTATAATTCTATCCTGATTACTGTGTACATGATATGATGTATCGAAATGGATTTTTGCGAGTAAGCCCGGATTCTTACTAAGCATGTTTTGCTTACTAGTTTCATGTTGTTTTTCTTATGCTGCAGATAGCGGTAAGAAATACTTGAACTAAAGGGAGAGGTAGAGGGAAAGCTAAAGGATGTGTGTGGTGATAGTTCGGGAAAGAAAGAAGGATTCTTATCTACCATTTTGTCTAGAATCTAAATTGCTTCCACTAAATGATTACAAGTTGTATTACTATACTCTGATTGTGTGATGACTATAACTACTCTACTGTTGGTCAAGTTAGAGATATGGAACCTATACCATGTTAGATAACTCTATGCTTGGTTGAGTATAGAATTTAACTGATACATGTGAACTTTATATAGAGGAAGACACTATCATTAGATGTCTAATTTTCTGTTGTATGCATGCTAAGTGAAATGCTATAGAGTTCCTATTTCCTGTTGCTTATGAATGCTTCTTATGCATGTGTCTAAGGCTAGATAACTCATGCTACATTCCTACTTGAGATTCCATGCTATAGTGTATTTATTGATGCTTGAAATGAGGTTTGGGTTGAGAGGAGGGCCGGCTGTCCATAGGTGCCGGGACCCATGCCCCTTGGCTAATGCCTTGTTTTCCTCTCCTTCAATGTTATGCTTAGCTGTTTAATTGGATCACTTGCAGTAGGTTATGTTTTAGATCATGCCATGCTCTATCTTGCTCAAACCATGTTTAGATCAGTAAATTACGAAGTTAAATGATCCTCCTATTACGTTGTAAATGCATGTTGATATCCGAAACCTTGCTTGGTAAATTAGTCCTCAACAAGCATGCTTACTACTCTTCTTGCATTGTAATTGTTTCTACTAGATATACATGCTTAACATGATAAATGATATGAATGTATGGACCCGTAACCCCGCCTTTAGGGTAGATATAAGGGCGGGCGTTGCACAGATCTCCCATTTAATCAACAGATTACTCTTTAACCACATCTCAGAATATAAATTCTGAACATTAGAGACCAAAAGAGCAAAGCCTGATTTTCTGACAGTTATAAATGAATAGCAAAGTTGGCACCCCAACACAATAAATGAAATCCATAGCTCGACAAGACAACACAAATATGCAACCTAAAAAGTCTGAAATCTTAAACTCAATTGCCATAGGACAATAGAAAAGCCATCAGTAAAGAAGTTCCAAATAGAAAGCTCCAGTTTTCCAAATTAATTTGGATCTATATTCAGATCCTGGAAAATTTAATATATTGCAAATTGTTTTCAGTACTCAGCTCAATTGGCACGCCAACTTTGAGATTGAAAAAGTGATTGAAAGGATCCTCCAAAAAACAGGAGCAACTGTCAGTCAGAAATTCCAGCAAGTAAACAGAAATTAAAACCCCAGCTTACAGTGAGCAAATTACTGACCAAACTTAACATTGAAACATCCAGAATTCAACCATTTCTCAGCGCTACAGCCCTGCGACAGATAGGAAATCCTGGTCACAATTTTTTCTTTGAGAGTCTAATATAAGGCAAATTAATCCTATCAAGCTTACAAATGCCAAAAAGTGACTTATCTATTGCATCCTCCCGAAATCTGCAATTAGAGGATATGAAAGCTTGATTTGCAAGATAATCCGCCGCTGCGTTTGCTTCCCTATACACATGAGTACACTGCACCTGATACTTCTGTATTATAAGCTTGCTCTTGAGTATCAGATTTCGTAGTTCCCATGGAAAACAACTAGATTTAAGCATATTCAAGGCAAGCATTGAGTCGGATTCGAGTCAAAGAGGGAACAAAAGATTTTCCACACAAAATTCTAAACCTACAAGTATCGCTTTCAATTCTGCCCTAATGTTTGTGCCCATACCAATCAAACCACATTTAGTTAGAAGGGGTTGTCCAGCGAGGTTCCTAATAATGACACCATAAGAAGAATGTCCCGGATTTCCTTTAGAGCAACCATCTGTGTTTAGTTTGAAAGAACCAAAATTTGGCTTCCTCTAATATACAACCGAAATAATCATGGTTGATCTAATGGATATCTAGAAACCCAGATTTTGAGCAATGCTTCTACAACTTTTCCAGTGATGCTGTTTTATCAGACCTGAAATCATACCTAAGTGTATATAATTCTTAATTTTCCATATGACTTTTCCTGCTATTGGCTTTAGCCCTTGATGTTTAGCTTCATTTCTAGCATTCCATAAAAACCACACAATCAAGAAAGGTATGGATTCCTTAATATGACTATCTCTCGCCCAAGAAGCTCCCAATCTCCAGCTGTCAAAGAATAAGAATCTATCAACTCCAAATAACTGCGAAAAATATAACCATACCTCTTTGGCAACAAAACTACTAAAAAATAAATGGTCTCAGGTCTCCAATGAATCACAGCAAAGGCATTTAGAGGCTAAGTGCACTCCTCTTCCTTGTAAGATATCGTCCAAAGGTAAGCGCTTCCTCAAAAAATGCAATATGAACACTGAAATGCTCGGGAACAGCAAGCACCCCAACTCGAGACAATTGGCTGAGCATCTCTAACACAGTTCCAAGCAGATTTTAGAGAAAATCTCCCTTTACAAGTCGGCTTCCAAACAATCGCATCCAACGTATTAGAAAAGACCCCTGCATGAGTTGAAACTTTCTCCATATCAGGAACCACAACCTCTAATATATCTTCAATAATTCTAGCCGGAACTACCTCTTGCAGCTTATTCACACTCCAGCCCTGAGCGTCAAGGAAATCCATAACCTTGCAATTTGGATTGACTACCTCTATCAATTTTTGATATAAAGGACCTTGATCTACCCAAGTATCATACCAAAAACTAATCTCTCCTTGCCCAATGATCCAACCAATATTCTTCTCTGCTAAATTGCGAACTTTGATCAGCCTACGCCAAAAAGGGGAACACTTCTAGTTTGCCGATACCACACTAGGAGATTTCCTGCCACAATACATTTTATTAAGAAAGATTGCCCAAGGAGTCCTTTGCTCTCGAAATCTAAACCAAAGCCTCATAGCATTTGCTGTTGCAATATCAGATAATTTCCTTAGGCCCAGACCTCCTTCTGATTTTGGTTTGCAAGCTTCCACCCAGGCTATCCAGTGAATCTTCCTGTTTGAGTGAGATGAACCCCAAAAAAAATTTGCAAAAATCATTTCTAATTGATAAAGGACTGATAAAGGTGGAAGGAGAACCTGTAAGATATATAGAGGGATCGGAGATAGCACACTATGTATGAGAGTCAGCCGACAACCATAAGATAATCTTCCAATATTCCATCCAAGAAGCTTTTTGCGCACCTTTTCAATTAAAGGTTGGAAATATTTTGATTTCCTATTTCCAGCTGCAATAGGAACTCCTAAATACATAATAGGGGTAGTGCCTTCCATGAAGCCAGTAATTGATGCAATTTGAGCCTTCCGGGAGCTATTGATGCTCTTTGCAGGGAAGAAAAGACTTTTACTAGCATTGATAGATTGACCAAAATAGATTTCATATGCATCCAGAAATAGCTTTACTCTTTTTACATTGTTAATGGCCCTATTCATTACAATCATAACATCATTCGCATATGCTAAATGTGATATTCTAATATCACATCCTGAAATAAAATATAATTGTGGAAACTTGCAAAAAAATTTATCCAAGCCTCTAGACAAAAATTCAGCAGCAATTATAAATAAAAGAGGAGATAATGGATCACCTTGCCTTAGCCCTCGCTTTGAATGAAAGAAACCCGCTAAACTGCCATTTACTTTGATAGAAAACCAACACTCAGTAATGCAGCGGCGGATCAAATCTATAAAAGGATTAGAAAAACCAAAAGCCTCCATGATTCTGAACAAAATACTCCATTGCACTCTATCAAAAGCTTTGTCCATAACCAGCTTTAAAATCAAGTTACCACCTCTAACATGATAGTTCAACTTATGATTGAGCTCTTGGGCCAATAAGATATTATCAGAAATTAGTCTTCCCGCTACAAAACCACTTTGAGATGGGGAAATCAGCTTCCCTATAATCTGCCCTAACCTTGAAGAAATTAGTTTGGAGATGATTTTATTAGAAACGTTGCACAAACTAATAGGCCTGAAGTCTTTCCACTGCTGGGCATTATCTATTTTAGGAATTAAAACTAAAGTGGTGGCCGCCATCCCTTTTGGCATTGAATTGCCATGAAAGAAATCCAAAACTGCCTCAAGTATATCTAGTTTTATGATTTCCCAACAAGCAACATAAAATTCAACAGAAAACCATCTGGACCAGCTGCACTGTTTCTTCCCATTCCCCATATAATTTGCTTAATCTCTTCCAACGTCGGCAATGAAATAAGATTAGAATTTTCCTCCACAGTTATGAGTGATGGAATGCAATCAAAATTAACTAAATCACAATTGAAATCCTCACCTGTCAATAATTTTTCAAAAAAACCCACAGCTGAGGAGTTAATATCCTCTGGTCTATCTAAACATATACCATCCTCCCATATTCGGAAAATCCTACTAGTCATTCTTCTTTTCTGTGCTAAGCTGTGAAAATATTTTGTATTTCTTTCTCCTTCCACAACCTACTTAGCCGCAGCCCTTTGCCTCCAAAAGGTCTCTTCCATGTTGAGAGTTTGAAAAAGAATTGCTTGTTATTTTGCTCGATTCAATCTGTTTGATTCCGTAGGATCTGCATCATATTTCTTTTCAGCAATTGCAAAAAGCTCCTCTGCTTTCTTAATATTATTGTGGATGTTACCAAAAATTTTCCAATTCAACCATTTCAGATGTGACTTTAACCTCTTCAATTTAGATTGCAACTTGAACATACCAGAACCCGAGATAGGCAGCATCCAATTTAATCTTACAGTTTGTAGGAAATTCTGATGACCAATCCACATATTCTGAAACCGAAAAGATGCAGCCGGTTTTGTGAAGCTAGGGAAAGTAATTAGTAGAGGACAATGATCTGAAGCCGCTCTAGACAAATGCTATACCCTCACTGAGAAATCATGAGTGTGCCAAGAAGGTGAAATAAGCATTCTATTTAACCATTTCCAGATTTTACCATTTGTCCAAGTAAACTTGTCACCCACATAGCCACAATCTAGCAAACCAGATAGCATAAGGAAATCATTAAAGTCATTTGTTGGACCCATTCTAGAAAGAAAACCTTTTGAACATTCACTAGGATTAGAGACCACATTAAAGTCTCCTCCTATTAGCCAGTAAATATCATTATTTGGTTTGATCTCCAAAAGTTTCTCCCAAAGTAAAGATCTCTCTAACTGAGTGCACTTAGCATATATCACCGTAATGATCATGCTAATAGGAAAAAGTGGAGAACTTATTTTCAAATGCAGAAACTGTTCATGATCAAATAAAATCCTGCACACAATATTAGAATCAAACACAAACCAGATTTTACCAGAACAATTGGATATGGCTGTTTCGAAACCTAACTTTCTTGTAATAAGAGCTTCATCTAGCTCAATAAAGGGCTCTAGAATCCCCAGAAAATTAAGATGATAAATTTTTTTCAAAAAAATCACTCGACGCTGGGATGCTTTATTGCCAATCCCTCTTATATTCTAAAAGATCCCAGACATTAAAAGATTGAGGAGGATGTAAACCTTTTATTCTGAGCTTTGCTTCTAGTCTCCCTTCTATCTCCGATTGGAATATTAATGGGAATGGTAGCCTTCTTCCCCTTCTTTTTGTTCATCACATTTAAAATTGTATTCTGAGCCTGTATAGATTCCCCGGCCTCTAAATTTTCTGGACCAGCAAAGGTGCTTAACAAAACATTTTGTTTAGGCTTCATATATCCTTGCATAGTTGTCTTACTTCTGTTGATTCTTTTATGCATGTTGGAAGCTTCTAGCCCTTCTCTCAAATTTGATACATTCGACAAGGATGAAGGAAAATGCCTTTATGTTGACTGATCTGCCTCTGCCTCATCAAATTCTTCCTCCACCTCAAATGACTTAGACAATTCAGCTTCATTTGAAACCTCCTGGTCATCCCAAGAAACTTCTTCCTCCTGATCTGAATTCACTGTTAATTGTTGCAGTCTATCTACAACTATCTGATTTGTTGAATTCTTTTGTAGATTTCCTCCTAAGACAGATGACTCTTTCTGCATATAGAGTATCTTTCCATCTCGCAGCAATTGTTGTAAATCCCCTGTCTCCTTTCCTTGAGCATAACTTGTAGTTTTGTCCACAGCTTGTAAATCTGAACCAGCTACATTCTTATCTTTGGGATCCCCTGTCCGATTTAGAGAGCATGAGATAATTCGAGCTCCACTTGGAGCCTCTTTGGAATTTCCAATAGTACTATTATCATATCCTTCCTGATCCACAATAACTTCCATATCTTCTTGTACATCATTTCCCAGGTCAGCTAACAAATTAAATTGATTATCAGAACCTTCATTCCCTTTATTAAAATTAACTTTTTTTCCTGCTTGCCACATCCGTTTCTCTGGGAATGCAGCAACTATACCATCTGTTTGCAATTCAGGAAGATCAGAAAAAACTCCCTTTCCTCCTTTATTATTTTGATTCTCATTTGCAATTTCTTCAGAGCTCTTATCCTTGCTTCTAGGAGCTTTCCATGTTGGTTTTGGATTGTTTCCATTGATATAACATTCCTTTTCATTATGGCCCAAGTGTTTACAATCCACACAATATTTCGGCAGACGTTCATATATAACTTTCTATAACCTTTTTTCCTCACCAATGCCAATCCAGAAGTCATCAACTTTGGGTCTTAGCAAATCAAACTCAACACAAATTCGAGCAAACGATAGCCTAGTGCCTTCAGCCGTGCCCTCATCAACTTTAATAGGTTTTCCAACAATCCTAGCCACCGAGAAGAGACTATGCTTGTTGAACATGTGAATCGGTAGGTCAGGTAGCTGAATCCAAATTGGCACCACCGAAGATTCAGCTTCATATGTAAAATGCGGAGACCATTTAAAGATTCTCAAAGCCACACCACCTATAAACCAAAGTCCACGACCCAATACTCGAGCCATATCTTCATTAGAGGTTAGATGGATAAAGATGTAACCAGCTCGGAGAAATCTAATGTTATAGAAACTTGATAACCCTAAATTATCAAAAGCTTGAAGGATCACTGCTTGAGTAGGCCGCCATCCCGAAAATTTTCCAATCAGAGCAAATTGATAAGGTTCAGCCATACCTACTAATTCTTCTTCAGAATAGAAAATTTCAGGCTTGTTATTGTAGATCGCAATCGGCTTAAAAGAACTCCCCACATCACCAAAACCTTTCTTCCGTGTTCTAGGCGAAGTAGGCTTCACGATTGCCGCATAGGAGGAACTTTTAGAAGCCAAACTTGCAACCTGAGGAATATTTGGAGGGTCGATCATCGAAATTGATGTCGCCAACTGAGGAGGGTTTGTCTCCGCAAAAGTTTGATTTGGAATCGATTTCACCGTCTCTATCCGTGTTGTCGCAGTCTTGGAGATGGAGATAGTTTGAGACGCATCTCGCGAGGAAATCAAAGGTGGAAAATTAGCGATGGCATGGAGTGAAGGAGGTAGTTGATGATCTGACGCCGGCGTCCTAGGGACACTGGCGGCTTGCGCCACCATCTGGAGGCGCGCGAGCGCCCGAACCAGGGAGAAATCGCCATTGAATCGCCTCTAGAAAAAAATTGCCTCTCTCTCCGAAGAACTTTTTTTTTATTTGCAAAAACAAGGATGCTTATTTGAAAACCATAATTATAAATACTTAAACATAATCATAACATCATGGGGGGTCCCCGGCTTGTGCCACATACATACATCATATGCGCGCATCCCTAAGTAAATACGAGGTAGCTAGTCTCGACCTACTACGGTAGGAACAACTACGGTAGTTCAAAAAACTGAGGCGTTCTTAAGGTGCCCATCCCTGTTGGACAGCTACGGTAGTCCCAGAACCGTGGACAGCTACGGTAGTCCAGAACCGAGGCGTTCTTAAGGTGCCCATCCCTTGGACCCTTACTTCGGTCTGGTACAAGCTCATTCATAAAGTAAAATAACTTCACAAGCTTCATCATTCATAGAACATACATAGCATAACCATAATCTTGTTTCATGAAACATGACATAAGAGTAGGAACAACTACGGTAGTTCCAGAACCGAGGTGTTCTTAAGGTGCCCATCCCTTAGCATGACATAAGCATACTTGACATTTCATCATTCATACTTAATGCATAACATCATTATGCCTTCAAGGCATGAACATCATCATCATTCATCATCTTCATTCATAAGGTATGTCATGCATACATCATTATGCCTTAAAGCCATGAACATCATTTTCATTTATCATCTTTATTCATAAAGCATGACATACATACATAATTAGCATCTTAATCATAAAGCATGCATGATCATGGTACATAGGGTAAACATGCATAGATCATTTCATACATGGTACATATCACATAGCATACATGATCATGGTATCTATCATAAAGCATATATGGGTAGGATTCATATGGACATGATACATACTATCTAGGTTCATGACATTCAACATAGCTCATGCATAGACCTTCATAATCATATATCTATCATAGGCATTTAACATCATACATGCATCATTCTACATAAACATGAGGCCTACATCACAATACATGTGCTCATGGTATATGGTTTAAAACATTCATGAATAAACATAGCACATAACCTAAACATACAAGTCATGATATATAGCACATAAAGCTAAGGTTTTAAGTAACATAGAAACTCTTACAACTTGCTTAAACATATACATACATCATAGTAATCCATGAGCAAGTATCCTTGTACCTTAACCCAACCCAAACCCTAGATTAGGAGCTTGGCCGAATATTCAATAGAAGAAGGTCCCATCATTCAAGCAACATGAAAAGGTCCCATAGGAAAAAGGAAACCCATACATTACATACAATGTCATAGTAAGCCATTGGATCCCATAATTGGAGCTAACCCTAAATCCTAGCCCTCCCACTTGACTTTGGCCGAACCCTAATGGGTCACAAACACATGGAAAATTTCATAAAATTCCCAATTTACATCTAATACCTTACATATAACCCCATAGGAAACCATTAGAACCCTTGCTTGGAGTTAACCCTAACTTCTTGCCCTATAACATATCTTGGCCGAAACTTACAAGGATCATAAGGCATGTAAAAATTCACATGAATCACCATTAACATCCATTGCATCATGAGAAAACATAAGAAACATCATTAGAGAGTTAAAACTAATCCTAGCCATGGAATCATGGTGGTGGCCGAAACCCTAGAAGCCAACCTTCATGGATTTCTCAACTTAGATCTTAAACAAAGACTTAAATCATGATAAACATCAAAGGAAAACCATTATACCACAGGTGAGGGAGTCTTACCTTGTTGACTTGGTTTCTAGACCTTAAATAGAGAAGAGGATGAAGACTTTTAGACCTTAGACCACCCCTAGCCCTTGTAGCCTTGTAGAAAGCCTTGGATCTTCAAGATGGAGTCCTTTGTGAAGCTTTTCTAAGGGAGACAAACCCTTGTGGGTTTCGGCTAGAAGGAGAAGAAGAGGGAGAGGAATAGCCTTGGTGGAAGAAGAGAAGAAGAAGAGTAACTCCAATGTCTCTTCCTTTCTCACCTACTCCTTTTATACCCAAATGAAGGGGGCAAGTGAAGAGACATAATGCCTCCTCTCATGATGACCCTTCACTTCCTTTAGCCTCAACTAAAATCCACTTCCTTTTCCACTAGCACTCCATTGCTAGGTGAATTGGTTAGTACATGTATGGTGATACATTAGGTCCAAGGTTCAATCCTTGGTGCATGCACTTTATTTTTATTTTATTTTATTTTATTTTTTCTTTTATTTTCGGAAATGCCCCCTAAGGCACACCAATAGCCATGCTAATTTTCCTAATTGAAACCCATTTCTATTTATATTAAATTCTACCTAAGATCCACTAATAACCATGGTACTAGAAAAGCCCATGTAAGACCCATTAGTACTTAGCTTCCTATTCCATATAGAAAATCATAGATAATCATGCTAAGGTTCCTACTAGTATCCTTATGTTCCTCGAGAATCTATCTAGGCATGATCAATATTTTTAAAGAAAATATTGAGAAAATTTTACGGGTTGTTACATATATATGAAAAGAAGCATGTCTTTTAGTATACACATCTAACAATCTCTTACTTATACTCAAAGACTCTGCTATTCACTCACTACCAGACATCTGACTCCCATATCCTCCACATGCCGATCAAAAGCTCTCGCCGGAAGGGCCTTAGTGAAAGGAGCCGCCAGGTTGTCCTCCGATGCAATCATGGCGACAGCTACTTCTCCTCGCTTTACGATTTCTCGTATCAGGTGGTACTTGCGCTCTATGTGTTTACTTGCTTTATAGGCCCGTGGTTCCTTCGAGTTTGCAACTGCATCATTGTTATCACAAATGATTGTCATAGATCTGGGTAAACCAGGAATCACATCCAAGTCCATGATGAAGTTCCTGAGTCATACAGCTTCCTTGGCTGCCTCTGAGGCTGCCACATATTCAGCTTCCATGGTGGAGTCCATTACACATTTCTGCTTGACACTCCTCCAAACTATGGCTCCACCTCCTAAAGTAAACACAAACCCCAAAGTAGACTTACTCTTGTCCCTATCTGACTGAAAATCTGAATCCGTATAACCCATAGGGACTAATTAGTCTGCCCGATAAACCAGCATATAATCCCTAGTCCATCTCAGGTATTTCAATATATGCTTTATCGCAGTCCAATGTCCCTGTCCAGGGTTACTCTGGTATCTGCTGACCATGCCCACAGTAAAATAGATATCTAGTCTCGTGCACAACATAGCATACATGAGGCTTCCTACAGCCGATGCATCAGGAACCGCCTTCATTTCCTCCATCTCCTTTGATGTTTCCGGACACATCTCCTTGGAAAGTGGAACTCCATGCCTGAAAGGTAGAAAACCTTTCTTGGAGTTTTCCATGCTAAAACGAGCCAGGACAGCGTCAATGTATGAAGCTTGGATATGCACAACATCCTTTTCTGGCAATCCCTTATGACCTTGATCCCAAGGATGTGTCCCGCTTCTCCCAAGTCCTTTATATCAAATTGTTTGGACAACAAAACCCTTACGTCTGATAACACTTTGACATTGTTGCCAATTAACAAAATGTCATCTACGTATAGTACAAGAAACACCACTACATTTCTGTCACATCTCTTGTATACACATGACTCATCCGGGCTTTGAATAAATCCATATTACTGGATTACTTCATCAAAGCGGGTGTTCTATGATTGCGAAGCTTACTTTAATTCTTAAATGGATTGATTAAGCATGCACACTAAATGCTCTTTGCCCTTTACAACGAACCCTTCTGGTTGCTTCATGTAGATGGTGTTGGTGCAGGCAGCACCTAAGTCAAACCTGGGTTTTGATAATGGCAAAGTGTTCAGAAGTTAAGGTGTTATTATGATCTAACTTGTTCACTGAGTATGCAGGATGAAGTCCTAGGTACACTAGGCATGAAGTCTTGGCAAAGGGTTGGGCAAAGAAGTCCTGGTCAAGGACTGGGCAAGAAGACTTGACTAGAAGTCGGGCAAAGAAGTCCTGGTTGAGGACTGGGCAAGAAGTCCTGGCAAGGGGCTGGGCACCGAAGACCTGACCGGAAGTTGGGTACGAAGACCTGGTCAGGTGGATTGGGCAAAAGTCCAACCGGAGGAGCCGGTTAGCAAAAGGTAAACTCTCCTAAGAGGAGTAGGTGATGATGCGTTCCCTGTCGAGGGAACAGTAGGCGTCAGTTCGACCTAGGGTTCCATTTGGGAGACCCAAAGTTAGAACCAAGACAGCTACGGCTGTAACTAATGCTTGGTATGTTTTGGAACTAACCTGAGTTGCAGGATCGTAGGACTGGTCGTCTGCAAGTGAGGTGCCTCATTAGGCCAAGGCGCCCGGATGGACTCAGGCGACCGTATGGATACGGGCGCCCATGTGTGAAGGCAAAATCCAAAACACAGCCGCAAAGCCTCTGGACTAAGACAGTTAAGGCGCCCGTGAGGTCACGGGCACCCCCATCAGCTCAGGCGCCCAAGAGGAGATGGATAAGCGCTGACCGAGCCTGCGGATAAGGGTTCGCGTAGGGAAGGCCACGTGTTAGGCACCCCCATCGACTCAGGCGCCCGTATGGGTGCTATAAAAGGGGGTTCACCCCCAAGGCTTCAACATCCATTGCTCTCACCAGACACTTTCGCTCAAGTGCTGCAGCCCGGCAAAGTTCGATTTCGAGATTCCAGTGCCGACGACGACCCTCTGTTCTGAAATTCGATCCACCTCGGGCGTCGGCAAAATTTCAATTTACGAAAGTGTTATGATTTAAATTTCCAATTCTATATCTGTACTATCATCTTGTAAAAACTTTATTGAATATAGAATTGCCCAAAGTAAACGGTCAAGGACCGTGTACCTTGGAGTAGGAGCCGACCACGACTCTGAACCAAGTAAAATCAATTTGTGTTCGTGTATATTCTGTGATTTTCCGCTGCGCATTTACTCTACTACTCTGCAAAATTTATAATGATATTCACCCCCCCCTCTATCGTTTTCTTTGATCCAACAAGTGGTATCAGAGCGGGTGGCTCAAATTTGGTGCAACCACCAATTTGAGAGTGTTTTTCGGATTTTACAAAAGTATTTTAATTTCTTTTTTGAATTTTTCTCGTTAATCGAGGTTGGTGCAACACCACTCGATTGTTTTTCTTTTCTATTAATTTTTCTTCTGCACTACTAATCTAAGACCAAGTCTTGGGACAAGTTTTTCTATTTTTCTTATTTTTCAGAAATTATTATGGCCATACAAGAGGGTTTCAGCACTGCCAGACCACTGCTCTTCAGTGGAGAAGATTTCTCCTACTGGAAAAGTCGGATGGAAGTCCACCTGAAAACTCAGATGGATATATGGATAATTATCCAATCTGGCCTCAAAATCCCTAAGAACGCAAAAGGAGTGGCACAACACTACTCTGAATGGGATGACTCGCTGAAGAAAAAGATCGAGGCTAATGCAAAGGCAACCCAGACTTTGCAGTGCGGATTGACCAAGGAAGAGCTGGACCGGGTGGGTCCCTTCAACAGTGCCAAAGAACTTTGGAGCAAATTAATTGAGCTGCACGAAGGTACCTCCGACACCAAAATCAGTAAAAGGGATTTGTTGCTGAACAGACTCTACACAATAAAGATGAATGAGGGCGAATCAGCAGCATACCTCCACGCCAGAATCCAGGAGCTGATGAATGGACTACACACAATAGGTCATTATGTAGAAAATCATGACCTAATCAGGTACACCTTAAATGCATTCCCCATAAATACTCTGTGGGCATCTATGGTAGATGCTTACAAGGTTTCTAGGGATCTTTCAAAAATTAAGTTAGATGAATTATTTTCAGAATTAGAGTTACATGAACAGACTAACTGCACTATGACTGAGAAAGGTATTGCTTTTCTTGCAGGTAAACCCCAAGAAAAGGTAGCCAAGAAAAAGCCTCAACCTGCACCCGAGTCTGACTCAAACTCAGACTCAGAAGATAGTGAAGGGGATCGACCCAAGTTGGTGCGGCTAGCTTGGGATTACTACAAGGAGCTGAAGCATCAAACCAACAGAGGAAAAGCAAGCCGACGAAAGGAAGATCCAGCTGAACCTTCAAAAATTAAACCGAATGTCACTTGCTACGAATGCAACAAGAAGGGACACTACAAATCGAAGTGCCCCAATCTAAAGGAAGCCAAGAAGACTCGAAGGAAGAAGGCTCTTCAAGCCACTTGGGACGAATCTTCCTCCGAAGAAGAAGAAGAGGCCCCACAGTCAAATCTGCTCGCCTTGACCGCTTCAGAAGACATCGACACCAGATCGGAATCGGAGCCGGACGACGGAAGGCTCATAATCTCGGAAAACGGCCAAATAAGGTTAAGTGGTTATTCCGAAATTGAATTATCAATGTTAATAGCTTACTTATCTCGTAACTTGGCGAAATCCAAAATCCGGGTCGAATCCCTCCGACAGGATATAAAACACCTGAAAGAGGAAGCCGACTCTAGATCCTTGACCGAGAAGGTTCAAGAAGGAACCTGTACTCAAGTTGAAAAGCTTGAGAAAGAGAACTCCTCCTTGAAAACTCAAGTCAAGGAGCTCAGAGTGGCTTTAGAACAATTTACTTCAGGTTCCAAGTTAACATGATCCTTGGAAAATAGAAGTCCGTTCTAAATCGATCTGGGTTAGGGTATCTGTAACGACCCGACCCATTTGGCGGCCCATTTGGCGACCCCTTATTTTTTTTATGGTCGTCGACCGTGTCGTTATCTTACTAGGTCTTCCCACCGCCTGGTCCGTGGATTTTTGCCTTCCCAGGATTCGAACCCTAGACCCAGGCTTAAGTCTAGTTCTTTATGAATCCTGGTAACCAATTGAGTTGGCTCAATTGGTTACCAGGATTCATAAAGAACTAGACTTAAGACTGGGTCTAGGGTTCGAATCCTGGGAAGGCAAAAATCCACCGACCAGGCGGTGGGAAGACCTAGTAAGGTAACGACACGGTCGACGGTCGACGACCATAAGAAAAATAAGGGTTCTCCAAATGGGCCACCAAATGGGCCGGGTCGTTACAATAAAAAGGCGCCTTTTATTGTAATGACCCGGCCAATTTGGCGACCCATTCGGCGGCCCATTTGGCGACCCCTTATTTTTCTTATGGTCGTCGACCGTCAACCGTGTCGTTACCATACTAGGTCTTCCCACCGCCTGGTCGGTGGATTTTTGCCTTCCCAGGATTCGAACCCTAGACCTAGGCTTAAGTCTAGTTCTTTATGAATCCTGGTAACCAATTGAGCTTGACTTTTCATAAGGGGTCATTTACAAGTACAAGGATAGTCTAGACTTCATACACATTAGTTTAGGTACATGATTTGTAATTGAACCTATTTTTTAACCCTCATTCCAGTAGTTGGCCGAAACTCACAGCTAGGTAAACTGTTAAATCCGACATTTTTGACGCGATCCAGAAATTTTTTGGAAGAAGATTTAGGGTTTGAGAGATCTAAATTGAAACTTAAGGCTAAAATTGCTTTGAAACTTAAGTTTTAAGGGCTGATTTGTAATTATGCACTAACTATTAAGGGCTGATGTGGGATTAGTCAGAATTGAGGAGGACTAGAATGCAAAAGTGGGAGGTTAATAAGCAACCTTGTTGCTTTCGACCACAAACCAATCGCGAGCAGCGCCGCTTCCGATCGAGAGCCGACGCCACAATACCTTCTCCTCCTGTTTCCCCACCTCCGGCGAACAACACCCTCGGAAACCAGCCGGCGTCGAAGCTTCAATCCCTTGATCTACAATCCCTCTCGTGAACGGGAGCTAGGGATTTGACCACGGGCGATTTGGGGGCCGCTGCTATCTGTCAACAAGTCGACAGCGTCATCGCGCTGCAGGAGCCCCACTGGAGGTGAGTTAGGGTTCATTCCGTCTGGATCTTTCAAGCCGAGGTAGTTGGATTTGTTTTCCTCACTGATCCAAGTTCTGTTTCTCTGCTTGAGGACGATCCAGAGATTGGGCTGGCAGCGTATCAGATAGGTGGCTTAGAGTTGGGTACTCATCAACAATGGTAGAGGTAAGAAGATCTCTAGATTAACTAGAGTAGCTAGCTTTCGATCTGAGCATGCTTCATTGTTCTATTTCTTGTTGTGGGACTGAAGGATTGAATTTGAGGAGATGAACACGAATTAATTCTCGTGTGTGATGGTAGGGCTAATTCGAAGTTGAATTCGGGTTCCATTTTTTCCTCTCTGTTTCACCACACTGTGCCGACTAGAATTGGCTGCCGGGGAGAGTTGTACCAGGCGTAGGTAAGGATGCATTAGTTTTGTGTTGTAATTGATGATACCTTAGATTGGGATAAGCTGGCAGTGTTTTGTTTTAAGATCTTGTGGTTTTGATATGCTTCGCTACCTAGCCGTGAACAACATGTTGACTTGGTTTTGAATTGGATTGGAATTGGCATTAGGTGTTAAGCTTTAATTCGTTGATCTTGCTAATGATCTTGGTAATGCTGTGTTTGGGAAATCCGATGCGGCTTGTTGGTTTGGGATTTGAATATGTTGTTGAAGATGAATGCGTGCTTGATCAAGGTTGTAGGGGTATGATACATGAAGGGGATTGAGCAAATCAGTAGGGTAGATGAGATGTTGTAAATTAGTAGGTGGATTTAAAATTTATTCTTAATCGGATTAGGTTTGGTTGAGGATTAAGATCGGATTAGTCCTTTGGTTGCGGAGATACATTGTTTAGCTGGATGATGTTTTGTTAAGATAGCTAAGCTTTGATTTATGATACAGGACGTTGATCAGATACGGATACCTGGACGCAAGGGGTTCTCTATGTACGAGTTTCTTCGTTTGAGGCGGGTACCCTTGACTTATCTTTTTAGATATTGTCTTACTACTATGCATAGTGTGTTATAAATGACAGTAGGTTTATACGCTATACCTGCCTATGTGTATTAAGATCAGATATATGTTGCTTACTCCTTTAGATGACTCCTGTTTGGTTCCATACAGTCTCGATATTTGTCATGCATACATATGTACTTAGATACATCAATAGGTCACTTTGTATCTGTAGTTGGATTGATTCCTAGATATGCCTTGCATGGATACCTAGGGTAGAATGGTTAGAACTGGATACATGCGTTAGACTTATACCTTTCCCACCGATGTGTGGTTGGATTGATTCCTAATATACCTTGCATGGATACCTAGGGTAGAATGGTTAGATCTGGATACATGCGTTAGACCTATACCTTTCCCACTGATGTGTGGTTGACAACCTGGTTAGTGAGGAGGGAGTGGTTGGCATACACTACCCTCAAGTTGCATACTGAGCTGTAGGCTTTGTACGATTGCATATTGGCGATTATCGGCTCCCCTAGGGTCTGAGCCCGTCGCACAGCCAGGTTTCCTGTATTGATTGAGCTATTAGCACGATGCTATTATCGTGATGGAGATCATCGGCTCCCCTGAGGTCTGAGCCCGTCTCCAGTCATGACTACATCATATTTGTATCGCCACGAGTGCTAGGCATCATGATTGCATTGCCACAGGTGCTGGTCATCATATTTGCATAGCCACAGGTACTGGGCTACATATTGCATCCGCCACAGGTGCTAGGCATCATGATTGCATTGCTACAGGTGTTGGGCATCATATTTGCATAGCCACAGGTGCTGGGCTACATATTGCATCCGCCACAGGTGCTAGGCGTCATGATTACATTGCCACAGGTGCTGGGCATCATATTTGCATAGCCACAGGTGCTGGGCTACATACTTGCATTGCCACAGGTGCTGGGCATCATATTTGCATAGCCACGAGTGTTGGGCTTTATATGTTGTTACGCCACAAGAGGTTGGCTTCTCTAGGCAACCATGAGTGGTTGGCTTATCTGTTTTCTGTCCACTCGACCACCGGTCTAGTGGTGGTTGAGGTGCGTACAGAACAGATCATTGCATCAGGTGTATAGGATGCTTTGCACTGTTGTTGGTGCTTATTGTGTTTGAGTGTTGTATATGTTTGACATACCCTTACAGGTAACATACACATTTGGATTGTGTATTATTTTTGAGGTTATATAGAGGATTGATTACACCTACCTACAGGATAGACGGACTCTGCTATGTATTTCACCCCTTAGTCTTTAGATATGCTTTATCCTCTATACTCGAGACTGTATCAGCGTGATTCTTATTGTTATTTATAGCTTGCTGTGCATATATGCTTTTGGTATCCGCTGAGTTTATTTGGACTCACCACCGTTGCCTATATTTTTTGTTTCCAGGTTGATTGGTCTCCAGGAGAGCCCCAGCTGCCAGTCCCAGGTCCCTACGACTCCAGTGATGGGTGCTTCCACGTAGTTATGTTTCCTTTACATCGTAATATTTGGTTTGTATTGGTTTTATGTCGTGGAACTTGTATCGTGTTTCATTTGTCTCGGTATTGTATTTTTGAGTCCTTTGATGGACTATGTGTTTGTTGTTTTTGTTGTAAGTCGGACCGGTCCGCAGTCAGGTATGATTTATTATGTGTTATGGTTATGTTATATCTTGTTTTTGAGGCCTGAGGCCAAATTATTATCTGCGTGTGTTGTTTGTATGTGTAAATTGTCTGCCGGACAGGGGAGGTGTTGTCCGATTTAATATTGGAACAGCGGCTTCTAGGTCTCGGGGCGTGATAATTTATTTTGGTATCAGAGCCTAGGTTGCGAGATACCTCGGGGACTTGTGGATTTTTGGAGTTGTATCTGATACCGATTCGGTAGGTATCGAAGCTCGGGTTTGATGTTATTCCCGAGTACATTTCAGATTTTCGGAGACGTTTTTCGATGGGTTTGTACTCTGGGACTTGGCGGCAACGGGAGATCTCCAGGCGGCTTGAGGTATATCTTTCTAGACCTGTCCTACTTGTAGTATTCACTATTAGAGTTGTGATTGGTTAGACTATCCCAGCTTGGTGGGATCGTATATTCTTACCTGATGGATCGATGTTTGTATGACTGGTTTTAGTTGGATTGACACGTTGTCAATCTATCTTATTCGTGATCGCTCTTGGGAGCGTTTCGTTGACACATTGCCGATAAGACTTTGGAACGGAAATGCTAATTCTCTAGTAGCATCGACTGCTGAGTCGGAAAGCCAAGGTCGAATATGTCGACAATCTATTGGAGGTTTAGGATTATGATTTTTCTAGACCTTACTATTTATAGTACGTGTTCTAGCTATTATTAGCTAAGCGAGAACTAGGGATGCTTATTGTTGTTGGCTCGATCAGTGTAGGATCGACTTACCCTGATTCAAGGTGTTTCAGACCGTTGGGTCGTTCGTGCCTGGTTAGGTGACCTGGAAGGCACGTTTAGGGTACATAACCTACATTGGTGCAGAAGGATAGCATGAGCGATATACTATCATGGATAGCAGAGGAGTGATACATCCTATTCCATGGGGACTTTGACCATGGATCATCTATACTTGGTTGATGACCTAGAAGGTACAGTTTGATAGGTGACTTACGCTGATATGAAGAAGTGTGGAGCTACTTGCTGGACACCTACGGGTTACTACGTGTACTTGGTTTGGATAACCAAGACGATACCTTCATACTTATGATTTGCGCTGAGGCAAATCACTTACGAAACTAGACCACCTTTGGGTGGAAGACGCCGAGGATGACTTCTAGGAAATAAAGAATCACTTCGTGATTATGTTGAGATACTCTCGAGATATAGCGTGTCTCTAGGTTATGGAGATTGAAACTCAGATGTTTCTGAACATTGAGTGGAGGAATTGGATTGCATTAGGTTACGAGGCGATAGTTGGTCAACTCGCTCGTTGCTACATGATTCTATGAGGAGTTTTGACTCATAGATTGAGTATACATGGTTGAATAATCTTGACGGTACATCGAGATGTATGACCCGTTAGGGTGTTGAGAGATGGATTGAGATTGACGAATCTCTAGGATATGTTGTATTTTGAGCATTCTATTAGTGGATATCGTCCTGCGGGACATGTTATCATTGGGTGGATAAATGATCTTTAGTATGGAATTTGGGTGCTTGGATGGAAGATTCAAGCACAAAATCCCCACTTATTCCCCTAAGTTGCTTGCAGGTTCATTCAGTTGTTGAGCTGATTGAACAGGGTAGTAGGTTGCCTACTGCACATGAGACGTTGGTAGTTGCCGGGTGAGGAAAGATGAAATTTGGGGACCAAATTTTTATTAGTGGGGGAGGATGTTAAATCCGACATTTTTGACGCGATCCAGAAATTTTTCGGAAGAAGATTTAGGGTTTGAGAGATCTAAATTGAAACTTAAGGCTAAAATTGCTTTGAAACATAAGTTTTAAGGGCTGATTTGTAATTATGTACTAACTATTAAGGGATGATGTTGTTGGGACCGGGTGCATGTTGACAAGGATACGGGTTCGCAAAATTTTAAATTTTTACGTGCAGCGGAAGAATTAGCATAAAATAATTTCTTAAATTATTTTAACCACATATCTAGCATGCAACCTTATGATGTGTGGACATGATCAAAAATTAAAACTTTGTGGAAAAGTAAACTAATTTACTTTGTACCTCGCGTAACTCGAAGAAAGGGACGAGATCCAACCGTAGCGTCCCTTGGAAGCTCCGCATCTATTCGCGTCCACGCTGAGTTCTCTTCGGGATGACTTCGCAAAGCCATGAGTTTTGTGTCGACGAGAACTACTAGATTCTCCAAAGACACAACTAGAATATCAAGAGAGAAGAAAGGAAACTAACCACCAAGAAACGGAATCTAAATTCCAGGAAGGAAGGAGTTGCGATCCGCTTCTTCTTCTTCTTGGTTGGCTTCTCCTTGGTGATGATGACCCACGGCAACCTCAAGGGAGGGTGGTGCGCCGGCCCTAGGGTGGATGTGCGCCGGCCCTAGCAAGTAGAGGAGGGCGCTGGCCCTAGGAGGAAAGGAGAAGGAGAGAATAAGAGAGAGAGGGAGAGAATTAATCTCTTGATCACTTAATTAGGAATTCAAGGCTTGCCTTTGGTTCCTTTATATAGTATGCTCTCCCTTGCCAAGTCTCCCTCTTAACGGAATTTTAATAAGAAATTTATCCTATAAATTTTCTTATGAATTATTCCGTTTAAGTCAAGTTTTATTATAACTAACTTTATAATAAAACAAATACATCTCTCCTTTTATTATGGAATAAATTTTACAAGAAATTTATAAATTTTCTTTATTATGGTAAAATCAATTCATAATTGATTTTATAGAATTAAAATAAACCATTCCATGGATCATTTTAATTTCCATAAAAAAGAATAAATTTCTATAAATTTCTTTATACAAATTTATTTATCCATAATTTATAAGACAAATCGCGCTAGATTTATTTTATTAATTAAACCAAATAAATTGGTTTCTCCCCAAGTGGTGGCCGGCCAAACCAAAGAGGGTTGGCACCCTCTTTGGCCGGCCAAACCGAGCCGAACCCATCGCGAATTAAACTCATTTAATTCGCCCAATAAGCCTTCAAAAGACTTAGCCATTTTTAGCTTCCGTTGCGCCTCTGATTAACTCAGATTCGACTTATTTCTCTTGATCGGAAAAACCAATTTTCAACTCGTTTTAAATCCCTCGGATTACTCGTAGTGCGTGTGACTAAATAGGCTTTCGATTTATGTTGGCCGTCTATAATCAACTAATTATAGAACGATCATGAGTGGCACCTAGTAGTACATCATGACCCCCAATTAATCGAAAGATCAACGGTTGACCTCAGAAGTAATTCTGAAACCCTTCAGCAGCTCTAATGAATCGTGTCCCATTCCCTTCACCATCTTATACCCACTTGGTTCAGGACATGGTCTGTGTGTGTCAGTCCCCACTAGGCTGACTACGTCACACCTAGCCCAAGTAGTGTCTTTCTCGTCCTTTGGATTTCTAATTACTCTCATGTATTTAAGAGACTCATACTCTAAACATGACATGCTCTGGCCAGAGACTTTGAGTAACAATCCGACGATAGGCCTGGGTATACATCTCCTCGCAAGGAGTGGTGAATCCTTTGTAGGCTGTTCAAACATCTTCGGGCACTTCGGCTTATACCCAATCATCCTGGGTCCACACCTCCTTGGAGATGCTTGCTTAAGATGTTAAAGTATAAGTCTCCATGACCAAGATGACTTGAACACCGCAAGTCTAAGGAATATCGCACTTAAGCTGCAGTTAGAACTTCACTGACATATCTATATAGATTACCATATGAAGTTTTACAGCTAGTCACTCCAATGAACTAGTTCCCTTAACTAGCATCCATGTTTATCTCCGGACATCCCAATGTCACCAGCCAGTGAGAATCAGCTGATTAGAGAATAACCCATGCTAGTCTCAACAGAATTGATAGTGTCCGTTTTTATCAATTCATCGACTAGGGATATTTTCAATACTTCACAATTGCACATGTAGAGATAATCACTAGTTGTGATCTCATCACAAATTCTCTTATGCTGTGAATTGTATTACGGACATTCAGTAGATGAGTTTAAGATCCCAATCAAATACACAAACATGTATAATCAAATAGTGAAATTTCATTTATTAAAATAAATGTTTACAATCATAAGGCGATTGCCTTAGGACACTTCTCTCATATCACTAACAAACTCCCACTTGGCCTAATGCCAATCGCTACGGTATCCAATACCACAGGCTCTAACATGACCCTCAAACTTGCTCTGAGGCAAGGCCTTAGTTAAAGGATCCGCTAAATTCCTTTCAGTGGGAATTTTCTCAATTTGTATATCATTCCTACTTATAATCTCTCTGATCAGATGATAGTGGCGAAGCACGTGTTTGGATCGCTGATGAGACCTTGGTTCCTTTGATTGTGCAATAGCTCCATTGTTGTCGCAGTAAACCGGCACTGCTTCATCAATGGTTGGAACCACACCAAGTTCGGAGACGAACTTCTTGATCCAGACTGCTTCCTTTGCTGCTTCCGAAGCTGTGATATATTCCGCTTCCGTGGTAGAATCCGCTACGGTGTCTTGTTTGGAACTCTTCCAACTTATTGCGCCTCCATTCAAAGTAAATACGTATCCAGACTGAGATTTGAAGTCATCCTTATTTGTCTGGAAACTGGCATCTGTATACCCACGTATTACCATATCTCCTTCTCCATATATTAGGAACACATCCTTAGTTCTTCTTAAGTACTTAAGGATTGTCTTGACAGCCGCCCAATGATCCATTCCTGGATCCGACTGGTATCTGCTTGTGAAGCTCAAAGCATACGATACATCGGGCCTTGTACGTAACATAGCATACATGATAGATCCTATCGCGGATGCATAAAGAATCTTATTCATGCAAATCCTCTCGTCTTCTGTGCGCGGACACATAGACTTTGAAAGGTTGATCCCATGCCTGATGGGAAGTTAACCTTTCTTGGATTCTGACATGCTAAACCTTTTTAGTACTCGGTCTATATACGTAGACTGCGAAAGACCAAGCAACCGTTTTGATCTATCTCTATAGATTCTAATCCCAAGGATATAGGTTGCTTCTCCCAGGTCTTTCATGGAGAAAGTTTTGGACAACCAAATTTTAACTGTCTGTAAGACTGATATATCGTTTCCTATAAGTAATATGTCATCGACATATAATACTAGGAATACGACTGCACTCCCACTAACCTTCTTGTACACACAAGGTTCGTCAAGATTTTGTGAGAAATCAAACTCTTTGATTGTCTCATCAAAACGGATGTTCCAGCTCCTGGATGCTTGCTTCAGTCCATATATGGATCGTCGAAGCTTGCATACTTTGGTTTTATCAACCGATGTGAAACCTTCAGGTTGTATCATGTATACATCCTCAAGCAGGTTTCCATTAAGGAAAGCTGTTTTCACATCCATTTGCCATATTTCATAATCATAATGAGCTGCTATGGCTAGGAGCATCCGAATGGATTTAAGCATAGCTACTGGCGAATAGGTTTCATCATAATCAATTCCTTGTTTCTGACGATATCCTTTTGCCACTAATCTAGCCTTAAAGGTAACAACATTACCTTCCATGTCGGTTTTCTTCTTGAAAACCCACTTGCACCCTATGGGCTTAATCCCTTCAGGTGGGTTAACCAAGTCCCATACTTGATTTTCGTACATGGAATCCATTTCCGACTTCATGGCTTCAAGTCATTTGTCCCTTTCTGAACATTTCAGAACATCTTAATAACTGATAGGTTCGTCATCGGTTATGAGTAACATGTCGTTCGATTCACTTATGAGAAATCCGTATCTCTTTGGAATATTGCGTGTCCTATCAGACCTATGAAGAGGTGGTGTTGTTTTAGGTTCAACTGATAGCTCATCACTATGAGTTATCGGTTGTGGGTCTAGACTAGGTGTCTCTGTAATGTCTATTGAAGTTTCTTGAACTTCATCAAGTTCAATGCCACTCCCACTGTTTTCTTGTAAAAGAAATTCTTTTTCCAGAAATACAGCATGCCTTGAAACAAACACCTTTTGTTCCAGGGGATGATAGAATTGGTAACCCTTCGTTTCCTTAGGGTATCCAATAAATTGACATTTATCAGACTTAGCATCCAATTTGTCTGATACAGTCCGCTTCACATAAGCAGGACAACCCCATATCTTAAGGTGAGTTAAGTGAGGTTTCTTACTATTCCATGTCTCATATGGAGTAGTAGAGACTACCTTGGTCGGGACTCTGTTTAGCAAGTAAACAGTTGTCTTAAGTGCATAGCCCCAAAAGGATTTTGGAAGAGTTGCATGATTCATCATCGACCTAACCATGTCCATTAAGGTTCGGTTGCGCCTCTCAGATACACCATTATGCTGTGGTGTATATGGCGGAGTCCATTGGGACAATATCCCATTGTCCCTAAGATAATCTTGAAACTCTTGACTTAAGTATTCACCACCTCGATCGGATCGAAGTATCTTAATACTTTTGCCAAGCTGTTTCTCTACTTCATTTCTGAACTCTTTGAATTTCTCAAAAGCTTCAGATTTGTGTTTCATCAAGAACACATACCCGAATCGTGAGTGATCATCGATAAAGGTGATGAAGTAGCTATAGCCTCCTTGTGCAAGAGTTGACATTGGTCCACATACATCAGTATGTATTAGACCAAGCAATTCTCCCACTGGATTACCTTTTCCAGAAAAGGATAATTTGGTCATCTTGCCTTTTAAGCATGATTCGCATGTATCAAATGAACCGGGTTCAAATGATTCCAGAATTTCACATCGGTGTAATTCGGTCATGCGTTTCTTACTTACATGGCCAAGACGACAATGCCAAGTGTAGGAGTCTATTCGATTATCTATTCGAGCACGGTTGTTGCTAACTTCGATATTGAAAACGTCATTGGATAAATCTAACGTGTAGATACCATTGCACAAAGTTCCATTCCCATAAAGAACGCCATTTAAAGTTATGTAACAACAATTGTTACTAAAAGTTAAATGATAACCCTTTTCATTCAAACATGAAATAGATACAATGTTCTTTATTAACGAAGGAACAAAATAACAATTATCCAATTCTAAGACACGTCCAGTGGGGAGCTTTAGCAAATATGTTCCGATGGCAACAGCAGCAATCTTTGCTCCATTTCCAACTCACAAATTTGCTTCTCCTTTGACGAGTCTTCTTCTATTCCTTAGCCCCTGTATGTCATTACATATATGGGAGCTACACCCAGTATCAAGTACCCAGGTATTTGAGGAAATAAAGTGACATTCAATAACGAAGATACCTGAAGAGGATGGGGCATCGGATGCCTTATTCTTCAAGGACTCAAGATAAACCTTGCAGTTTCTTCGCCAGTGACCCTTCTTGCCACAATGATGGCAAGTTCCTTTTGGTGTCTTTTCAGTCCTTTTGGCCTTTTTCTTCTTTCCTTTATTCTGTTCTTTGGCCTTCCTCTTAGAACCTTTCTTCGAGGAACCAACTAATAGTACCGTCTTTTGATCCTGCTTCACAGAAGGCTCTACAGTCTTCAGCAGGTTGAGCAACTCAGGAAACTGGTCTGGAGTTTCATTTTCAGGATGACGGTTGGGAAGTTGATCTTCAAGGACATGAGCAAGCTTCTTTGCCTTGAGGACTATCCTCAGGTTTCGAAGCCAGTCCATGAAGTTTGGCCCAGTCAGTTTATTGGTGTCCAAAATGGAACGCAAATTTAGAGAAGACATGATCGAGTGATTAACCTAGAAATACAAATTGAGCTTATGTGAGAAGAATGATATAGAATGTATCAACATACATTTATAAAATCCTATTTATTTTCAAATTGAATAACCCTTTTTATCAATTCAGGAGATCGTAGGAACATCTCCAAATAGGTTGATATCCAACCATAGATAAGAACCACCATGGCTGTGGCCATCATGTTATTCTTAGCTATGAAGGTAGGTAATTATACCGATTACATATCACATATATGTAACTATCACTTTATGCTATCAACTAATTGAATGTTTGCATAAATCATTGGGTTGTTAACTCATTAACAAGTATGCAACATTATACATAGCACCCAACTGCACCTCTCTTTGCATCGACCTTGGCTGTGGCACAACAAATCGATGCTCCAAGCTTAAGGCTTACCCATTAATCAAGAAATAGTTTTAATATGGTTGGAGCTCATTCAACCGTTTAGTCAGGCTTGGATGTGTCCAACAACCAAAACTAAGGATTGACCTCTGACTCCAACTATATTATTCGTAAACTAATTCTATGGTTTGAACATGTTGAGTTCAAGCCGAGCATGGATGTGTCCATCAACCCAAACGAGAAACAAAACTTTGATTCTAACCATATTAATGGAAGGTGTTGGCCTTAATATTTTGTAAGGGGTTTTGGGTCTCATCCTTTCTTTTCTAAGCACATTCATGACATATAATTATGTCATGACTAACGATTTCCTTAATAAAGTATGTATGTGACTTAATTTATCAAGTCCCATTATTGAATTAGGAACCGGATTTCCTAATTCTAATTTCATACTTTATTAAAGGAATTGTTTTGGGAAACAATTTCCTAAATTGTCATAATCAATTTCGGAAATAATATGTTTAAGACTTTGATTTCTCTAAATCAAATCTTATTAAATTAAGAGACAATTCCCTTAATTCAACCACATATTATTTTCATGAAAATCTCATTTAAGAAACTCTATAGGAAACCATTTTCCTAATTAATTTTGGAGACAACAATATGTAAGAGCATCACCTCTTAAATCATATTTTATTCATGGATTTAATTAATTACAACAAATTATTTTCTAAGGGTGGCTCCCCGAGGCTCAGATACCCAAAGAAAAGTAATTTGTCGTAAATCCAATTTGGTCCGCTTCGGAAGCATAACCAAATTAAACATGACAATTTCATTTAAAATTTGGAAATTAAATTACAACAACTAACTTTAAATTGGACGGCTCCCCGAGGCTCAATCCAAAATAAAGAATTTTGTTGTCAATTTAAAAACCAATTCAAATTTAATTGTCAATTAATTATCCATAAATTTGTCTAGACTTTCTTGAAAGAAAGTGCCCAAAATTGTGAGATTTCATAATAGATTTTCAGAATAATTGTAAGTTTCTGGTACAAAGAAAACTTACATATTTCCAAAATTAGAAAATTTCTAAAATAGAAAATTTCCAAAATTGGAAAGTTTCCAAAGATGGGAAGTTTTCACAATTATCATAAAATTTCAGAAACTAGGATATTTCAAAGGTTTGCGAAATTTCATGAGGATTTCCAAACTTTGAAATTCCTAAATCTAAAACTTATAATAATTGGAAAATTTCCATAATTGAAAATTTTTCCAAAATTGACATTATGACAATTTCCAGAAAACAATTATATGATTATGTCGAACACTAACCTCGCTCTGATACCACTGTTGGGACCAGGTGCATGTTGACAAGGATACGGGTTCGCAAAATTTTAAATTTTTACGTGCAGCGGAAGAATTAGCATAAAATAATTTCTCAAATTATTTTAACCACGTATCTAGCATGCAACCTTATGATGTGTGGACATGATCATAAATTAAAACTTTGTGGAAAAGTAAACTAATTTACTTTGTACCTCGCGTAACTCGAAGAAAGGGACGAGATCCAACCGTAGCGTCCCTTGGAAGCTCCGCCTCTATTCGCGTCCACGCCGAGTTCTCTTCGGGATGACTTCGCAAAGCCACGAGTTTTGTGTCGACGAGAACTACTAGATTCTCCAAAGACACAACTAGAATATCAAGAGAGAAGAAAGGAAACTAACCACCAAGAAACGGAATCTAAATTCCGGGAAGGAAGGAGTTACGATCCGCTTCTTCTTCTTCTTGGTTGGCTTCTCCTTGGTGATGATGACCCACGGCAACCTCAAGGGAGGGTGGTGCGCCGGCCCTAGGGTGGATGTGCGCCGGCCCTAGCAAGTAGAGGAGGGCGCTGGCCCTAGGAGGAAAGGAGAAGGAGAGAATAAGAGAGAGAGGGAGAGAATTAATCTCTTGATCACTTAATTAGGAATTCAAGGCTTGCCTTTGGTTCCTTTATATAGTATCCTCTCCCTTGCCAAGTCTCCCTCTTAACGGAATTTTAATAAGAAATTTATCCTATAAATTTTCTTATGAATTATTCCGTTTAAGCCAAGTTTTATTATAACTAACTTTATAATAAAACAAATACATCTCTCCTTTTATTATGGAATAAATTTTATAAGAAATTTATAAATTTTCTTTATTATGGTAAAATCAATTCATAATTGATTTTATAGAATTAAAATAAACCATTCCATGGATCATTTTAATTTCCATAAAAAAGAATAAATTTCTATAAATTTTTTTATATAAATATCTTTATACAAATTTATTTATCCATAATTTATAAGACAAATCGCGCTAGATTTATTTTATTAATTAAACCAAATAAATTGGTTTCTCCCCAAGTGGTGGCCGGCCAAACCAAAGAGGGTTGGCACCCTCTTTGGCCGGCCAAACCGAGCTGAACCCATCGCGAATTAAACTCATTTAATTCGCCCAATAAGCCTTCAAAAGACTTAGCCATTTTTAGCTTCCGTTGCGCCTCTGATTAACTCAGATTCGACTTATTTCTCTTGATCGGAAAATCCAATTTTCAACTCGTTTTAAATCCCTCGGATTACTCGTAGTGCGTGTGACTAAATAGGCTTTCGATTTATGTTGGCCGTCTATAATCAACTAATTATAGAACGATCATGAGTGGCACCTAGTAGTACATCATGACCCCTAATTAATCGAAAGATCAACGGTTGACCTCAGAAGTAATTCTGAAACCCTTCAGCAGCTCTTATGAATCGTGCCCCATTCCCTTCACCATCTTATACCCACTTGGTTCAGGACATGGTCTGTGTGTGTCAGTCCCCACTAGGCTGACTACGTCACACCTAGCCCAATTAGTGTCTTTCTCGTCCTTTGGATTTCTAATTACTCTCATGTATTTAAGAGACTCATACTCTAATCATGACATGCTCTGGCTAGAGGCTTTGAGTAACAATCCGACGATAGGCCTGGGTATACATCTCCTCGCAAGGAGTGGTGAATCCATTGTAGGTTGTTCAAACATCTTCGGGCACTTCGGCTTATACCCAATCATCCTGGGTCCACACCTCCTTGGAGATGCTTGCTTAAGATGTTAAAGTATAAGTCTCCATGACCAAGATGACTTGAACACCGTAAGTCTAAGGAATATCGCACTTAAGCTGCAGTAAGAACTTCACTGACATATCTATATAGATTACCATATGAAGTTTTACAGCTAGTCACTCCAATGAACTAGTTCCCTTAACTAGCATCCATGTTTATCTCCGGACATCCCAATGTCACCAGCCAGTGAGAATCAGCTGATTAGAGAATAACCCATGCTAGTCTCAACAGAATTGATAGTGTCCATTTTTATCAATTCATCGACTAGGGATATTTTCAATACTTCACAATTGCACATGTAGAGATAATCACTAGTTGTGATCTCATCACAAATTCTCTTATGCTGTGAATTGTATTACGGACATTCAGTAGATGAGTTTAAGATCCCAATCAAATACACAAACATGTATACTCAAATAGTGAATTTTCATTTATTAAAATAAATGTTTACAATCATAAGGCGATTGCCTTACGACACTTCTCTCATATCACTAACAGATGTGGGATTAGTCAGAATTGAGGAGGACTATAATGCAAAAGTGGGAGGTTAATAAGCAACCTTGTTGCTTTCGACCACAAACCAATCGCGAGCAGCGCCGCTTCCGATCGAGAGCCGACGCCACAATACCTTCTCCTCCTGTTTCCCCACTTCCGGCGAACAGCACCCTCGGAAACCAGCCGGCGTCGAAGCTTCAATCCCTTGATTTGCAATCCCTCTCGTGAACGGGAGCTAGGGATTTGACCTCGGGCGATTTGGGGGCTGCTGCTATCTGTCAACAAGTCAACAGCGTCATCGCGCTGCAGGAGCCCCACTGGAGGTGAGTTAGGGTTCTTTTCGTCTGGATCTTTCAAGCCGAGGTAGTTCGATTTGTTATCCACACTGATCCGAGTTCCGTTTCTCTGCTTGAGGACGATCCAGAGATTGGGCTGGCAGCGTATCAGAAAGGTGGCTTAGAGTTGGATACTCATCAACGATGGCAGAGGCAAGAAGATCTCTAGATTAACTAGAGTAGCTAGCTTTCGATCTGAGCATGCTTCATTGTTCTGTTTCTTGTTGTGGGACTGAAGGATTGAATTTGAGGAGATGAACACGAATTGATTCTCGTGTGTGATGGCAGGGCTAATTCGAAGTTGAATTCGAGTTCCATTTTTTCCTCTCTGTTTCACCACACTGTGCCGACTAGAATTGGCTGCCGGGGAGAGTTGTGCCAGGCGCAGGTAAGGATGCATTAGTTTTGTGTTGTAATTGATGATACCTTGGATTGGGATAAGCTGGCAGTGTTTTGTTTGAAGATCTTGTGGTTTTGCTATGCTTTGCTACCTAGCCGTGAACAACATGTTGACTTGGTTTTGAATTGGATTGGAATTGGCATTAGGTGTTAAGCTTTAATTCGTTGATCTTGCTAATGATCTTGGTAATGCTGTGTTTGGGAAATCCGATGCGGCTTGTTGGTTTGGGATTTGAATATGTTGTTGATGATGAATGCGTGCTTGATCAAGGTTGTAGGGGTATGATACATGAAGGGGATTGAGCAAATCAGTAGGGTAGATGAGGTGTTGTAAATCAGCAGGTTGATTTAAAATTTATTCTTAATCGGATTAGGTTTGGTTGAGGATTAAGATCGGATTAGTCCTTTGGTTGCGGAGATACATTGTTTAGCTGGATGTTGTTTTGTTAAGATAGCTAAGCTTTGATTTATGATACAGGACATTGATCAGATACGGATACCTGGACGCAAGGGGTTCTCTATGTACGAGTTTTTCGTTTGAGGCGGGTACCCTTGACTTATCTTTTTAGATATTGTCTTACTATTATGCATAGTGTGTTATAAATAACAGTAGGTTTATACGCTATACCTGCCTATGTGTATTATGATCAGATATATGTTGCTTACTCCTTTAGATGACTCCTGTTTAGTTCCATACAGTCTCAATATTTGTCATGCGTACATATGTGTTTAGATACATCAATAGGTCACTTTGTATTTGTAGTTGGATTGATTCCTAGATATGCCTTGCATGGATACCTAGGGTAGAATGGTTAGAACTGGATACATGCGTTAGACCTATACCTTTCCCATCGATGTGTGGTTGGATTGATTCCTAGATATACCTTGCATGGATACCAAGGGTAGAATGGTTAGATCTGGATACATGCGTTAGATCTATACCTTTCCCACCGATGTGTGGTTGACAACCTGGTTAGTGAGGAGGGAGTGGTTGCCATACACTACCCTCAAGTTGCATACTGAGCTGTAGGCTCTGTACGATTGCATACTGGTGATTATCGGCTCCCCTAGGGTCTGAGCCCGTCGCACAGCCAGGTTTCCTGTATTGATTGAGCTATTAGCACGATGCTATTATCGTGATGGAGATCATCGGCTCCCCTAAGGTCTGAGCCCGTCTCCAGTCATGACTGCATCATATTTGTATCGCCACGAGTGCTAGGCGTCATGATTGCATTGCCACAGGTGCTGGTCATCATATTTGCATAGCCACAGGTGCTGGGCTACATATTGCATCCGCCACAGGTGCTAGGCGTCATGATTGCATTGCCACAGGTGCTGGGCATCATATTTGCATAGCCACAGGTGCTGGGCTACATATTGCATTCGCCACAGGTGCTAGGCGTCATGATTGCTTTGCCACAGGTGCTGGGCATCATATTTGCATAGCCACAGGTGCTGGGCTACATACTTGCATTGCCACAGGTGCTGGGCATCATATTTGCATAGCCACGAGTGTTGGGCTTTATATGTTGTTACGCCACAAGAGGTTGGCTTCTCTAGGCAACCATGAGTGGTTGGCTTGTCTGTTTTCTGTCCACCCGACCACCGGTCTAGTGGTGGTTGAGGTGCGTACAGAACAGATCATTGCATCAAGTGTATAGGATGCTTTGCACCTTTGTTGGTGCTTATTGTGTTTGAGTGTTGTATATGTTTGACATACCCTTACAGGTAACATACACATTTGGATTGTGTATTATTTTTGAGGTTATATAGAGGATTGATTACACCTACCTACAGGATAGACGGACTCTAGTATGTATTTCACCATTAGTCTTTAGATATGCTTTATCCTCTATACTCGAGACTGTATCAGCGTGATTCTTATTGTTATTTATAGCTTGCTGTGCATATATGCTTCTGGTATCCGCTGAGTTTATTTGGACTCACCACCGTTGCCTATATTTTTTGTTTCCAGGTTGATTGGTCTCCAGGAGAGCCCCAGTTGCTAGTCCCAGGTCCCTACACTAGTACAAAAAAGACCTTTAACAAGGGCTTTTAACACCGGTTGTATTAAAACCGGTGTTAAAAAAAAAGGCGGTGGCATTTTTATAATTATTTGAAATTTAAAATACTTTTAACACCGGTTCTTTTAACAACCGGTGTTAAAAATGTGAGAATCTGAGAAATTTGAGGGCTAAAAGGCAAAACTTTCGAAATTGAGGGCATGGTTGGGATTTCGAAAAGCTGAATGGGTTTTTCTTCAAAAAGCCACCCCCCCTTATTAGCTTTTCGTTTCCCCTAATCTGATGACCTAGCCGCAACATCACGCTTCGATTACCACTTCTCTTCGCCTTCCGCCACAGCCAGACGCGCCGCCCCCTTCGTCCGTTCTCTTCTCCTCTCGCGTGCCCTAAACTGCAGCCGCCCGACGTAGTGTTCGCCCTCTTCTCTGCTTCGATTGAAGTCACCAAAGAACCAAAGCCGACTTCTTCCTTCGTTCTACTCGTAATCTTGATTCACAAGATACTCTACGACCACCAGCCGGAGGTGGGTTTCCCGAGTGCTGTTGTCGCCCTTTTTCTCACGATCACTCCATCGCAAGCAAGCAAGATCATCGGGCCTTCTTCCTCCTCTGATCGCAGATTTGGTAAGAGCGGAGATTTGGATTTCTTCGATTTAGTTGTTCCCTGAGTTGTACCCTAATCGTTGATCCACTGAATTTGGGATTCTTGGCTTAAGCTAAACTAGAGCTATTCTTAGGGATATTTGTTCTACCCTGTGGGAGCAGGTGCGCTGGACGGCTCACGGTCAGCGACGAACTCCGGTAAGCATCGATTGTTTTCGATTTGTTCTTCGAATGGAATTGTATTAGAACAGTAGGATTGGGTTGTGCTATCAGTTTGGATTCTTATGTCTCCGTGAGTTGTTTTGCTTTGGATGATCTTGAGACGAATCATGTTGACCATTCTTGAGCTTGAGTGATCAGTAATGGGGTTGATGTGTTCTCTTGACTGATTGATTATTGAATCTAGTTCTTCTGATCAGTTGATTGTTCTTGATCTACTATTGGATTTTGGTGAATTCAGTTCATCTGTAGTCTTCCGTTTGGATTGCGTTTCGATTTCTGTTGATACGAATTGTAGGGGAACTAATCAGTGTTGGGTATGGTTGTGTGGATTCAGTTCATCTTGGAGGTTCGCCAACGGCATGTTTGCACTGGTTCTGTCATTTGGGCTTCTGCTCACTGCGCTAAGAAGCAGGAAGGCACGATCATGGCGCTACGGGGTCTCATCGCCGACTATGGAGTGCCACTCATGGTACTTGCATGTTATGGTCCTTCCAGATTTAAAATATTTGTTTCTGTTATTGGTTCAGGTAACATTATATAGCGAATTGCAAAGATTTGACAAGTGCTATTATTATTGTGGCACTTATTGTCTGTTACTGTACAAGGTAATATTTTGTTCATTCGACTTTGTCCATTCTTCATTTCTTTGATGAGCTAAGCGAAGAGAGTTCTTCTGCCTAATGTAATTTAGTTTGTTACCTTGAATAGCAGCTGTTTTCTCCCCTTCTCCAAAAGTTGATATTTAATGGTACATTGTGACATTTGTGCGTTTCCTGTAAACTGTAATTCAGTAAAAGGATATCAATGGAATTAAGTTTCAGTTGATTATATTAGTTCGTCTTATTTTATGATTGAAGCATCAGGTATGGGCTGCAAGTGCAAAACCTGAAGCCTGCGATCTCTGTGCAGCTTAACACGTATTATTAGACAAGGTTTGTGAGTTGTGACCTCTTTATTATATTTGTTTTCATCCCTGCAATATTCTGTTCTATGCCATCTCATGTTAGTTCAATCTGAGAAAGCCCCCATCATTCATTATGATTTACTGGTTTTGGGATTCTTGGTACTATACCTTAATCTATCTGCCTCTAGCTAGTTCTTTGGTTAAATCTCAAATGGCATCTGACTCCTGAATCATTTACTTGGTTTTGCTGGCCAGACCTTGTTATGTGGTCTTATTAGAGTTCCACCTTCAAATGGTGTCATCCTACAATCTCCAATGCACACGAAAAGTTTGGCCACCCTCAAACACCAAGTAAGCTCCAAATTGTGAATGATTGATTATATTGCTTCTCTCTCCGTAGCATTATTTGATATTTTTTCATTGGAATTTTCTCACAGTTGCTTCGCAATCGACTGATAGCCACTGCACGCCAAAGCATGAAAAGAAATTCAAGCTTGACTCAAGTACTGTATGGAAATATGCAAGACGCTTATAAGAGATGGAATGCTAAGCTGGTCGAAGTTCTGCAACGTACTCCTCACTATTTGATCTTGGACTAGACCGTTTACTTGCAAACTCATGTGGCAAGCTTCTACATTGTCTTTGCTTGGAAAATCACATAGCGAGTAGGAGTATAATGTGTTATTTGATTTACATTTTGCTTTTGTTGAAAGAAAAATGGATAGTTGTAAAATACATGGATTGTTTTGTTTTTGAAACTAATTGGATGTTGCATTTACTTAATTCATGGTGTGTTATTGATTATGGATAAACTATTATATTATTGTGTTCTTTTATATGTCTAGAAAAATTATAAATAAAAATAAATATGAAATTTATATAAAAAATTAAGACTTTTGACACCGGTTGTTTCTAGAACCGGTGTTAAAACATCATTTTTAACACCGGTTGTTTCCAGAACCGGTGTTAAAAATGATGTTTTAACACCGGTTGTTTCCAGAACCGGTGTTAAAAATGATGTTTAAACGCCGGTTATTTAAAATAACCGGTGTCTAAAATGGTTTTCCCGCCTCATAATTGAACTTTTAACAACGGTTATTAACCGGTGTTAAATCTATATATTACACCGGTTTGTTAACCGGTGTTAAAAGTCTATACTTACAATGCCGGCTGGATCAACACCGGTTCCGGAACCGGTGTTAAAAGTCGAAAATAACCGGTGTTAAAAGCCTTTTTTCCACTAGTGCTACGACTCCAGTGATGGGTGCTTCCGCATAGTTATGTTTCCTTTACATCGTAATATTTGGTTTGTATTGGTTTTATGTCGTGGAACTTGTATCGCGTTTCATTTGTCTGGGTATTGTATTTTTGAGTCCTTTGATGGACTATGTGTTTGTTGTTTTTGTTGTAAGTCGGACCGGTCCGCAGTCAGGTATAATTTATTATGTGTTATGGTTATGTTATATCTTGTTTTTGAGGCTTGAGGCCAAATTATTATCTACATGTGTTGTTTGTATGTGTAAATTGTCCGCCGGACAGGGGAGGTGTTGTCCGATTTTATATTGGAAGAGCGACTCCTGGGTCTCAGGGCTTAAGTATAATTCTTTATGAATCCTGGTAACCAATTGAGCTTGACTTTTCATAAGGGGTCATTTACAAGTACAAGGATAGTCTAGACTTCATTACACATTAGCTTAGGTACATGATTTGTAATTGAACCTATTTTTTAACCCTCATTCCAGTAGTTGGCCGAAACTCACAGCTAGGTAAACATATCATAAAAGTCATATAATCATGGAAATAAAAGCATACTTTACATAAGGAGTCATGTACAAGTACAAGAGTTGTCCAAATCTTCACTAAACCTTAGTTTAGGTGTATGCTTGTAACTCTACATAGGTTAACATGGCATGAGGGTACATGTAACATTTTTCTAAGCATCACAACCTAAAAATAAACATGAATTTAGGTTTGAAAGGCCTAGATCAGGGGCTACCCGAAAGGTACAACCTGAAACAAACACATACATCACATGTATATCACTTGAAACATCTATAACCTCATGAGGGCTTATAAACTGTTTTAAGACCTAAATTAAGGCCCTTTGGCCGAATATTACAGAGGTCATTTAGCATAGATTCTACCAAATTTCTTGGCCAAAAACATTACATAAGCTAGGGAATACATGCAAGAACAAAACCCTACTTCATGCACATGCAACAACTTACTTCCACCCCTTGGCCGAGAGGTATTTGACCCTCTACATCAAGAAGGGTGTTCGAACATCATTCATTCATCACTCATCTACTATGAGAAAGTAGCAACAAGCATGTATAATCATTATCTAAATTTATACATAACAAAAGGTGAGAAAAACTTCCTTGGCTGAAAGTTCCTCATGGTCCTTTCTTTCATTTTTTTTACACAACATTACAAGCATTTGTAGGGGATCATAAATACACATAATAAGCCATTATGTTGTAGGTGAGGGAGTCTTACCACTTGCGCTAAAATCCCAAAAGATGTCCTAAACTTTGGAGAAGAAAAGGGGCTCTTAAACTTGGTGTTTCCTCTTGTTCCACCCTTCTTCTTTTCCCGGTTTCCTTAGAGTGGTGAGGCTCAGTTTGGGGGTAGCAAGGGGGCTCTTGAATCTCGATGAGGGAGAGGAGGAAGAGGAATGGTTTGGTGGAAGAGAAATAAGAGTTTTCTTGGCCGAAAATGCCTTAAGCATTTTTCTCTTTCCATGCTCTTTTATAGGGAGTGAAAAGGTAACCACCCCTTTCAATGATGCCTCTTCATTTTCATGTGTTTCTTCACTTATCTTCTATTCATCTATGATTTCCCATCTCCTCCTAATAGCAATCCCCTGCTGGGTAAATTGGTTACATATGCTTTCTTAGGGCTTGACTTTTCTTTGAGGTCCAAGGTTCAATCCTTGGCACCTCCTCTTCTTTTTTGCTTTCTCTTCCTTTTATTTGTTTTTCCAAGCCCGCATAACCAAAGCCCACCTAGAGAATGCTACTTATTTAATTCCTACACATGCATATGCATATCATTATTCATTCATACATGTGTAGGATACTTAAGCATAACATTAAATATAATACCTAAGCATAATTATCACACATCCACTACATGTCAAGATAATGCCTAACATTTCTTTATTCACAACTTTTCCCCCTAAATTCATAATATTATTTTTGGCCACATGTTCCATTATTACCACGCTAGAGCCGAAAATTTGGGGCGTTACAATCCACCCTCCCTTCTGAAAAGTTCATCCTCGAACTTAAAATAACTCGGGATATTTTCGTTTCATATCATCCTCACGTTCCCAGGTAACTTCTTCAGATTACTGACTTTGCTGCAAGACTTTGACTAAGGCCACTTCCTTGTTCCTTAGTCTCTTGACGTCTCGATCTAGGATCCGTATGAGTTTGCTTTCACAACTCAGGTCCTCCTGGATCTGTACGACGTGCGACTCAATCACTCTGTCCGTACTGGAAATGCACTTTTTGAGCATCGACACGTGGAACACGTTGTGGATAGCAGACATCTCCTGAGGTAGCTCGAGCTCGTAAGCCACTTTGCTCACTCTGTTCAGGATCTTGTACGGTCCCATATATTGTGGACTAAGCTTTCCTTTCTTTCCGAATCACATAACTCCTTTCGTAGGAACTACTCAGAGGAATACCAAATCTCCGACGTCGAACTCCAAGGGTCTACGTCTCTGGTCCGTATAGCCCTTCTGCCGGCTCTATCCTTTGGCGGATACTCTGTATAGCTCGGGTGGTGTCGTCGATAAAATCCATTTGAAGTCCCATCTCCTTCTTTTCACCACCCTCGTACCAACAGATTGGAGACCTACATCTCCTTTCATATAATGCTTCATAAGGTGTCATTCCGATAGTAGCTTGGTAGCTATTATTGTAAGCGAACTCCGCTAGACATAAGTATCGGCACCAGCTCCCTTTGAAATCCAGGGCACAAGATCGTAGCATGTCTTCCAGTACATGGTTCACTCTTTCCGTTTGCCCATCAGTCTGAGGATGAAAGGCGGTACTGAAACGCAGCTTCGTGCCGAGAGTTCTATGAACACATTCCCAAAATTGTGATGTGAAGCGACCATCCCTTGTCCAACATCTTCTACACCTTGAGAGCCGATAAGAATTTCCCGGTTCTTTTCCTTGGCTCTCCAATAAATTCAAACATGGGCTCTGCCTCGGGCTGGAAGACCACTTTGCGTCTACGACACTCGATGGAAGCACCTAAAGTCACTAAGTTCCCTTTACTTCAGTGGTTTCAATTACTTATGCTACTGGTCTGATCGATTTGTAGATATTACTGTTGTTGCTTCACTTAAGCCTATTTAGGTTACAACCTAGTGATCAATTAAGTTAGTTTAGTTCGGATTAAATGTTTATAGATTTATACTCATTATTTCTATTCTTAATTCTAGTGCTAATCTTCCAACACTGTCATTTTCTCCTATTATCTATCACTTATGTATATCACGTATAAGAAAAATATTTTTATTCTACTAATATCTCTTTCTAGATGTTCTTACATTTTAAATTTATGTAGTCTTCTTGCTCTGTTGTTTAAACATTTTACAACAATAAGATAGTATAAGATTATTTATCATTTTCATCATTTTCATGTATATACATGCATTTGTATCTTTTTCATTATAAGGTACGGTAAGGTACTACCCTAGATTTCCATTCCCAGGTAAAAACATGGTTCCATAATTTTGTATTTGCATACTTAGTCATAAACATTCTTTATCGTTCTAGAACCATATAGGGTATCATATTTACTTGTATGGTTAGTCTAGGAACATTCCTTTCATAAATAAACATAAGCAAACATACTTAAATTATGTAAGGTAAAATCTTACTTGGAAGCGGCAGGATGCAGGCTTGATGTGTGTGTAGTGAGTTGGCAACCTGCTCTGATACCATACTGTAACGCCCGCCCCTTACCGTTAAGGCGGCGCGTTACCCTTTTTCCAACTTAACTTAACTTACGCATATTATTGCATATGAATCTAAAACATTGCAGCGGGAATAAAACATAAATATAATCATATGCAAAGGAGATGGAGTGTAAATATTAATCATGTAACATCTAGTAACATCCATGTCTTAAATAAACTTCAATAGAGATAACAAGTAACAAGTATAAGGTATAACACATGCTTTCTTATAAAAGTAAGTGCTAAGTCTATAAATGGCACAAAAATGGATCGATCAGCCAAGTCACCACCACACACATTAGCCCTTCCTGCAGCTTCCCTTTCTTTAGTAATTTCTATGTTGATCTGCAACATAAGCAAACAACTATAAGTATGAAACTTAGTAAGCTCTTTCCTACTCACTAAATTCATACATCACATGCATTTGAGAGATATATAACATCTTATGCATAGCATAAAAATACATAAACATATGAAGGCATATAAACATAGGACATATGCATTGTATAGACAATTAGGATGCTTTTTAGAAAACATAATAAGTAATACTTCAACATAAGCATACATCATCTTTCTTGGGGTCCCCGGCTTATACCTATTCTTTCTTTTGCGCGCATACCTCTATGTAGGATGCGAGGTAGCCAATCCCAACCTACAGGGGTCTACATTCTAGGCTTACTATCTTTCAGCCTAGGAACAACTTCGGTAGTCCAGAACCGTGGATCTTTTCAAAACCCGGTACAAGCCATTCTTTAAAGTAAAATACATACATGCATTCTTTCCTTTTCTTTCTTTCTTTCATAAAGAATGTACTATGGACATTCAATCATTCATAAGTATAGACATACTTTTTCCGGCATAATCATTAACATAAATAGCATGACATTATAAGACTTTTCTTTAAACACATATAAGTGAAGCAAACATCATGCTAGTCTTACCAACACATCATTCATATACATACTTGTCTTAGTCAAGGCAATACATTAGTTTTAGCTTTCCTTTCCTACCATAACACATGCTGGCCAAAACATTATAGGAGAGGTTTCATAGCATAAAATTCACACAACATTGAAATAAAGACATACATTGCATACGAGATCATTTACAAGTACAAGGGTAGTCTAAACTTCACTAAACATTAGTTTAGGTGCATGATTTGTAACTCTACTTAGGTTAACATGGCATGAGGGTACATGTAACATTTTTCTAAGCATCACGACCTAAAAATAAACATGAATTTAGGTTCAAAATTCCTAGATCAGAGGCTACCCGAAAGGTACAACCTGAAACAAACACATACATCACATGTATATCACTTGAAGCATCTATAACCTCATGAGGGTTTATAAATCTATTTTAAGACCTAAATTAAGGACCTTTGGCCGAATATTACAGAGGTCATTTAGCATAGATTCTACCAAATTTCTTGGCCAAAAACATTACATAAGCTAGGGAATATATGCAAGAACAAAACCCTACTTCATGCACATGCAACAACTTACTTCCACCCCTTGGCCGAGAGGTATTTGACCCTCTACATCATGAAGGGTATTCGAACATCATTCATTTATCACTCATCTACTATGAGAATGTAGCAACAAGCATGTAGAATCATTATCTAAATTTGAACATAACAAAAGGTGAGAAAAACTTCCTTGGCCGAAAGTTCCTCATGGTCCTTTCTTTCATTTTTTTTCACACAACATCACAAGCATTTGTAGGGGATCATAAATACACATAATAAGCCATTATGTTGCAGGTGAGGGAGTCTTACCACTTGCGCTAAAATCCCAAAAGATGTCCTAAACTTTGGAGAAGAAAAGGGGCTCTTAAACTTGGTGTTTCCTCTTGTTCCTCCCTTCTTCTTTTCCCGGTTTCCTTAGAGTGGTGAGGATCGGTTTGGGGGCAGCAAGGGGGCTCTTGAATCTCAGTGAGGGAGAGGAGGAAGAGGAAAGGTTTGGTGGAAGAGAAATGGGAGTTTTCTTGGCCGAAAATGCCTTAAGTATTTTTCCCTTTGCATGCTCTTTTATAGGAAGTGAAAAGGTAACCACCCCTTTCAATGGTGCCTCTTCATTTTCATATGTCTCTTCACTTATCTTCTATTCATCTACGATTTCCCATCTCCTCCTAATAGCACTCCCCTGCTGGGTAAATTGGTTACATATGTATTCTTAAGACTTGCCTTTTCTTTGAGGTCCAAGGTTCAATCCTTGGCACCTCCTCTTCTTTTTGCTTTCTCTTCCTTTTATTATTTTTTTCCAAGCCCGCATAACCAAAGCCCACCTAGAGAATGATACTTATTTAATTCCTACACATGCATATGCATATCATTATTCATTCATACATGTGTAGGATACTTAAGCATAACATTAAATATAATACCTAAGCATAATTATCACACATCCACTACGTGTCATGATAATGTCTAACATTTCTTTATTCACAACTTTTCCCCCTAAATTCATAATATTATTCTTGGCCACATGTTCCATTATTACCACGCTAGAGCGGAAATTTGGGGCGTTACAGTATCGAACCAAGTTGAGATAACGGTCATATTATGCTTTATTGAACCAACTTAGACCCAATGTTTAAGCATGGGTACCCAAACTGTGCTTGAACAACCAAGCTGGACCAAACCAGTATTGGATTCTCAAGGACAAGATCCACATCTTGCCTAATCATTATCGTGGCTTCGGTCCAGGGGGAGCCAATATAAAAATAATTTTCATAATTAGATAATTTTTTTAAATTAATTCCTTAATTTTAATTGCATGCTTGATTGTTTATTTATTTCTGCAAATTTTTATGTTAAGACCTAGGACTGGTTAGACTAAGGACTGAAACGATTTAATTGAAATTTGAACACCATAGTATTGGGTGGAGGTGAGATGATAGTACGTTAGTGAAGCCATATTTGGTGGAACTAGCTGAAGCTACCGATCCCCACTAGTTAGACCAAAATCTTTCAAGGAGTAACTTGAAGATGAATTTTCAATAAAAGGCTTTATCAACGAAAGGGTTGATGGTCTAATAAGGCTACGACCAAAGAAGGCCTAGTGCCTCGCCAAGACCCGGAAGCCAATTATTGAAAATCAAATTCACTTTACTATTGTCAGATTTGAATCTAACATAAATTTCAATTAATCTTAGATTCAATCACCTTTCAAAATAAAATTAAAACATAATTAAGTATTTTTCAAAATTAATTTAACCTTTCAAAATTTAACCATGATTTCAAATTAAAATCTTTATTTCTTTTAAAACCTGTCCCACAAAACCTATAAGGTTAACGTGATTGATAACTCTAGATTGGGTGAGATAGACTAGGTTGTGAAAATCAATTTAAGTTATCCTTAATTCTAATTGGATCCAAATCAATAAATACTTTATGTGTAGGAACATAAAGATTTGGACCAATGGATGTTGGATAGCGGATGCTCCAGACACATGACTGGAGACAAATTGAAATTCACCAAACTCAAGTTCAAGAACCTAGGCTCAGTAGCATTTGGCAATAATGCTACACTCAAAGTCATTGGGTCAGGTAACATTGAACTCAAATATGATTTTGAGATTAAAAAGGTACTCTTGGTTGAGAACTTTAAATTTAATTTGCTTAGTATAAATCAACTATGTGATACTGACTATATAATTACCTTTACTAAATCAAACTGCCTGATAAGAAACCTTCAAGACTCAGAAGTCTTACTTAAGGGTACTAGGAAAAATAATGTTTATACTATCAATCTACCCTTAGTACCTAAGTGCCTCTTAACTCAGTTAGAAGAATCCAACCTCTGGCATAGGAGATTAGGTCATACAAATGTTAGACTAATATCAAAAATCACCCAACATGGTTTAATTAAAGGAATACCAAAAATTAAGAACTATGAAAATACGATATGTGACTCATGTAACCACGGTAAACAAACCAGGTCTAATCACAAATAAATTCAATCACACCTAACTCAAACCACACTTGAGCTCCTGCACCTTGACTATTTGATTCACATGGAGCCATGTCACTAAGCGGAAACTGGTACTGCTTAGTCATTATCGATGATTACTCTAGATTTACTTGGGTTAGGTTCCTAAAAACTAAGGATTAAACCCTAAACCTGTTTATTGACTTATGTAAGATAATTGAAAATCAATATGATACCAAAATCAAAAGATTTAGGAGTGATCACGGGGGAGAATTTGAGAATCAAAGGTTTGAGAAATTTTGTAGAATAAACGGGTATATTCATGAATTTTCGTGTCCTAGAACCCCCCCAGCAAAATAGGATAGTAGAAAGGAAGAATAGAACCTTACAGAAAGCCGCTAGGACTATGCTTAATGAATTCAACCTAGCTAACCAATTTTGGGCAGAAGCAATTAGTACGGCATGCTGTATCCAAAATAGGGTCCTAATTAATAAAAGTCATAATAAAACTCCCTATGAACAATCTTACCATAGACTTCCAAACCTACATTACCTAAGGGTCTTTGGGTGCAATGTCTATATCCTAAACACCAAGGACTACCTAGGTAAATTTCAGTCTAAGTCAACCCCTGTAATATTCTTAGGATATTCAACAACAAGCAGGGCCTATAGGGTCTACAATAGACAAACTAATAAAATTGAAGAAACAACGAATTTAATATTTAATGAGGAAGCTAATTCAAAATATGATAATCCATACTTGAATCCATCAAATAATAATCAGGAAGATAATGAACAAATTATTGAACCATCAATTGAACCACTAGTTGAACCTCTAAATGAACTGACTATTGAACCAACTACTGCGTCAATTGAACCAATAATTTAACCAACCCAAGTAATTGAACAAAATACTGAACCAAACCATCCCTAGAAGAACCAAGAATCCCAGACGCAGTCACCCCTCTGATCAAATTGTGGGTGATCCAACCTTAGGAGTCAAAACTTGATCTTTCTACAGAAATCTTAGTCAAATATCACTTATCTCAAAAATTGAACCTAAGACTATATAGGAAGCCCTAATTGATCCTGATTGGATCATAGCGATGCAAGAGGAATTAGCCCAATTTGAGAGAAACCAAGTCTGGGAACTAGTACCTAAACCTGAGGGCAAATCTATTATAGATACTAAGTGGGTATTTAGGAACAAATTAAATGACCAAGGGGAAATAGTCAGAAAAAAGCCCGCTTAGTAGCTAAGGGTTCAGTCAAGTCGAAGGGTTAGACTATGATGAAACCTATGCCCCAGTAGCCTGACTTTAGTCTATTAGAATGATGTTAGCCTTTGCTACCCATAAAGGATTCAAACTTTACCAAATGGACGTTAAGTCAGCCTTTCTAAATGGGTTCATCAAAGAAGAAGTCTATGTAGGATTCAAGCTTTGAGGACCTAGAAAAACCTGACTATGTTTTCAAACTTAATAAGGCACTTTATGGACTAAAACAAGCACCTAGGGCATGATATGAACGCCTATCAACATACCTTACTAGATCCCTATTTTCAATTTTCTCACCTATCACATGAAGCTCATTGTTGATTTCTTTAAATCTACCATTCAATTGACTCACGATCTCATTTGTTTTCATTGTGAAGGATTAGAGTTGAACCACCAAGAGGTCCTTCTTGGCTCTTCTTAATTCGTTTGATCCTTCATTTAACTCAATGAGCTTTTCCCAAAGCTCTTTAGCGGATTTGAATGATCTGACTTTGTTCAATTGCTCTTTTGAAAGGCCACATTGTAGAGTTGTTGTGGCATTTGTATTTGCTTGAGCCTTCTTCATTATCTCTTTTGTCCAATTCTTGGTTGGGAGAGGTTCTTGTTGGTGCAAGTTACATCAATGATGTTCTCCTCTAAGTATTTTAATGTTTGACAATTTACTTAAGTCAGTGACACATTGAACAGACAAAGGGGAGTTAAGAGAGGAATAACCAAAGTGGAAGGAAGTCCTAGTAAACCTAGGCAATAAGTCCTGGTTCAGGGAATTGGGCACTAAGTCCTGATCGAGGATTGGGCACTAAGTCCTGGCAAAGGGCAGGGCACCGAAGACCTGCTCGGAAGTTGGGTACTAAGTCCTGGTCGGGGACTGGGCAAGAAGACCTGGCCGAGGGTTGGGCACCGAAGACCTGGTTCGGAGAATTGGGCACGAAGACCTGGCCGAGGGTTGGGCACCTAAGTCCTGGACCTAGGGTTTGGGCACGGAGTCTTGGTCCTAGAGACTGAGCAACTTAGCTGAGCGATGACTAAGGACAGAAGTAGAGACGGGTCGGGGTTCGAGCGTCTCGAGGTCCAGAGTAATCGGAGGCTAAGCAAAAGTCCACCCGAAGGACTGGGTGGCAACCGGCTCCTGAAAGGAGTAGGTGGAAGGCGCGTTCTCGGGGGTGAGTGAAGGATCGATTTAGGCGTGCAGAGGGGGGGTGAATGCACTTTTTTAGATCTTTGAACTCTACAGAATTGTTATCGCAGCGGAAATAATATGTAAAAGAATTAGGAACAATGCTAACACTTATCGGTTACTTGGTATCCACCCAGATGGGTGACTAGTCTAAGGATCCACGCAGAGCACCACTTTTCACTATCGAAAAGTCTCCTTGAGGTGGAGAAACATTTATAGCAAGATCTTCCTCTTTACAGATGTAAAAATAAGAGAGAGGAAGCACAAATCACTCTACACACGAGCAGCACTTCGTCACTGTAGGGAACTGTACCGTGGACGTAAAACGGTGCTCCTTTTATAGGTGAACAAGACAGATTCGCAATCTGTCCAGCCCGCACCAGTCGACTGCCCCTGGGGCAGTCGACTGGCCTAGCATTAATTGCTAGCCAACGGCTAGTTTCGGGGGTATACCAGTCGACTGCCCAAATGCCAGTCGACTGGTCCGAGGCTGCAAACTTTCTGTGGGTTTTGACAGTCGACTGCCTCTGGGCCAGTCGACTGCCCTGCCTACCAGCTCAGCTTCAGCCACTCCGAACCTTCTCCTTCACGTGTGCCTTCAGGTCTGCTCCCTTGACTCGCCCCTTGAAGTCCTCTTCCTCTGGCTATCGTCCCTCAGATGCGCACGCAAGCCTTCCCTTGGCTTGCCTCCATGCCACCCTTCACGTGTGCCCTTGAAGTCCACTTCCCAGCTTGCCCTTGGAGCTCTCCTCCCTCGGCTCTCGTTCCTCGGATATGTCCACCATGTGTGATTCTCCAAGTCCTGCAAACTCAATCACACACATCAAATACAACACAACACTTTAACCTTAAACATTTTCAACCAACACATCAAAACCATGATCTTCCAATCATTTAAGGGTCGATTGCCTCAACAATCTCCCCCTTTTTGATGCGTGGCAATATGTTTAAGTTAGAGATAAATAACAGCCATAATAACAATAGCAACAGATAGCAATTGAAAAAGCATGAGACATAGTAATCTTAAGAGGTAACCTCCCCCTTAATCTATGTCTTCCCCCATTTTCAATTCTAGTCACAATCCAAGTTAAGTTTCCACTTAACAACAGCAGTATGTTAAAAATATAAGACATATCAGAACCTAAGAGGTACCTCCCCCTTAATCCATGTCTTCTCCATTTTTAAACATTCAATTTCTAAGTTAGAAAGAAGACCTTAAACCATTCATTCTAAGTTGAAATTCTAACTTAAACCACTTATTCTCCCCCTTTGACACCATCAAAATGATTGCCTCAAGCAACCAAAACCCATGGTATCACATGAGAGAATTTTCAATTTCTGAAATTTCTCATAGTGGTTGAAAACTTGCGTGCCAGTCGACTGCCCATGGGGCAGTCGTCTGATACGCTATCAGTCTCATTTTTCAGGTTTTCTGCCGAATTTCAGAAACTCCCAGAAAATTCCAGAAAATTCTAAAAATTGTAAAATTTTGCATACATATTTGAAATGTTATACTCTAACAGGGAAAAATATTAATCCATATAAAATTTCAAACATGCATGACTTTTGATAAAAATCCAAAAGTTTTGAAAACCACTATATTTTGTATCAAACTTTGAATCCAATTTTGCAAACTAATGACATTTAAAAGCATGACAAAGTATGTAAAGCATAAAATGGTTTTCCGATGTTTAAAATGTCCAACTATGATCTTTAGGCAAAGTGTCCATTGATTAAACACTTGCCTTCCCCATAGTTGGTCTAGTTTTCATATTTTGATACTTTAATGGTTCAACAATGTGTCACAAGCACAAGTGAGCCAAGTGTATCACCCTAATGGATGAAGCACCCTTTTTCAAAGCTAATTTTTCCAAGTTCACCCTATACTTCTACAAAACACATTCCAAGGCCTCTTCTTAAAGATGTAAACTCTGATTCGGGAAAAGGCTTGGTAAAGATGTCGGCTAGGTTCGACTTTGATTCAACATAGTGTAGTTCTATGTCTCCCCTTGCCACATGATCTCTAATGAAGTGATATTTCACTTCAATGTGTTTTGTCCTAGAATGGTGAGCCGGATTTTTGATTAAATTGATTGTGCTTACATTATCACACAAGACCTTGACCTTGGTGTAATGCAACTCATAATCCTCTATGGTGTGCATGATCCAAAGGAGTTGGGAAACGCACCCACCCATTGCCACATATTCCGCTTCCGTTGTTGATAGGGCAACGCATGGTTGTTTCCTACTACTCCAACTAACTAAGGAAGGCCCAAGGAATTGACACCCTCCACTTGTACTCTTCCTATCTAACTTGCAACCCGCATAGTCCGAGTCGGTGTATCCAAATAGGTCAACACTAGGTGTTCTAGGATACCAAAGTCCGACATTAAGGGTCCCTTTTACATATCTTAAGATCCTCTTAACTACAACCAAATGGGACTCTTTGGCACAAGATTGGTACCTTGCACACATGCCTACCACAAAAAGTATGTCGGGTCTACTAGCGGTTAGGTATAGGAGGCTACCAATCATGCTCCTATATTGTTTAGAGTCTATCATTTTCCCTTCAATGTCACTATCCATTTTCACATTGGTTCCTATCGGTGTAGATGCTACCTTAGCATTTTCTAAACCAAATTTCTTTAACATCTCCTTAGCATATTTGGTTTGAAAGACATGTGTACCTTCATTAGTTTACTTAACTTGAAGGCCTAAGAAGAAGGTTAACTCTCCTACAAGACTCATCTCAAATTCATCTTCCATACACTTGATGAATTCTTGTAGGAAGTCATTATTTGTTGACCCAAAAATGATATCGTCTACATAGACTTGGGCAACAAATATGTCCTTGTCCTTAGATTTTAGGAACAATGTAGGGTCAATTGTTCCTCTCCTAAATCCCTTAGACACTAAGAATGAAGAAAGCCTTTCATACCAAGCCCGAGGAGCTTATTTTAATCCATATAAGGATTTTCTTAATTTGAACACGTGTCTTGGAAAGTTAGGGTCCTCAAACCCTGGAGGTTGTTCTACATAGACCTCTTCCTTAATGATCCATTAAGGAATGCCGACTTCACATCCATTTGGTGGAGTGTGAATCCCATGTGAGCGGCATAGGCTAGTAGAATTCTAATTGATTCTAACCTAGCTATGGGGGCATAAGTCTCATCATAATCTAGTCCCTCAACTTGGTTAAACCCCCTAGCTACCAATCTAGTCTTGTTACTAGTGATTTTACCTTGGTCATCTAGTTTGTTCCTAAAAACCCATCTTGTGGTTACAATGGTACAATCAATGGGCCTAGGAACTAACTCCCAAACTTCACTCCTCTCAAATTGATTTAGCACTTCTTGCATGGCTAAGACCCAATCAACATCTCCCAATGCTTCATCAATGGACTTAGGTTCTAATTGGGAGATAAGAGTTATTTGACTAGTTTGATCCCTAAAGTAGGACCTAGTCCTTACTCTTTGAGTGACATCACCCACTATTTGGTCAATGGGGTGATCATGATGATGTCTCAAGGGTCTAGAGGTTGTGGGTTCATTTACTCCTTCTTCCTCATCCTCTAGGGTACTTCTCACTCCCCCTTGATCATTGCCCTCCAAATGTAGGTCTTGGATTCTTTGGGCAAGGGGTTGGACCTCCTCTACATCCTTATCAATTGAAGCCTTTCTAGGGTAGGTACTAGTTGTTTCATCAAATTTGACATTTGAGGACTCCTCAATCACCTTTGTCCTCTTGTTGTACACTCTATAACCCCTACTAGTCAATGAGTACCCTACTAGAATTCCTTCGTCGGCTTTTGACTCAAATTTCCTTAAGTCATATTTGGTGTTTAAAATGTAGACTTTACATCCAAAGACCCTAAAATAGTGGACTTGAGGTACCTTTCCATTCCACAATTCAAAGGGTGTTTTCCCTAGAAACCTATGCACCAACACCCGGTTTTGAATATAGCAAGCAGTGTTAACCGCTTTGGCCCAAAATTAGCTAGGAAGAGAATATGCATTGAGCATAGTCCTAGCAGCTTCTTGTAGGGCTCTGTTTTTCTTCTCAACTACCCCATTTTGTTGAGGAGTCCTCGGGCATGAAAACTCATGCTTGTACCCATTTTCAACACAAAATTGTGTGAAATTAGCGTTTTGGAACTCCCCACCATGGTCACTCCTAATTCGGTTGATTTTGATGTTCTTTTCGTTTTCTACCCTTTTACTAAATCCTATAAAAATCTCTAGGGTATCATCCTTATGTTTCAAGAAATAAACCCATGTAAATCTAGAGAAATCATCTACTATGACTAAGCAATATTTACTCCCCACAAGTGAGGGAGTACTATGGCAATCAAATAAATCTATGTGCAAAAGTTCTAAAGGCAAAGAGGTAGTGGTTAGAGTTTTACCTTTGTGTGATGCTTTCGATTGCTTACCCTCTTGGCATGCATCGCACAACTTGTTCTTCTCATACTTGATCATTGGTAGCCCCTTCACCAACTCTTCCTTGGCCACTCTTGCAATGCTCCTCATGTTGATGTGTCCAAGTCTCCGGTGCCACAACCACCCTTCTGTTGGGACCGGGTGCATGTTGACAAGTATACGGGTTCGTAAAATTTTAAATTTTTACGTGCAGCGGAAGAATTAGCATAAAATAATTTCCTAAATTATTTTAACCACGTATCTAGCATGCAACCTTATAATGTGTTGACTTAATCATAAAATAAAACTTTGCGGAAAAGTAAACTAATTTACTAAGTACCTTTCGTAACTCGAAGTAAGGGACGAGATCCAACCGTAGCGTCCCTTGGAAGCTCCGCCTCTATTCGCGTCCACGCCGAGTTCTCTTCGGGATGACTTCGCAAAGTCATGAGTTTTGTGCCGACGAGAACTACTAGATTCTCTATAGGCACAACAAGAAAGATCAAGAGAGGAAAGGGAAACTAACCACCAAGAAAACGGAATCGAATTCCGGGAAGAGAGGAGTCGCTATCCGCTTCTTCTTCTTCTTGTTTCGTTTCTCCTTCTTCTTGAAGCTCACGGCAACCTTGCTTGGTGTTGATAGGGTGCGCCGGCCCTAGCAAGGAAGGTGGGAGCCGGCCCTAATTCTCCAAGAAGGGCGCCGGCCCTAAGGGAAAGGAGAGGGAGAAGAGAATAAGAGAGAGGGAGAGAGGAAGTTACTAATCTCAAGCAACTCCTTTGCTAAGTCTCCCTCTTAACGGAATTAACGGAATTAGTTATAAGAAATTTATCTTATAAATTCTCTTATTAATTGTTCCGTTTAAGCCGAGTCTTATTATAACTAATTTATAATAAAACAAATTCTTCTTCTCTTTAAATTATGGAATAAATTTTATTAGGAATTTATAAACTTTCTTATTATGGAAAAATCAATTCATAATTGATTTTATAAAATTAAAATAAACCAATTCATAGATTATTTTAACTTCCATAAAAGAATAAATTTCTACAAATTTATTTATATAAATTTCTTTATACAAATTTATTTATCCATAATTTATAAAATAAATCGTACTAGATTTATTTTATTAATTAAACCAATTAAATTGGTTTTTCTCCCTTTTAATGGCCGGCCAACCAAGGAGGGTTGGCACCCTCTTTGGCCGGCCCAAACCGAGCCGAACCAACGCGAATTAAACTCATTTAATTCTCCCAAAAAGCCTTCAAAAGACTTAGCCATTTTTAGCTTCCATTGCGCCTCTGATTAACTCAGATTCGACTTATTTCTCTTGATCGGAAAATCCAATTTTCAACTCGTTTTAAATCGCTCGGATTACCCGTAGTGCGTGTGACTAAATAGGCTTTCGATTTATGTTGGCCGTCTATAATTAACCAATTATAGAACGTTTATGAGTGGCACCTAGTAGTACATCATGACCCCCAATTAATCGAAAGATCAACGGTTTGACCTCAGAAGAAATTATTCTGAAACCCTTCAGCAGCTCTAATGAGTCGTGCCCCATTCCCTTCACCATCTTATACCCACTTGGTTCAGGACACGGTCTATTTGTGTCAGTCCCCACTAGGCTGACTACGTCACACCCAGCCCAAGTAATGTCTTTCTCGTCCTTTGGATTTCTAATTACTCTCATGTATTTAAGAGACTCGCACTCTTAACATGATATACTCTGGCCAGAGGTTTTGAGTAACAATCCGACGATAGGCCTGGGTATACATCTCCTCGCAAGGAGTGGTGAATCCTTTGTAGGCTGTTCAAACATCTTCGGGCACTTCGGCTCATACCCAATCATCCTGGGTCCACACCTCCTTGGAGATGCTTGCTTAAGATGTTAAAGTATAAGTCTCCATGACCAAGATGACTTGAACACCGCAAGTCAAAGGAACATCGCACTTAAGCTGCAGTAAGAACTTCATTGACATATCTTTATAGATAACCATATGAAGTTTTACAGCTAGTCACTCCAATGAACTAGTTCCCTTAACTAGCATCCATGTTTATCTCCGGACATCCCAATGTCACCAGCCAGTGAAATCAGCTGATTAGAGAATAACCCATGCTAGTCTCAACAGAATTGATAGTGTCCGTTTTTATCAATTCATCGACTAGGGATAATTTCAATACTTCACAATTGCACATTAGAGATAATCACTAGTTGTGTTCCTATCACAAATTCTCTTATGCTGTGAGTTGTATTGCGGACATTCAGTAGATGAGTTTAAGATCCCAATCAAATACACAAAACATGTATACTCAAATAGTGAATTATCATTTATTAATATAAATGTTTACATCATAAGGCGATTGCCTTAGGACACTTCTCTCATATCACTAACAAACTCCCACTTGGCCTAATGCCAATCGCTACGGTATCCAATACCATAGGCTCTAACATGTCCCTCAAACTTGCTTTGAGGCAAGGCCTTAGTTAAAGGATCCGCTATATTCCTTTCAGTGGGAACCTTCTCAATTTGTATGTCATTCCTACTTATAATCTCTCTGATCAGATGATAGCGTCGAAGCACGTGTTTGGATCGCTGATGAGACCTTGGTTCCTTCGCTTGTGCAATAGCTCCATTGTTGTCGCAGTAAACCGGCACTGCTTCATCAATGGTTGGAACCACACCAAGTTCTGAGACAAACTTCTTGATCCAAACTGCTTCCTTTGTGCTTCGAAGCTGCGATATATTCCGCTTCCGTGGTAGAATCCGCTACGGTGTCTTGTTTGGAACTTTTCCAACTTACTGCGCCTCCATTCAAAGTAAATACGTATCCAGACTGCGATTTGGAGTCATCCTTATCTGTCTGGAAACTGGCATCTGTATACCCACGTATTACCATATCTCCTTCTCCATATATTAGGAACACATCCTTAGTTCTTCTTAAGTACTTAAGGATTGTCTTGACAGCCGCCCAATGATCCATTCCTGGATCAGACTGGTATCTGCTTGTGACGCTCAGAGCATATGATACATCGGGCCTAGTACATAACATAGCATACATGATAGATCCTATCGCGGATGCATAGGGAATCTTATTCATGCAAATCCTCTCGTCTTCTGTGCGCGGACACATAGACTTTGAAAGGTTGATCCCATGCCTGATGGGAAGGTAACCTTTCTTGGATTCCGACATGCTAAACCTTTTTAGCACTCGGTCTATATATGTAGACTGCGAAAGACCAAGCAACCGTTTTGATCTATCTCTATAGATTCTAATCCCAAGGATATAGGTTGCTTCTCCCAGGTCTTTCATGGAGAAAGTTTTGGACAACCAAATTTTAACTGTCTGTAAAACTGATATATCGTTTCCTATAAGTAATATGTCATCGACATATAATACTAGGAATACGACTGCACTCCCACTAACCTTCTTGTACACACAAGGTTCGTCAGGATTTTGTGAGAAATCAAACTCTTTGATTGTCTCATCAAAACGGATGTTCTAGCTCCTGGATGCTTGCTTCAGTCCATATATGGATTGTCGAAGCTTGCATACTTTGGTTTTATCAACCGATGTGAAACCTTCAGGTTGTATCATGTATACATCCTCAAGCAGGTTTCCGTTAAGGAAAGCTGTTTTCACATCCATTTGCCATATCTCATAATCATAATGAGCTGCTATGGCTAGGAGCATCCGAATGGATTTAAGCATAATTACCTTCCATGTCGGTTTTCTTCTTGAAAACCCACTTGCACCCTATGGGCTTAATCCCTTCAGGTGGGTTAACCAAGTCCCATACTTGGTTTTCATACATGGAATCCATTTCCGACTTCGTGGCTTCAAGTCATTTGTCCCTTTCTGAATTTTTCAGAACATCTTCATAACTGATAGGTTCATCATCGCTTATGAGTAACACGTCGTTCGATTCACTTACGAGAAATCTGTATCTCTCTGGAATATTGCGTGCCCTATCAGACCTACGAAGAGGTGGTGTAGTTTTAGGTTCAACTGATAGTTCATCACTATGAGTATTCGGTTGTGGGTCTAGACCAGGTGTCTCTGTAATGTCTATTGGAGTTTCTTGAACTTCATCAAGTTCAATGCCACTCCCACTGTTTTCTTGTAAAAGAAATTCTCTTTCCAGAAATACAGCATGCCTTGAAACAAACACCTTTTGTTCCAAGGGATGATAGAATTGGTAACCCTTCGTTTCCTTAGGGTATCCAATAAATAGACACTTATCAGACTTAGCATCCAATTTGTCTGATACAACCCGCTTCACATAAGCAGGACAACCCCATATCTTAAGGTGAGTTAAGTGAGGTTTCTTACTATTCCATATCTCATACGGAGTAGTAGAGACTACCTTGGTCGGGACTCTGTTTAGCAAGTAAACAGCTGTCTTAAGTGCATAGCCCCAAAAGGATTTTGGAAGAGTTGCATGATTCATCATCGACCTAACCATGTCCATCAAGGTTCGGTTGCGCCTCTCAGATACACCATTATGCTGTGGTGTATACGGCGGAGTCCATTGGGATAGTATCCCATTGTCCCTAAGATAATCTTGAAACTCTTGACTTAAGTATTCTCCACCTCGATCGGATCGAAGGATCTTAATACTTTTGCCAAGTTGTTTCTCTACTTCATTTCTGAACTCTTTGAATTTCTCAAAGCTTCAGATTTGTGTTTCATCAAGAACACATACCCGAATCGTGAGTGATCATCGATAAAGGTGATGAAGTAGCTATAGCCTCCTTGTGCAAGAGTTGACATTGGTCCACATACATCAGTATGTATTAGACCAAGCACTTCTCCCACTGGATTACCTTTTCCGGAAAAGGGTAATTTGGTCATCTTGCCTTTTAAGCATGATTCGCATGTATCAAATGAACCGGGTTCACATGATTCCAAAATTCCACATCGGTGTAATTCGGTCATGCGTTTCTTACTTACATGGCCAAGACGACAGTGCCACGTGTAGGAGTCTATTCGATTATCTGTTCGAGCACGTTTGTTGCTAACTTCGATATTGAAAACGTCACTGGATAAATCTAACGTGTAGATGCCATTGCACAAAGTTCCATTCCCATAAAAAATGCCATTTAAAGTTATGTAACAACAATTGTTACTAAAAGTTAAATGATAACCTTTTTCATTCAAACATGAAATAGATACAATGTTCTTTATTAATGAAGGAACAAAATAACAATTATCCAATTCTAAGACACGTCCAGTGGGGAGCTTTAGCAAATAGGTTCCGATGGCAACAGCAGCAATCTTTGCTCCATTTCCAACTCGCATATTTGCTTCTCCTTTGACAAGTCTTCTTCTATTCCTTAGCCCCTGTATGTCATTACATATATGTGAGCTACACCCAGTATCAAGTACCCAGGTATTTGAGGAAATAGAGTGACATTCAATAACGAAGATACCTGAAGAGGATGGGGCATCGGATGCCTTATTCTTCAAGGACTCAAGATAAACCTTGCAATTTCTTCGCCAGTGACCCTCCTTGCCACAATGATGGCAAGTTCCTTTTGGTTTCTTTTCAGTCTTCTTGGCCTTTTTCTTCTTCCCTTTGTTCTGTTCTTTGGCCTTCCTCTTAGAACCTTTCTTCGAGGAACCAACTAACAGTACCGCCTTTTGATCCTGCTTTACAGCGGGCTCAACAGCCTTCAGCATGTTGATTAACTCAGGAATGGTAGTCTCCAGCTTGTTCATCCGATAGTTCATCACAAATTGTGAACAACATTTGGGCAGACAATTCAGAATTAAGTCAATACTTAGTTCATGATCCATTGCAAAGCCGAGTGTGCCCAGTCGCTCAATGTACCCCAACATCTTTAACACGAATTGTGAGGCAGAAGTGCCTTCCTGCATCTTTGAGGTGAAGAGGAGTCTGGAGACCTCGAACCTTTCGGATCTCGCCTGCTCTTCAAATAACTCATGAAGATGGAAGATGATGGTATAAGCATCCATATGCTCATGCTGCTTTTGCAGCTCAGGTACCATAGATGCTAGCATGATGCAACCCGCCATTTCAGAATCGGTCACATGTTTCTGATAGGCCAACAATTGGTCTGGAGTTGCATTCTCTGGAGGATGGTTGGGAAGTTGATTTTCAAAGACATAAGCAAGCTTCTCTGCCTTGAGGACTATCCTCAGGTTTCGAAGCCAGTCCATGAAGTTTGGCCCAGTCAGTTTGTTGGTGTCCAAAATGGAACGCAAATTTAGAGAAGACATGATCGAGTGATTAACCTAGAAATACAAATTGAGTTTATGTGAGAAGATTGATTAAAGAATGTATCAACATACATTAATAAAATCCTATTTATTTTTCAAATTGAATAACCCTTTTTATCAATTCGGGAGATCGTAGGAACATCTCCAAATAGGTTGATATCCAACCATAGATAAGAACAACCATGGCTGTGGCCATCAAGTCATTCTTAGCTATGAAGGTAGGTAATTATACCGATTACATATCACATATATGCAGCTATCACATTATGCTATCAACTAATTGAATGTTTGCATAAATCATTGGGTTGCTAACTCATTAACAAGTATGCATCATATACATAACACCCAACTGCACCTCTTTTCGCATCGACCTTGGCTGTGGCACAACAAATCGATGCTCCAAGCTTAAGGCTGACCCATTAATCAAGAAATAGTTTTAATATGGTTGGAGCTCATTCAACCGTTTAGTCAGGCTTGGATGTATCCAACAACCATAACTAAGGATTGACCTCTGACTCCAACTACATTATTCATAAACTAACTCCATGGTTTGAACATGTTGAGGTTCAAGTCGGGCATGGATGTGTCCATCAACCCAAACGAGAAACAAAACTCCGATTCTAACCATATTAATGGAAGGTGTTGGCCTTAATATTTTGTAAGGGGTTTTGGGTCTCATCTTTTCTAAGCACATTCATGACATTTGTCATGACTAACGATTTCCTTAATAAAGTATGTATGTGACTTAAGTTATCAAGTCTCATTAATTGAATTAGGAACCAGATTTCCTAATTCTAATCTCATACTATATTAAAGGAATTGTTTTGGGAAACAATTTCCTAAATTGTCATAATCAATTTCGGAAATAATATGTTTAAGACTTTGATTTCTCTAAATCAAATCTTATTAAATTAAGAGGCAATTCCCTTAATTCAACGACATATTATTTTCATGAAAATCTCATTTAAGAAAACTCTATAGGAAACCATTTCCTAATTAATTTTGGAGACAACAATATGTAAGAGCATCACCTCTTAAAACATATTTTATTCATGGATTTAATTAATTACAACAAATCGTTTTCTAAGGGTGGCTCCCTGAGGCTCAAATACCCAAAGAAAAATAATTGGTTGTAAATCCAATTGGACGGCTCCCCGAGGCTCAATCCAAATCAAACATGACAATTTCAATTAAAAAATTGGGAAATTAAATTACAACAACTAGCTTTAAATTGGACGGCTCCCCGAGGCTCAATCCAAGATAAAGAATTTTGTTGTCAATTTAAAGACCAATTCAAATTTAATTGTCAATTAACTGTCCATGAATTTGTCTAGACTTTCTTAAAAGAAAGTGCCCAAAATTGTGAGATTTCATAAATTGGTTTTTAGAATAATTGTAAGTTTCTGGTACAAAGAAAACTTACATATTTCCAAAGTTGGAAAATTTCTAAAATAGAAAATTTTCCAAATTGGAAAGTTTCCAAAGATGGGAAGTTTTCACAATTATTATAAAATTTTTAGAAACTAGGATATTTCAAAAGTTTGCGAAATTTCATGAGGATTTCCAAACTTAGAAATTCCTAAATCTAAAATTTATTATAATTGGAAAGTTTCCATAATTGAAAATTTTTTTCCAAAATTGAGATTATGACAAAGTTTTCCGCAAAACAATTATATGATTATGTCGAACACTAACCGGCTCTGATACCACTGTTGGGACCGGGTGCATGTTGACAAGGATACGGGTTCGTAAAATTTTAAATTTTTACGTGCAGCGGAAGAATTAGCATAAAATAATTTCCTAAATTATTTTAACCACGTATCTAGCATGCAACCTTATGATGTGTTGACTTAATCATAAAATAAAACTTTGCGGAAAAGTAAACTAATTTACTAAGTACCTTTCGTAACTCGAAGTAAGGGACGAGATCCAACCGTAGCGTCCCTTGGAAGCTCCGCCTCTATTCGCGTCCACGCCGAGTTCTCTTCGGGATGACTTCGCAAAGTCACGAGTTTTGTGCCGACGAGAACTACTAGATTCTCTATAGGCACAACAAGAAAGATCAAGAGAGGAAAGGGAAACTAACCACCAAGAAAACGGAATCGAATTCCGGGAAGAGAGGAGTCGCTATCCGCTTCTTCTTCTTCTTCTTGTTTCGTTTCTCCTTCTTCTTGAAGCTCACGGTAACCTTGCTTGGTGTTGATAGGGTGCGCCGACCCTAGCAAGGAAGGTGGGAGCCGACCCTAATTCTCCAAGAAGGGCGCCGGCCCTAAGGGAAGGAGAGGGAGAAGAGAATAAGAGAGAGGGAGAGAGGAAGTTACTAATCTCAATTAGTAATCCGTAATAAGGGCTTGCCTTTGGTTCATTTATATAGTAGCAACTCCTTTGCTAAGTCTCCCTCTTAACGGAATTAACGGAATTAGTTATAAGAAATTTATCTTATAAATTCTCTTATTAATTGTTCCGTTTAAGCCGAGTCTTATTATAACTAATTTATAAAAAAATAAATTCTTCTTCTCTTTAAATTATGGAATAAATTTTATAAGGAATTTATAAACTTTCTTATTATGGAAAAATCAATTCATAATTGATTTTATAAAATTAAAATAAACCAATTCATGGATTATTTTAACTTCCATAAAAGAATAAATTTCTACAAATTTATTTATATAAATTTCTTTATACAAATTTATTTATCCATAATTTATAAAATAAATCGCACTAGATTCATTTTATTAATTAAACCAATTAAATTGGTTTTTCTCCCTTTTAATGGCCGGCCAACCAAGGAGGTTTGGCACCCTCTTTGGCCAGCCCAAACCGAGCCGAACATATGAGAGAAGTGTCCTAAGGCAATCGCCTTATGATGTAAACACCTTCTTCTTCTTTAGACATGAGACACTCAACAACATTGTTAGTAGCATAAGATAGATCAAGATAATATAGATTTGCCTCTCTGAACCCTTCTAATATGATAGCATTTGATTCATTATGTCTAATGATGCATTTTCTAGCATGAAATTCTACTTGAAAACCGGCATCACATAATTGGCTCACACATAATAAATTGAATTTCATGTCTTTGATTAAAAGTACCTTATGAATTGAAATAGTGGGAAATACCTCAATTGTGCCCCTACCAATGATTCTCAACTTTCCACTATTCCCAAAGGAGACCGTCCCTTCTCTTAGGTAGCTAATAGTGGTGAACTTGCTCCCATCCCCGTTCATGTGTCTTGAGCATCCACTATCTACTATCCACATAGTTGGGGCCTCCTTCACCTTTACCTAAACAACATGGAAAATATACTCTTTTGGTACCCATATCTTTGATCCATAAGCATCATTTAGAAATCTCTTAGGTACCATGCCTTCTTTGTGGTTCCCCTGGCCCCTAATCTCCTAGATGCACCAATCCTACCGGTAAGTGAGACAAAGGCTACCTCCTTTGTCTTAGGCCTATAACCCAACCCGGCTTTGTTATACACATCCCTTTGACTGTTTATAATCATATCTAGGTTACTTGATCCTACTTGGAATTTCCTAAGGGCCTTCGTGAGGTCATTTACCTGTTTCCTTAATTCTCTATTTTCATTTTCAAGGTGTGAAGCATGTGAAGAGGTAGAACTAGCATGCAAATCTTTAAGTTCAATAGCTTCTACTCTAAGCATGACAATTTGTTCTTTTAGCTCCTTAACTTTACTTCTAACCTTAGCTAAATCCATATTTGTGCTAGAAATTATCTTTACCAAAGTGGAGGAGGGTAAGTGGTATACCTCACTTACCGAAGCTTCTGACACTGATGATGAAGTCGAGGAGCTCTCATCTTCACTACTTGAGCTTCATTCATCATCCGATGAGTCTGAGTGATCTTGTGCCATAAGAGCAAAGTGGGAGACTTGCTCTTCTTCTTCCTCTGGGGATGAGGGATCATCCCAAGTTGCCTTAAGGTTGGTGACACCCTTCTCCTTTCCCATTGATTTCTTCTTGTCACTCTTCTTCTTCTCTTCCTTCTTGTCCTCCCTTTTCTTCAATTGAGGACACTCATTCTTCATGTGTCCCTCTTGGTGGTAGTTGTAGCATATGACATCCATGGCCTTACCCTTACCTTTGGCCCCTTTCCTAGCATAGGATTTGTTAGACAAACTTTTAAATGCTCTACGAAATTTTCTTACCATGAACGCCTCTTGATCGCTATCCAAGGAGGTGCTGGATTCTTCTGAGTCTGACGAGGATGAGTAAACCACCTTCTTCTTCTCCTTCCTCTTCTTCTTCTCCTTTTCTGCAATAAAAGAAATACCTTTCTCATTTGCCGAGGCATTAGCTTGCTCGTGTAGCTCAAATTCACAGAAAAGATCGTCTAATTTAACAATTGACAAATCCCTCGATACCTTGTATGCATCAACCATGGATGCCCACAAGGTGGTTCTCGGGAAGGCTTGCAAGACATTCCTGACTATGTTCCGGTTCTCGATCTTCTCTCTAATCATTTGGAGCTCATTTATCACTTATTTTACCCTTCCATATAGCTGGCTGACGGTTTCGTTGCTCTTCATGGAAAGGGATTGCAGTTGGGCCACTAGTAAGTCCTTCTTGGCTCTTCTGGACTCGTTTGACCCCTCGTTCAGTTCGACCAACTTGTCCCATAATTCCTTGGCGCTCTTGAAAGGCCCCACTTTGTTCAGTTGCTCCTTCAAGAGCCCGCATTGCAGTGTGGTGGTGGCCTTGGCATTAGATTGCGCCCTCTTCATCACCTCCTTTGACCATGATCTCATCGGTGTAGGGTCTCCTCTTTCATCAATGGGTGCCTCGAAGGCATCTGCAACACTTATCCACTTTCAATGTCATTCATGAGGTAGTATTGCATCCTACCTTTCCAATAGGAGAAGTCGTTCCCGTCGAAGAAGGGTGGTCGTGCGGTTGAGTATCTCTCTTGAAACGCTATCACAATTGTTCTGGTTGATTGTTAGATCTTCCAAAACGCACCGACTCTGATACCAACTGAAGGATCGATTTAGGCGTGCAGAGGGGGGGGGGTGAATGCACTTTTTTGGATCTTTGAACTCTACAGAATTGTTAGCGCAGCAGAAATAATATGTAAAAGAATTAGGAACAATGCTAACACGTATCAGTTACTTGGTATCCACCCAGATGGGTGACTAGTCCAAGGATCAACGCCGCGAGCACCACTTTTCACTATCGAAAAGTCTCCTTGAGGTGGAGAAACCTTTACAGCAAGATCTTCCTCTTTACAGATGTAAAAATAAGAGAGAGGAAGCATAAATCACTCTACACACGAGCAGCACTTCGTCACTATACGGAACCGTACCGTGCACGTAAAACAGTGCTCCTTTTATAGGTGAACAGGATAGATTCGCAATTTGTCCAACCCGTACCAGTCGACTGCCCTTGGACTAGCATTAATTGCTAGCCAACGGCTAGTTTCGGGGGTATACCAGTCGACTGCCCAAATGCCAGTCGACTGGTCCGAGGTTGCAAACTTTCTGTGGGTTTTGGCAGTTGACTGCTTCTGGGCCAGTCGACTGCCCTGGCTCCCAGCTCAGCTTCAGCCACTCCGAACCTTCTCCTTCACGTGTGCCTTCAGGTCTGCTCCCTTGACTCGCCCCTTGAAGTCCTCTTCCTCTGGCTATCGTCCCTCGAATGCACACTCAAGCCTTCCCTTGGCTTGCCTCCATGCCACCCTTCACGTGTGCCCTTGAAGTCCACTTCCCGGGTTGCCCTTGGAGCTCTCCTCCCTCGGCTCTCATCCCTCGGATATGTCCACCATGTGTGATTCTCCAAGTCCTGCAAACTCAATCACACACATCAAATACAACACAACACTCTAACCTTAAACATATTCTACCAACACATCAAAACCATGATCTTCCAATCATTTAAGGGTCGATTGCCTCAATAGTGAGAACTTGCGTCAGTTCGACCTAGGGTTTCGTGCAAATCCAAAGTCCGAACCAAGTCCTTAAGGCTAATATTGTATGTATATTTGCTTTGTGTTTGTGTATCTTGCAGGTACCAAGAATTGGAGACAAAACAGGTAACCAGGCTGGAAGCCCTGAATCCAGGCACCCCCATCAGTGGGGGCGCCCCCAAGCATCCAGGGCGCCCCCATTGATGGGGGCGCCCAAGCTAAAGAAGAAAAAGTGGCAATGTTGTGTAGTAAGCAGAATAGGCTTCAAGCAGGGCGCCCGGGAGGTCCGGGGCGCCCGAGTTCAAAGCTGTTTTGCTGCTGCGAGTTCGAAGCAGGAGATTAGCATTGACTAGGTTCAAGCTAGGCGCCCAGGAGGTCCGGGGCGCCCTGGTCAAAGGCTTTGTCAGCTACGGCGAGGTCGGCATAGGGTTAAGGTTTGACCGGGTTTATCGGGGTGCCCCCAACGTCCAGGGCGCTCGTATGAAGCCTATATAAGGGGCTTCGACCCCTCTGCTTCAAACACAACTGCTAAGTGCCATTCTGATCATTCTGACCGACGATAACGCGCTAAAGACGAGGCTCTACGATCGCGAGGCTCCAGGAGGAAGTGCGTGGTACTTCGGAGGTCCAGATCGGCCGAGTTTCAGATTCTTGTTCGGTTTGCTTTTATTTGTTTCGTACTTAACTTTCAATATTGTTGCTTGTAACTATACACTGTAAGACGAGTTTTCTCCACCACCAGAAATTCCAGAAAGGAGACCAATAGTGGACTCACGCCGAGTACATAGGCCTTGGACATACTGACCTTGGGGGGTTGGGAACCAAGTAAATAAATCCCGCTGTATCCTTGTGTATTGTTTTACTTTTTCTGCTTTACTTTTCCGCTGTGCTACTAACTTTGATCTTAGAACGTTCGAAAGATTTATGAAGTTTAGCGAATGATTTTCACGGTCGATATTCACCCCCCCTCTATCAACGACACCGGTCCTACAAGTGGTATCAGAGCCGAGCCGCTCTTCACCGGACTAACCACCGACGGAGCAACGTCGCCAGGAGTTAAGGGGGAGCCCAGGGGTGAATTAGGTACAATTTTTTTTTAAAATGTCCATTTTTATGTTCCATATTATTTGTTTCACGTGTAGGGAGAGAGGACACTATAAAAATCAGTGTCCTACTCGTAAGACTCGATCTACACCACCGGCGGCAAAGGAGAAACCAGTGCCAGGAGTCTGGAAAAACAAGGATCACGTACAATGCTTCAGTGCGGAAAATACGAACACTACAAGAACAAATGTCCGACAAAGGTACGTAAAATTTACTGTCACGCCCCGAGACCCAGGAGCCGCTGTTCCAATATAAAATCGGACAGCACCTCCCCTGTCCGGCGGACAATTTACACATACAAACACACACGCAGATAATAATAGACATCACCACGCAGTTTAATTGGCCTCAGGCCTCAAAATATATATAGACCCAACATAAAAGCACCCGACAACTAAGTAAATCATACCTGACTGCGGACCGGTCCGACTTACGACGAAACAACCAATATACACAAAAACCCCCCTTAGGGCTCACGACACATAGGACATATACAAATCGTTAAAAAGAATATAAACAATGCACTAACAAATACAAAACAAAACCCTACGGTCGCGATGGGTAGGGACTGGCTGCTGGGCTCTTCTGGCGACTCCAAGTATCTCAACCTGAAATAAAAATATATGGCAACGGGGTGAGCCCATAACTCAGCGAATACCCAGCAGATATGCATAGTATGTTATAATAACAATAAGCATCTACGTTAATACAGTCTCATATCAACAATATGGAAAAACTAATACTGGAAATACTGAGGTAGATACATACCAGAATCCAGCTAACCTGAAAAGAGGACAATGAGTACCATGGAAATATCATTAGTCATATAATCTCAAATAACAAGTCTCCAGAATATGCATGTCAAACAAGTGCAAGAATCAAGTGCAGCAAACAATGCACGATGCAAAGTATGCACATGGTGCAATGACATGTGTCACCCCCTAGTCCCAGTCAGGATATCGTCCATGACGTCCGCGTGGGTAGAGCTGTGACAAACTGTACGCACCCTGCCATCACTGCTCCTGAGTGACCGGGTGGACAGGATGCTGGCGGGGGACCACCCCCCTACCCCATGTATATATGAGGGAGCTCCGCTCTTATCTCCTCGTGGCTCAGTACGAGAAGGGACCCCTGGCTGCTACCACGCCCGCGCTCACCCTCCTCATAGTGGCCGAACGGAGCAATACAGAGCAAATGCACACATCTACGGTATCCACTAACCCATGAGTGGCCATGCGTGCATATCATGTACCGGAAAACGATTAGGTTCAACCACAAGGGAGTCGCTGATCGCCGGCATGCAACAGTGCAAGGATGGTGTATGATAGATACACATACATAATAACTCAGGGATAACTAACAAGTATCCAGAACAGTCATAATAACTCAGGGATAACTAACATGTATCCAGAACAGGCATAATAACTCAGGGATAACTAACATGTATCCAGAACATGCATAATAACTTAGGGATAACTAACAAGTATCCAGAACAGGCATAATAACTCAGGGATAACTAACATGTATCCAGAACAGGCATAATAACTCAGGGATAACTAACATGTATCCAGAACATGCATAATAACTCAAGGATAACTAACAAGTATCCAGAACAGGCATAATAACTCAGGGATAACTAACATGTATCCAGAACAGGCATAATAACTCAGGGATAACTAACATGTATCCAGAACATGCATAATAACTCAGGGATAAACTAACAAGTATCCAGGACATGCATAATAACTCAGGGTAACTAACATGTATCCAGAACATGCATAATAACTCAGGGTAGCGTATAATCTTACTGCTATCTATAACCAACCATGCATAGCAATATGACACTATCTAAAAGATAAGTCAAAGGGTACCCGCCTCCAGATTGAAGAATCCGAAGAGAAGAGAACCACTCGATAATAATCAGCAACGGTAAATCCAAGTCAAGTCCCTGTATCAAGGATATATTTAATTAGCTATCACACAGAAACGATAACTAGCTAATAAATCCCTAAGTCATATTAGGATTAACCTAACCGTTACCTTTCCATTTAATTACCTCTAACTAAATGGAAGATTCCTAATTACCCTACGTAATTAAGATTAGATTCATTTTTGGTTTATTCTAAATTCGACTTTTGTCAAAGTTAGGTTATTAGGTTTACATTTCCAATTATACCCAACCTCAACCCAACTAAAAGCTCATCCCAAGTCATAATCAATTTCCAAGATCCAGAATTGCACACGACAATCACTTAACTACATAATCATGTTAATCTTTTATCCCAACCGACTCCCTGGCTCATAGCACACAATGGGTTCCAATTCTAGCATCCATTATATCTTAAAATCAAAGTACAACTAAGAACCATTTCTCACAAAATTGTTAATAGCTATACTATTCCATATGGATCAAGTTTCCATGGGTGATTACTCACGGCAGCCCAAGGTGCAAATCTGAAACCTAAGCAACAGCTTTCTCCTACACAACATCTGAATTTGAGTTGCATACATCTTCAATTCAGCTAGCTCACGGTAGGAGTTTGCAACCCAAGGTACACATCCCAAATTCATCTTGTCATTGAATCAAAATACACCTCACGGATGTGGCATATCAAGATCCAAATCAAACACCAAACATGGATCATCAAAGCTAATACTATCCAATCTGCAACCAAATAAATTCCCATTCACCTCATGTCAAAACTTGCTCTCAACAAGACAGAAGAAGAAAACAAAACCCACCTCATACTATCACAAGCATAGATTTAAATTCTGATCCAAATCAGAATTCATTCTAATCATAATAACTCAATTTTAGTTCTTAGTTCATCCAAGAATGAAAACCCAACGCAACAATCTCCTCCTACAAATTAGATTCCAAAATAAAACAAGCAATTCCATTACTGAATTAAGCTTACCTCATAGCCGCCCAATTCCCAAATCTCAAATAGCCAGATCGTTGAAGGAAGAAACCGAGAATCACCAATTAACCCCTAGCCAGGTCAACTGCCAGATTGGAGTTCAAAAACCAAAATCACAACCCCAAAGCCCATAACATCGCTTTGATTCATCACGATCAGAATCAACAACATCAAAACCCAATTCAACACATTACCTCTAGTCCAACTCCATCTGCCGCTACTCACAGCAATTGGGAAGTAACTCCACCAAGCGGTCTCTTGTCCCAACTCCAAATGTATGCCCTAGATCTGATGAGTAGACTGGGCGGAGTAGATGAACAGGGATGGAATCACCGGCCTCGCGTAGAGGAGAGGGATTGTCGTCGGCTGCTCACTGAGGGAGGAGAAACGGTCGGCTGCGGCTAGGGCACGCGAACGAGTGAAGAAAACGGGGAGAGGAAATCGGTCAGCGCTTGGCTGCGATTTCGCGAGAGGAAGAAGAAAATGAACGGGTCGACTGCGGCTGTGGCTGCGGCTCGCGGATGAGGAGAAGAAGAGTCAGCCCTGCGGGACTTGGCAGCGGCTAGGGCTCGGGAAACAACAAATCTTAATTAAATCAATTAAATTCAATTCAATTAATTAAATTCTATTAAATCTTAATTAAATTCAATTAAATCTTAATTAAATTCAATTAAATCTTAATTAAATCAATTAAATATTAATTAAATCAATTAAATTCAATTAAATATTAATTTAATCAATTAAATTCTATTAAATCCAAATTAAATTAAATTATCTTAATTTAAATAAATTCAAATTAATTAAATCTTAATTAAATCAAATACAAAATTAATTAGTCCTTAATTAATTCTTAATTTATGTAATCCTTAATTAATTTAAGTAATCCTTTTTAAGTTCACTCTAACTCGTAAATAACTTAAACTCAAATTAAATAAAATCCTACACAAACCGCAACAATTAATTTAAGTATGTTAAAGTGGGTTGACATATTTGCAGGTCCACACGACATGTATCAAATCGGGAATTTGATACATCTTTAGAAACTTGAATAAAATTATTTGACTTGTTTGACTCATGCATAACTGTCATGACATGCATCTGTTATTTTTCATATATATATGTCATGTCATTCATATTTAAATTTATGCATGATTTAGAATGGTTATAGGAAAAAGATAATTGAAATTTGAAAACCTAGTATTAGGTGGAGGTGAGATGATAGTACGTTAGGGAAGCCTTTTTCTAATAAGGTCAAGTATACTCTACTTGGTCTGTTTAGACTGATGGAACTAGCCGAAGCTACCGATCCAAGATCCAAACTAGTTAGACCAAAATTTCTCAAAAAGTAATTTTGAAAATGAAATTTCTCTAAAAGGCTTTGTCAAGGAAAGGGTTGATGATCCAATAAGGCTACGGCCAAAGAAGGCTTTGAGCCTCGCCAAGACCTAGAAGCCAATTTTTGAAATTCAAATTCAATTTACTCTTTGTCAAATTTGAATCTAACATAAATTTCAATTAAATCTTAGATTTAATAATTAATTAAGGATAATAATTCAAGCATCTCACAATACACCTATAAGGCAACCATGCTTGTTGTATTGATACATCTAAAATGGGTGAGATGTTAAGGACTAATGAATTGAAAAATATTTTTCAAAATTGTTAGAATATTTTTCTAAAAATATTTTTTCAAAATAGTGCTTCAACATAATAATGTTTTTATGGAATTTATGCTTGTCTGATTGATTATACATATTATACATTTTTCAAAAGTATATCTTTTCAAAAATTGTTTGACTCACTCAATTAGACACAAGCCTCTTAGGATAATACTAAAGTTCCTTAAGGCACTTAGATAGAATCAAACGATGTTGGGTACAGGGGGAGTGTTTTTACTCTTTTTAAATTTTTTTTAAGACTTTTCGAAAACTGTGCCTTAATTTCTATCACATATGTTTTCAAAAAGGCTTATACTTTAAAAATTATCTTCTTTGCAAATTGTGGTTTCAAAATATATCTTCCTGAAAATTGGTGTTCATTTGATTTTGATAAACCCTAAAGATACAGAGGAAGGTCCACTTCATGATCTAAAAGGACTCCTAGGATGTGTCAGATTTAGGGGGAGTCTGAGTCAACCTTCTGACAAGTGTTAAATTATTTAAAAAATTATTAGATTATTCTTTTGATCAGAATCAAACCTTAAGACTCAGAGGAAGAATACCTGTGGTCAACAAGCTTCCCAGGACTGAGTCAAGTTTAGGGGGAGGTCAAATTAAAAGAATTATTTAATAACATGTTTTCTTGAACTATATCTTCAAAATCTTGCTAAAAACATAAGTATTCTTTCGAAATACTAACATTCGTTTAAAAATACTAGTATTTTCAAAAATTCCTTTGGTTTTGATCAATTTGAAATGTGTTTATCTTGAGTTTGGATAATCTTCCAGGACACTTAGGAAAATATCCTTGTAGTCAACAAGGTTTCCTATGATTGTGTCAGACTGGAAGATAAACCAAGTCAAGTATTATGACTTCAAAAAATTCATACATTTTTCAAAATGTACTTACATTCTATTATTCTATTTTTCAGAATTTGTGTGACTTATGCAGTTATTTTTATATTTACTTGAGTTTAAAAAATTTCCAGGACACTTAGGAAAATATCCTTGTAGTTAACAAGGTTTCCTAGGATTGTGTCAGACTGGAAAAGAAACTTAGTCAAGTAAAATATTGTGTTTTCAAAATACATAATACTTTTTAAAAATTACTTATATCTTTCAAAGTCTCATCTTTTTCAAAAATAGTTAGTACTTGCAAAATATGTATAATATTTTTTTGAAAAACTTATAGTTTTCAAAATATCTTTCAAAAATGCATCATATCTGTCAAAGTACATGCACCTTTTCAAAACTCACAGTATTCTTTCAAAAATACGGTATTTTCCAAAAAAAATTACAATATTGTTTAAGTTTTCTAAGATCAAAATACGTAAATACTTAGTTTTATGCTATGCCTTCAAAAATTTATACTAAGTATTTTCAAAAAGAACCAAATATTCTCATTGTTGGAGCAAGTATTTCTAGTAATTTTTTTTTTGTATGACAAAGGGGGAGAGATGCACTTAAGTTAGAAATAATTTTTTTGTTTCCCTCTTACCAAAGGATCAATTAATCAAAATGTCTTACAAAAAGGAAGGAATTTTTTCAGAGGATCAAAAAAAATATTTTCAAAACTAAGATCATTTTTAGTTTGATCCCAAGGATAGTAAGTTAGCCCCTTCAACCAATCTAACTTAAGTTATTGTCAAACATAAAAAAGGGGGAAATTATTGGTGCAAGTTGCATCAATGATGTTCTCCTCTAAGTGTTTTAATGTTTGACAATTTAGTTAAGTCAGTGACACATTGAACAGACAAAGGGGAGTTAAGAGAGGAGTAACCAAAGTGGTAGGAAGTCCTAGTAAACCTAGGCAATAAGTCCTGGTTCAGGGAATTGGGCACTAAGTCCTGATCGAGGATTGGGCAATAAGTCCTGGCAAAGGGCTGGGCACCGAAGACCTGCTCGAAGGTGGGCACTAAGTCCTGGTCGGGGACTGGGCAAGAAGACATGGCTGAGGGTTGGGCACCGAAGACCTGGTTCGGGGAATTGGGCACGAAGACCTGGCCGAGGGTTGGGCACCTAAGTCCTGGACCTAGGGTTTGGGCACGGAGTCTTGGTTCGAGGGACTGAGCAACTTAGCTGAGCGATGACTAAGGACAGAAGTAGAGACGGGTCGGTGGTTCGGGCGTCTCGAGGTCCAGAGTAATCAGAGGCTAAGCAAAAGTCCACCCGAAGGACTGGGTGGCAACCGACTCCTGAAAGGAGTAGGTGGAAGGCGTGTTCTCGGGGGTGAGAACTTGCGTCAGTTTGACCTAGGGTTTCGTGCAAATTTGTAGTCCGAACCAAGTCCTTACGGCTAATATTGTATGTATATTTGCTTTGTGTTTGTGTATCTTGCAGGTACCAAGAACTGGAGACAAAACAGGTAACCAGGCTGGAAGCCCTGAAGCTAGGCGCCCCCATCAGTGGGGGCACCCCCAAGCATCCAGGGCACCCCCATTGATGGGGGCGCCCAAGCTAAAGAAGAAAAAGTGGCAATGTTGTGTAGTAAGCAGAATAGGCTTCAAGCAGGGCGCTCGGGGCGACCGGGTTCAAAGCTGTTTTGCTGCTGCGAGTTCGAAGCAGGAGATTAGCGTTGACTGGGTTCAAGCTAGGGGCCCAGGAGGTCCGGGGCACCCTGGTCAAAGGCTTTATCAGCTGCGGTGAGGTCGGCGCAGGGATAAGGTTTGACCGGGTTTATCGGGGCGCCCCCAACGTCGAGGGCACTCGTATGAAGCCTATATAAGGGGCTTCGACCCCTCTGCTTCAAACACAACTGCTAAGTGTCATTCTGATCATTCTGACCGATGAAAATGCACTAAAGATGAGGCTCTACGATCGGGAGGCTCTAGGAGAAAGTTCGCGGCACTTCGGAGGTCCAAATCGGCCGAGTTTCAGATTCTTGTTCGGTTTGCTTTTATTTGTTTCGTACTTAACTTTCATGATTGATGCTTGTAATTATACACTGTAAGATAGGTTTTCTCCGCCTCCAGAAATTTTGGAAAGGAGACCAATAGTGGACTCACGCCGAGTACATAGGCCTTGGACGTACTGATCCTGGGGGGTTGGGAACCAAGTAAATAAATCCCGCTGTGTCCTTGTGTATTGTTTTTCTTTTTCTGCTTTACTTTTCCGCTGTGCTACTAACTCTAATCTTAGAACGTTCAAAAGATTTACGAAGTTTAGCGAAATATTTTCACGGTCGATATTCACCCCCCTCTATCGATGGCACCGGTCCTACAGTTCTCCCTCTCATCCTTTGGCATCTCAAAACCATCTACAACACTAAACTAATTTTCAATATCATTCATTAAATAATACTCCATTCTACCATTCCTGTTGGTGCAGGCAGCACCTAAGTCAAACCTGGGTTTTGATAATGGCAAAGGGTACAGAAGATAAGGTGTTATTGTGATCTAACTTGTTCACTGAGTGTGCAGGAAGAAGTCCTAGGTACACTAGGCAAGAAGTCCTGGCAAAGGGCTGGGCAAAGAATCCTGGTCAAGGACTGGGCAAGAAGACCTGACCGGAAGTCGGGCAAAGAAGTCCTGGTCGAGGATTGGGCAAGAAGTCCTAGCAAGGGGTTGGGCACCGAAGACCTGATCGGAAGTTGGACACGAAGATCTCGTCAGGTGGATTGGGCAAAAGTCCAACCGGAGGAGCCGGTTGGTAAAATGTAAACTCTCCTGAGAGGAGTAGGTGAGGACACGTTCCTCGTCGAGGGAACAGTAGGCGTCGGTTCGACCTAGGGTTCTATTTGGGAGACCCAAAGTCAGAACCAAAACAGCTACGGCTGTAACTAATGCTTGGTATGTTTTGGAACTAACCTGAGTTACAGGATCGAAGGATTGGTCATCTGCAAGTGAGGTGCCTCACTAAGCCTAGGCGCCTGGATGGACTCGGGCGCTCGAATGGACTTAGGCGCTCATATGGATACGGGCGCCCAAGTGTGAAGGCAAAATCTAAAACATAGCCGCGAAGCCTCTGAACCAAAGCAGTTCAGGCGCTCGTGAGGTCACGGGCGCCCCCATCAGCTCAAGCGCCTGAGTGAAGGTGGATAAGCACTGACCGAGCCTGCGAATAATGGTTCGCGCAGGGAAGGCCACGTGTTAGGCACCCCCATCGTCACAGGCGCCCGTATGGGTGCTATAAATGGGGGTTCACCCCCAAGGCTTCAACATCCATTGCTCTCAACTCTCCAGACACTTTCGCTCAAGCGTTGCGGCCCGGTAAAGTTTGATTTCGAGATTCCAGCATCGACGATGACCCTCTTCTCTGAAATTCGATCCACCTCGGGCGTCGGTAAAATTTCAATTTACGAAAGTGTTGTTATTTAATTTTCCAAATTCTATATCTGTACTATCATCTTGTAAAAATCTTATCGTATATAGAATTGCCCAAAGTAAACGGTCAAGGACCGTGAGCCTTGGAGTAGGAGCTGACCGCGACTCCGAACCAAGTAAAATCGATTGGTGTTCGTGTGTATTCTGTGATTTTCCGCTACGCATTTACTCAACTACTCCGAAAAATTTATAATGATATTCACCCCCCCTATCGTTTTCTTTGATCCAACAAGTGGTATCAGAGTGGGTGACTCAAATTTGGTGCAACCAGCAATTTTAGAGTGTTTTTTCGGATTTTACGAAAGTATTTTAATTTCTTTTTCGAATTTTTCTCGTTAATCGAGGTTGGTGCAACACCACTCGATTGTTTTTCTTTTCTATTAATTTTTCTTCCGCACTACTAATCTAAGACCAAGTCTTCGGACAAGTTTTTCTATTTGTCTTATTTTTCAGAAATTATTATGGCCATGTAAGAGGGTTTCAGCATTGCCAGACTACCGCTCTTCAGTGGAGAAGATTTCTACTACTGAAAAAGCCAGATAGAAGTCCACCTGAAAACTCAGGTGGATATGTGGATAATTATCCAATCTGGCCTCGAAATCCCCAAGAACGCAGAAGGAGTAACACAGCACTACTCCGAATGGGATGGCTCGCTAAAGAAAAAGATCGAGGCTAATGCAAAGGCAACCCAGACTTTGTAGTGCGGATTGACCAAGGAAGAGCTAGACCGGGTGGGTCCCTTCAACAATGTCAAAGAACTTTGGAGCAAATTAATTGAGCTGCACGAAGGTACCTCCGACACCAGAATCAGCAAAAGGGATCTGTTGCTGAACAGACTCTACACAATAAAGATGAATGAGGGCAAATCAGCAGCACAGCTCCATGCCAGAATCCAGGAGCTGATGAACGGACTACACACAATAGGTCATAAGGTAGAAAATCATGACCTAATCAGGTACACCTTAAATGCATTCCCCAGAAATACTCTGTGGGCATCTATGGTAGATGCTTACAAGGTTTCTAGGGATGTTTCAAAAATTAAGTTAGATGAATTATTTTCAGAATTAGAGTTACATGAACAGACTAACTGCACTATGACCGAGAAAGATATTGCTTTTCTTACAGGTAAACCCCAAGGAAAAGTAGCCAAGAAAAAGCCTCAACCTGCACCCGAGTCTGACTCAGACTCAAGACTCAGAAGATAGTGAAGGGGATCGACCCAAGTTGGTGCGGCTAGCTCGGGACTACTACAAGGAGTTGAAGCATCAAACCAACAGAAGAAAAGCAAGCCGACGAAAGGAAGATCCAGCTAAACCTTCAAAAACCAAACCGAATGTCACTTGCTACGAATGCAACAAGAAGGGACACTACAAATTGGAGTGCCCCAATCTAAAGGAAGCCAAATAGACTCGAAGGAAGAAGGCTCTTCAAGCCACTTGGGACGAATCTTCCTCCGAAGAAGAAGAAGAGGCCCCACAGTCAAATCTGCTCACCTTGACCGCTTCGGAAGACATCGACACCGGATCAGAATCGGAGCCGGACGACGGAAGGCTCACAATCTCGGAAAACGACCAAATAACGGTAAGAGGTTATTCCGAAATTGAATTATCAAAGTTAATAGCTTACTTATCTCGTAACTTGGCGAAAGCCAAAATCCGGGTCGAATCCCTCCGACAGGAAGTAAAACTCCTGAAAGAGGAAGCCGACTCTAGATCCTTGACCGAGAAGGTTCAAGAAGGAACCTCTACTCAAGTTGAAAAGCTTGAAAAAGAGAACTCCTCCTTGAAAACCCAAGTCAAGGAGCTCAGAGTGGCTTTAGAACATTTTACTTCGGGTTCCAAGGGTCTTGACATGATCCTTGGAAAACAGAAGTCCGTTCTAAATCGATCTGGGTTAGGGTATCGAACCAAGTCGAGACAATGGTCATATTATGCTGTATTGAACCAACCTAGACCCAAAGTTCAAGCATGGGTACCCAAACTATGCTTGAACAACCAAGCTGGACCAAACCAGTATTGGATCCCCAAAGATAAGATTCACATCTTGCCTAATCATTATCGTGGCTTTAGTCCAGGGGGAGCCAATATAAAAACAATTTTCATAACTAGATAATTTTTTTTAATTCTTTAATTTTAATTGCATGCTTGATTGTTTATTTATTTCTATAAATTATTATGTTTAGACTTAGGATGGGTTAGACTAAGGACTAAAATGATCTAATTGAAATTTGAACAACATAGTATTCGGTAGAGGTGAGATGATAGTACGTTAGGGAAGCCATTTTTGGTGGAACTGGCCGAAGCTACAAATCCAAGACCCAAACTAGTTAGACCAAAATCTTTCAAGGAGTAACTTGAAGATGAATTTTCAATAAAAGGCTTGTCAAGGAAAGGGTTGATGATCCAATAAGGCTACGGGCAAAGAAGGTCTAGTGCCTCGCCAAGACCTAGAAGCCAATTATTAAAAATCAAATTCACTTTACTATTGTCAGATTTGAATCTAACACAAATTTCAATTAATCTTAGATTCAATCACCTTTCAAAATAAACTTAAAACATAATTAATTTTTTTAAAAAAATCAATTCAACTTTTCAAAATTAATCATGCTTTTCAAAATAAAATTTTTATTTCTGTTAAAACCTGTCTCACAAAACCCATAAGGTTAACATGATTGATAACTATAGACTGGGTGAGACAGACTAGGTTGTGAAAATCAATTTAAGCTATCCTTAATTCTAATTTGATCCAAATCAATAAATACTTTATGTGTAGAAACATAAAGATTTGGATCAATGTGTTGATGCAGTCTGGCCCTGATTGTTGTTTTGGTGTTGACACCGATTTAAGTTTAGGTGGACGATTATTGATTATGATTAAGTCCTGATCGGGGATCAGGCATGGTATGGAAAATCTTAGTCTGGAGGGCTAGGTGTTGGAAAATCCTAACCTGGAGGGTTAGGTGTTGAAAATCCTAGTCTGGAGGGCTAGGTGCTGGAAAATCCTAACCTGGAGGGTTAGGTGTTGAAAAGTCCTAATTCGGAAAGGTTGGGTGAAAAGTCCTAGCTTGGAGGGCTAGGTGAAAAGTCCTAACTTGGAGGGTTAGGAGTAAATTCCCATCCTGGAGAATTAGGTGAAAAAGTCCTGGCTTGGAGGGTCAGGTCCTAGCTTGGAGGGCTAGGTTTGGAAAGTCCTAATCCGGAAGAGTTGGGTGAAAAGTCCTAGCTTGGAGGGCTAGGTGAAAAGTCCTAGCTTGTAGGGCTAGGTGAAAAGTCCTAATTTGGACGGTTAGGTGCAAATTCCCAACTTGGAGGGTTAGGTGAAAAATCCTTGGCTTGGAGGGCTAAGGTGAAAGAGAACTTAGCTTGGAGGGCTAAGTTTGCGTCCCTGGATCGGTCTGGTGATCGGTCAGGGAAGCTGGCACGCTGCCCTATTGTGGATCGGTCTGGTGACTGATCCAGCAACGACTGATCGGTCTGGTGACCGATCAGGGAGCATACAGTGAGGTTAGGAACCTACTGTACTGCTCCTGATCGATCCGGTGACCGATCAGGGAGTGTGTGTTTCACCTACTGCTTGGCTCCTGATCGGTCGAGTGACCAATCAGGGAGCGAACAGTTGAGGTTGAGTTCTCTTGCTGATCTGAACCTGATCGGTCTGAAGACCGATCAGGGTCACTGTGCAGATCGTTCCGGAGAACGATCCAGCATCGCAGGTTCCTCACTATGATCGATCAAGCTCTAGCCTGATCGGTCTGGTCATGATCTGATCGGTCTGGTGACCGATCAGGAGGCTGCCTGATCGGTCTAATGACCGATCAGGAGGTCTAGACTGCGAAGCTCAGAAATCACCCAAGAAAGGGGTGGATCGTTCGGGTGATCGATCCATAACCTGGGATCGGTCCGGTGATCGATCCAGGAGAAGTCACAAAGAAATCGCAATTTCTGATTGAGAGTTGGGGACCGATCAGGCTCTAGCATGATCGATCTGGACCTAGCCTGATCGGTCTGGTGACCGATCAGGAGTCGCTCTGATCGGTCGGGTGACCGATCACTTTAATTCAAATTGCACTGTCAGACGCTCTGATCGCGTCTGACCGTATCCTATTCGCTGATGTTTGCCTCTGATACTTGATTTACTGTGTGATATACTGCTCTAACAGTCTGATTAAGCTACAGGTGACAGGGGAGGATTCAAACACTCAAGGAGAAGTCAATGGAGGCTTTCCTTGGAGCAGGTTTGTCCATTTCTCATCTCAGGATGCAACGACGGGAGCTGCAGGACTGAAGCCGCTGACTGAAGCTTGGCTGAGGGAGCTCAGGAAGTTCAGTAAGGGTTCAGTGTAGCTGGCGTTGGCAGTGAGGCAGCTGGAGGCTGTTGGAGATGAGGTCACTTGATGCTTGCTGGAGAAACAAAAAGGAACGGGAGACAGCTTGGTGGAAGCAGAGAAGCATTCGAAAGTTTACAACTTGTGTTCTTGAGTTCCTGTGCCTTGAGTTCTCCACATCAAGCTTGCTGTGTTCTGGAAGTTTCCATCATTCTGAGCAAGCTATCGAGAAGCAATCATCCATTACTCAAGCACTTGAAGGAGAGAACGAGAGGCTTGGAGTCCGACAGTGGGAATGTACGAAGAAGGGTTCTTGCGTGAGATCGCCACTGGGTGGAGCTCAGGGAAGCTTGCTGCGTTCTTCTCTTTGCTGGGTGTTTGAGTAAGATCTTTCTTGTTGTTTCATTGAGCTAAAACATTTATCTGATTGAAACGCTGTGGAGAGATTTCTCCTCCGAGAAGGAGGTTGCTTTATATCCGGTGATCACCGGGGCTTAATCTGCCGACGATCAACGGATCGCCCACCTTAAGGGCACGCCAAGGAGTAGGGGCAAGTTATCCCCGAACCTTGTAAACCCTCTTGTTAGCGATCTTGGTAGCTGTGGTTGTTAGCTTTCATCTTTGTTTTTAGTTTACTGCACTGTTTTGTTTTTCCTTTGCTTCTTCCGCTGTGCTACTGATAAGCTAAGTGCAGAAAACTTGCTAAGTTCTCAAAGAGAAAGTGTTGGCTATATTCACCCCCCCCCCCACCTCTCTAGCCATCTCGTCACCAACAAGTGGTATTAGAGCTTGGGGCTCTATTTACGGCTTAACATCCAAGAGTTCTCAACAAGATGGCTTTGAGAGAAGGCTTCTCCACCACCCGACCTCATTCTTTGATGGCGCCGACTTTCAGTATTGGAGATTAAAGATGGAATACTATTTGAAGATGGATATCCATACTTGGTTCGCGGTGAAGGAGGGATTCATTCCTCCTAAGGATGACGAAGGCAAAGAACTCGAGTCTTCACGGTGGACTGCCGAACAAACACGAAAGAGTGAAGCCGACGCAAAGGCGGTTGTCACTCTACAATGTGGCATGAACAAAGATCAACTCATCAAAGTTGGTCCTTTCACAAGTGTCAAGGACCTGTGGAACAAACTCATTGAGCTTCACGAAGGCACCCGGGACTCTAGAATCGCAAAGAGGGATTTGTTCCTCAACCAACTTCAAAATCTCTCCATGAAGGAGAATGAGTCGGTAAGTGAGCTTCATAGTCGTTTCAAGGAAGTCCTCAATGGGCTTCATTCAATTGATGAAAAGGTCGAGAACCGCGACCTTGTGAGGTATGTTTTGAAAGCATTTCCAAGGAATACTTTGTGGTCATCTATGGTGGATGCCTACAAAGTATCCAAGGATTTATCTATTGTAAAATTAGATGATTTATTTTGTGAGATGGAGTTGCATGAAATGGCTAACAAAGGCCCCAAGGAGAAGGGGATTGCCTTAGTTGCAGGGGATCGAACCAACAAGAAGCAGAAGGAGAAGAAGAAGGAGAAGGAGGTCTCATCATCTTCATCCTCTTCCGAATCCGAGTCCAATTCCGAGGAAGATGGTAGCAGCTCCTCTTCATCCGAAATGCCCAATTTTGTGAGGAGGATGATGCGAAGGGATCGATGTTTCAAAAGTAGAGGTAACACTAGTGAATCCAAACTTGATAAGAATAATGCATCTTGTTTTGAGTGTGGTAGGAAAGGGCATTTCAAGAATGAATGTCCAAAGCTTAAGAAGAAGGAGGAGAAATCCAAACGAAAAGAAGAGAAATTCAAGAAGAAGAAGAAAGCCTTGAAGGCCTCTTGGGATGAGTCATCCTCTAGCTCATCCGATGAAGAAAAGGAGGAGAAGAGCACAAGACAAGTGGCACTCATGGCTCTTGGAGAGGAGAGCAGTGATGATTCTTCAAGCTCCTCAAACGCGGCTTCATCATCTTTGGATGATGAAGAGGTAACTTCTCCCAAGCTTGAAAAGTGTTATAGGGCAATTGCGTGTTTAACAAGTATGCTTAAAAAGTCCAAGAATAAGGTTAAGGCATTGCAAGTAGAAATTGATCAATTGAAGGCTTCTAGAGATGATAACATTGATGATTTGCATGTCGAATTGCTAGAAGATGAAATCAAATCATTGAAACATGAAATTGAAATTTTGAAATCCTCTAAGGTGGAGGAAGTAAATGACTTGCATGATAACTTGTTAGTAGAGGAAAACCAATCTTTGAAGAGTCAGGTTGAGAAGCTCAAGAATATTCTTGGGAAGTTCTCAACTAGCTCTAAGACCCTAGATATGATTCTAAATGCCCAAAGGGCAGTCTACAATAGGGCCGGTATTGGTTACCGCCCTAAAGAACCCTCATTTGTGTCTCTCATGTCTAGGACTGACATGAGACAATCTAGGACACCCAAAACTCAAAAGAAAGTTGTCAAGGCATGGGTGCCTAAGTCATGTTTAGTTGATGCTTTAGGTCCCAAGGTTTGGGTACCTAAAACTTCTATTTTTCGAATTGTGTAGGTTATGATTGAGGGGGAGCACCTATCAACGTGGTTCGTTGATAGTGGATGCTCCAAACACATGACCGGGGATAGATCATTGTTTACCACACTTCACAAGAAAAGTAGAGGTAATGTATCATTTGGTAATAATGGTACTCTTAAGGTCATAGGAATAGGAGACATTCAAATATCCGAATGTCTTAGAATCTCAAATGTCCTTCTAGTCAAGGGGCTGAAATTTAATCTCCTAAGTGTCAGTCAATTGTGTGACACGGGTTACACAATTGACTTCCAACCAAGTCAATGTCTAGTTAGACAAAATGACACCTTGGACACGGTACTAGTAGGAGCAAGAGTAGACAATATTTATCAAGTTTTATTTAAAAGTGCTATTAATGCTTTTGCTAAGTGTCTCATGTCAAAAGAAGAAGAGTCCACTCTTTGGCACCAGAGGCTAGCACATGTCAACATGAAGAACATCCGGAAGTTGGCCAACAAGGGACTAGTCCGAGGCTTACCAAGCATCAAGTATGAGAAAGATAGACTTTGTGATGCATGTCAAATGGGTAAGCAAACAAAATCTGCACATAAAGGTAAAAGCACTGTGAGTACTTCCAATGCTTTAGATTTACTTCACATGGATCTATTTGATTGTAGTACTATTATATCATTGAATGGAGTAGGTATTGCTTTGTGATTATTGATGATTTCACTAGATATACATGGACCTACTTTTTGAAATATAAGGACCAAACCTTAGATACTTTCATTTCTTTTTGTAGAAGAGTTAAAAATGAAAAATCATCAACCATTAAGACAATTAGAAGTGATCATGGAGGTGAATTTCAAAATCAAAGGTTTTTAGAATTTTATCAAGATAGAGGTTATAAGCATGAGTTTTCTACTCCTAGAACACCACAACAAAATGGTGTTGTAGAGAGAAAGAACTGTGTACTTCAAGAGGCTGCACGAAGCATGCTCAATGAGTACTCACTCCCGAGTTACTTATGGGTCGAAGCTGTAAATACAGCTTGCTATGTGCAAAACAGAGTCCTGATTCATAGGTTTCTAGGAAAGACTCCCCATGAACTTTGGTTTGGGAAACCACCTACGGTTAAACACCTTAGGGTGTTTGGTTGTAAGGTATTCATCCTAAACACCAAGGACCATCTTGGAAAGTTCACGGCAAAGGCTGATGAAGGGATACTAGTCGGGTACTCCCTCGTTAGTAAAGCCTACTGAGTCTACAACAAGAAGTCTAGATTAGTTGAAGAGTCTGTTGATGTGGTCTTTGAAGAAGTTCCAAAATCAAGTGACCAATCAGAAAATGTAGGAGGAGTTCAACTCGAACTTAGGAGACTAAGTTTGAATGAAACTCAAAGTGTTGTTGATGGTGATGAGTCTGATGACGGTGAACCTAGACAACCCACTGATCAGCCGGATCCTGAGGCTGAACTTGGGTCTAGTGAACCTGTTCAAGAAGCACCACCAACTCCTAGGCAAACTAGATTAGCCTGTAACACCCCAAAATTTTTCCCATATATAATGATATGAGACATTCTTATGAAATGTCATGATGGGCTTGGCTTAATGGGCTTTGATGTGGATTAGTGCAAAATGTGATAAAAAGAAAGTGTATAAAGGAGGAAGCAAGGATCGAACCTTGAACCTCCTAGTTGCACTAACCATGTCTTAACCAATGCACCAAGGGTGTTTCATGTTGAGAGAATAAGGAACGCCCTAGTTAAAGCTAGGAAGGTGAAGAGACATGTCCCTTCATGAGAATAGTATAAATAAGAGAGGAAGAGGGGGAAAGAACTTTGATTCTTCTTCTTCCCCCCTCTCCCCACCGAACCCTAGAGCCCTCTTCTCCCTTTTCAATTTTCGAAAATACACCCTAGGGTTCTAACCCTAGGGAATTGGAAGGAAGAAGACCCCATCCAAGGATCTTGCCCTCTACTAGGGCCAAGGGTCTTAGAGAAGTTCTAGCAAGGGGAACTCTCACCCCTCCTTCAACCAAGGGTACTCTAAGGATTTAGAGAAGATGAATTTCAAGCGAAAGGATGTAAGTATCCCCTCGCCTGCAGTGTAATTGTTGTGCATGATTCCTTCTCCTTTTCATTTTCGAAAATGGGAGTTTTTCCCTTGTGTAAGTTTCGGCCACCACCAAGGGGGAGACCTTGGCTACTCCTTGATGCATGAGGAGACCCCTTGGGACTTAGGGTATAGACATATGTTGTTTCCCTTCATGTCGTGATGACAAAAACTAGGGTTGAACACCCTATATGTTTCGGCCAAGGCATGAAAATTAGGGTTCAGGGTTGCATGATTATCCTATGATGTATCCATGCTTAGTGTATTGTGTGATAGTGTAGACAAGGTGTTTGTATAAATGTTTGGTTACAAAAACCCAACTTTTTCCCTACCCTACACTTTCGGCCAACCCTAGAAGAATTAGGGTTTAGGGTTGCATGATTTTCCTATGATGTATTCTATGCTTAATATGTTGCATGATATGTATGTGAGGTGTTTGTGTAAATGTTTGTGTGAATGTTTGATTTCAAAAACCCTAATTCCCCCTACCCTACACTATTCGGCCAACATGAATAGGTTAGGGTTTGTGAAGGTTAAACTACCCTATGAGATATGTTTATGTTTAGTAAGATGATATGTATATGCATGTGATGTTTAAATGTAATGCTTGATTGGAAAACTTAACTTTCCTTAGCATGTAACTTTCGGCCATGCATGAAACATTAGGGTTGTGAAGGTTGATTACCCTATGATGTATGCTATGCTTAGTATGATACATGATGTATATATATATGTGATGCTTGTATGGGGTGTTTGATGTCAAAAACCTAACTTACCCTACCCTATGACTTTCGGCCAAACCCTAGTTTTAGGGTTTGGAAGAATTAAATTAATCCATGAAGCATACTACCACTTCCTATGATATGAATATGATTTATGTGACCAATCTTGTCATATATAAAGTATGTTTAAGTGGTTGAAATATGATGTATGTATGAGCATGTCTTATAGCCCATGGGGCACCCTTATGAATTGCATGTGATGTGTATGTTAATATGCCTGAAAGGATACTCCACTAAGTATGGGATCAAGAGCACCCCTTATGTTGTGTGGTGTGTCCCTATGGGATCATGAGCACCCTTGAAGAGTGGTGTGTCCCTTGAGAGTGGATTTGGAGTACTCCTTAGCATATATGTAAAAGCATGATAAGTATTTTACTTTGAAAGTTGTGTACCCGACTCGGAAGGGGTCGTTAAACAAATCCGGGGTACATGTTAACTGAAGGTCATGGCTCCGGTAGGATGGAAGGGTCCTGCTCTAATGAGTTGGTGGCTCGCTACCCCAATTCATTAGGGAACGCGCTTGATGTGGTACACAACTGGGCCCCTATATGATGTTAAAGTATTTTTAAGTAATACCTTTATGGAATTGTTTTGAAAACATTTATTATATGTGAAGGGTAAGCTTAAGATACTTTATACTGCTTGCTTAGAAACTTTGATGTTTAGTATGCTATGATAAACTCATGCTTATGATTCATTATGTGTACATGTTGTATTCTTTCGTATGGATTTTGCGAGTAGGACAGGATCCTTATTAAGCATTTGTGCTTACTAGTTTATGTGTTGTCTTATGCTGCAGATAAGGGTAAGAGACACTTAAACTATAGGAAGAGGCAGGAGGGCTGAAGATGTGTGGGGTGGTGGCTCGGGAAAGAAAGATTCTTATATCTACTTTACTATGCTTATGTTGATGTTTCCTTGATTATGAATGTTAGTGATTACACTTAGATTTCTCTTATACTTGATTATGTTGTGAGTTGAACTACTTGTGAACCTATCATGTTATAGGATAACTCTTGATTAAGATATTTCACATGATGTTTAGACTTCCTTTAGACTCAATCTTATAAATTGTTATTATGCATGGAAACCTATGACTATGCTTCTAAATGATATTCTAGGATGTGAATTCATGTGTTACTCTTTGCAATAGAATGTAAAACCTCACTATCATGATTTGTGTGTTACTGAACTTGCTATGCACCTACCATGTTCTAATCCTTAAAGCATGATACCTGATTGGCATGCACTGACTAGTATGCTTAGCACTTGTAAATATCACTTGATAGTTTTAAACAAGCATGCTCAGTACTTAGTCCTTGCACTTTTGTTTTTATTTTATATTAAAAAATTATATGATTGATGGTACGTAACCCCGCCCCGAGAGTAGATATAAGGGCGGGCGTTACATAGCCTCTAGTCATCCCCAAGATCAAATTGTTGGAGACATCCGTCAGGGGGTTAGAACTAGATCATTCTTCCGGAATGAGGCTAATGAAGTTGCCCTAATTTCCGAAATTGAACCTAGGAAAATTGATGAAGCATGCAATGCAAGATGAACTAGGTCAATTCGAGAGGAATCAAGTTTGGGACTTAGTCCCTAGACCCAAGAAGACCTCCATTATTGGAACCAAATGGGTCTTCAAGAACAAATTGAATCATAAGGGAGAAATCATTAGAAACAAGGCACGCTTGGTAGCTAAGGGCTATAGTCAAGTTGAAGGCCTTGATTATGATGAGACTTATGCTCCTGTGGCACGATTAGAGTCCATCCGATTGATGCTAGCATTTGCAGCACATCGTGGTTTCAAATTATATCAAATGGACGTCAAATCGGCCTTTCTAAATGGTTTGATTAAAGAAGAGGTCTATGTCGAACAACCTCCGGGGTTTGAGAGTACCGAATTTCCAAACCACGTATTCAAGCTCAAAAAGGCACTTCATGGCCTTAAACAAGCACCCCGGGCTTGGTATGAGCGGTTGTCGACATTCCTAGTTGAGAAGGGCTTCGTTAGAGGTCAAATAGACCCTACACTATTTCTACGAAGAGATAGTGACAATATATTTGTAGCCCAAGTATATGTCGATGACATAATTTGTGGCTCAAACAATAGGGGTTATTTAAATGAGTTCATTGGACACATGGAGAGTGAGTTTGAAATGAGTCTAGTGGGAGAGGTGACTTTCTTCCTTGGACTTGAAATCAAGCAAACTCGCGATGGTATCCATGTGCACCAATCAAAGTATACACAGGAAATGCTTCGAAAATTCAATATGAGTGAATCAAAAGAGGTAACCACTCCCATGTCTACAAACACAAGATTAGACAATGATGAGAGTGGTAAACCCGTTGATCTAACTCAATATCGAAGCATGATAGGTAGTCTGCTATACCTCACAGCCAGTCGACCAGATATACTATTTGCTATAGGTATGTGTGCTAGGTATCAAGTTTGTGCCAAGGATTCTCATTTAATTGCTGTTAAGCGAATTTTGAGATATCTCAAGGGCACAATTGGTGTAGGTCATTGGTATCCCGTTACCGAATATTTTGACTTGATTGGCTATACGAATTCCGACTACGCTGGATGTAAGTTGGACCGGAAAAGCACTAGTGAGGGCTGCCAATTCTTAGGTTCGTCCTTAGTAAGTTGGTCGAGTCGGAAGCAACATTGTGTTGCTCTTTCCACTACAGAGGCAGAATATATCGCCATGGGAGAGAGTGTATCACAATTGTTGTGGATGATTCATACCTTAGAGGACAATGGATTGAGTTACAAGCGTGTGCAAGTGTTATGTGATAACATTAGCATAATTAACTTAACCAAGAATCCAGTCCATCATTCTAGGACAAAACATATTGAAGTAAGACATCACTTCATTAGGGATCATGTAGCTAGGGGGAACATCATACTCTCTCATGTAGAGTCCAAGTCAAACCTAGCTGACATTTTCACTAAACCACTTCCCGAAAATGAATTTAGTTTCCTAAGACGGGAATTGGGAATGTGTCGCGCTTCATGATTTTCGAATTGCATTCAAACCCTCTATGATTATTTCAATTTGTTGGGGAACAATTGGGTAACCTTGGGAACATCTCACACAAACTATAAGGTTTACCAAAACGTTTGTGTTTGCTAGATATGGGGTGAGATGTTAGGATCAACTCAATTTCTCAAAAGGTCAATGCATCCCTTGAGAAGTTAAGTTGATGAGATAATAATCACGGTGGTGACCAAGTATGGGGAAAACCATTGCATAACATATGTGTATATGGCTCCTTGATCATACTTGGACATTCCAATCAAGGAAACTTGATTGGAACATTGGATTTGACTCAAACTTGATTGAATTTGCTTGATTGATTGTTGATTGAGTTTGACTCCATTTGTATGGGTCAAAGTGATTGTTGAACTTATAAGGACCTTTGATTCGTGTTAAGGGATCAATTTTAGTCAGGAAATCATGTCCAAGTTCGATAAAATTCATCAGATCTTGTTGGAATGTTTCAGAAATTCTGAAACTGAACATTTCAGTTCGTATCAGGGAATACCAGGAACCCTGATCGGTCACCGGACCGATCAGGCATAGGGCTGATCGGTCCCTGGACCGATCTGGCTTCTTCCTGTGGTGTTCGGTCCACAGACCGATCAGCGAGGCAAGCCGTGATCTTTCGGAATTTGACTAAGTGTATTGAGCTAGCCTGGATCGTGTTGGTGCAGGAAGCACCATATCGAACCTTGTTTTGATATTGGCAAAGGATTCAAAGTTAAGTTTATTTGTGATCTAACAATGTTCACTAAGTATGCAGGAAAAGTCCTAGCGAAGGGCTGCTAGGCACCTGGCGAAGGGCTGCCAGGAAACAAAGTCCTAGCGAAGGGTTGCTAGGCACCTGGCGAAGGGCTGCCAGGAAACAAAGCCCTAGCGAAGGACTGCTAGGCACTGGCGAAGGGCTGCCAGGAAACAAAGCCCTAGCAAAGGACAGCTAGGCACCGGGCGAAGGGCAACTCGGCATCCAAGACCTAACAAAGGACCGTCAGGCAAAAGTCCAACCAGAGGAACGGTTGGCAACAGGTAAGTTCTCCCGAGAGGAGTAGGTGAGGACGCGTTCCCCGTCGAGGGAACAGTAGGCGTCGGTTCGACCTAGGGCTCCATTTTGGAGACCCAAAGTCAGAACCAAGACAGCTAAGGCTGTATAAACTAACCTAGTAATGTCTTGTTGTGTTTTGGACTAACCCTGGATGCAGGACCAAAGGAACGAGTGTCTGCAGCTCAGAGAGCCTCAAAGGAGTGAGGCAACAGCTGACCAGGGCGCCCGGAGTGTCCCAGGCGCCCCCAAGGTGAACACAAAACACACAAGTAAAAAGCAGCTTCAAACAGTACAACTTCCGGGCGCCCCCTGCGCTCTGGGCGCCCCCTGCGCTGCGGGCGCCCCCAGCACCAACTGCCGAAGCAGCTCTCTTCGAAGCCAGAAGATAAGACTTTGACCCAGTCAATCCGGGCGCCCCGAGCGCTCCGGGCGCCCCGGTCAAAGCTGATCCCGAAGATAAAGGGATCAGACGCTGACCGAGACTTTGGCGGATCAAAGGCCACATGGGGGGTGCCCCCGATGTCCCGGGCGCCCCCAAGCCCTATATAAAGGGCCCTCGACCAAGGCTTCAGATCATCAATTCATTCAACGCTTCCACGCTCTTCTGCTCTCGCGCCTTGCTCCGGAAACTGCCCAACTCGAGCCGACGACGTCCCGCTGCTCCGAACAAGTGAACCTACAATCGGACGTCGGTAAACGAAGAGCATCTTTTTTTTAATTGTTAAAGTTTACTGCACTTACTCTGTATTCAATATTTGTAAACTGTCTTTGCGCCAAATATAGAATTGCCCAAAGTAAACGGTCAACGACCGTGGGCCTTGGAGTAGGAGTTGACACAGGCTCCGAACCAAGTAAATCGACTGTGTCTCTGTGTATTGTTTTTAATTTCCGCTGCGTACCTACTCTTACTCAAATCCGAAAGTTTTCCGATATTCACCCCCCCTCTATCGGTTTTATCGATCCAACAGATCGGTCCCTGGACCGATCTGGCACCCTATGGTGATCGGTCCACAGACCGATCAGGGAGCCCAGCAGTTTTCCTCCAGACCCTACTGTTCGTATCCTGATCGGTCAACCGACCGATCAGGAGCGCGTCTGATCGGTCATCCGACCGATCAGGACCGAGCCAGTCCGATCAGGCTATAGCCTGATCGGTCTGGGTGCGATCAGATCGAACGGTGATCCATTCAAACGCATTAAATTATGGTTGGTGGATCGATCCACCAACCGATTAACTTCGCCAAACACCTTCATCTCCAGAACCCTAGCGCCGAAAAACCCTTTGCGCGACCCCATGTGTGCAAGAAGGCTCTCCTCTTGTTCTTCTTCGTCGCGTGAGCGTAAGTGTGAAGGATTCTCGGAGTCCTGTGCACGTTCCTCTCTCGCAGAAACATTCTGCGACCATCTCTTGCACCGCGACCCCCTCTTCCGCGCAAGGTTTTTGCTCTCGACCTCCAGGAACTACTCCAATGGCACCAAAGTAAGTTCTTGCTTTGGTTTTTCATTCGAATCAATCTATAATATGTGTTTGTAAAGCTAACCATGTTTTGCTCTTGTTCTTGCTGTTGTGCCGTGATCCTTTGCCCGTGACCCTACTTTCTCACCTTATGTCTATGATCAATTTTATCTACCTTTTGATTGGGTATCATCTTATATGATCAATTCTTGTTTTGTATGATCGATCATATCAAATAAATTGACTTCTGTGTCATGAGCAATTCAAATCTATAGAAAGTCTTCCGAGGGCAAGGACGCTGCTGAGGGCAGCGCAAGGGGGAAAGCCCCTTCCTCCTCTGCCCCTTCCAGAAGGCCACAGCCGTCTTCTAACCCCCCATTCCCGAATGCGGCCTGTGAACAGGCATTTCAAGCAAGGACCTTCATGTAACGCCCGCTTTTTTTTTTCTTTTTTCTCCTAAAGCGGCGTTACGATGACATACTTAAGGCATGTAACATCATACTGCAGCGGAATAACTTAAACCTTACATATACATGCCCCTACTACCATCCCTCATACAATGACATGGAACTTAACATATGAACGTCATACTTAACATCATATCATAACATGCTTAACATCATAACATAAGGTTCATATCATATCATACTTGACATCTTATCGTAAAGTTCCATAAGTCACTAGTCGAGCATATAGGTAGCAAAAATAAAGTTCTTAGCATAAACGGTTAACACATTCGATTTCATGGGCCAAGTCACCATCACACACATATTTCAGGCCCTCCTGCTGCTTCCTCGTTATCCCCTTGCATGATCTGCGGTATAAGGAAGGAAGACTATAAGCACACAGGCTTAGTAAGACTCTTTCCTACTCACTAAAACATTCATCGTTCATCATCTCATAATGAGCACATGAACTTTAACATACTTGGTGCTCTACTTAAAACATAACATCTTAAATCACTTTAGCATGGCATGCACATAAACATGGTAAACCTTCTAAGCATGGCATAATTCATGGCATAAATCATAAACATAGTAGCAAGGCATCTTTCATGACATAAATCATAAACATAGTAGCATGGCATCTTTCATGGCATAAATCATATACATAGTAGCATGGCATCTTTCATGGCATAAATCATAAACATAGTAGCATGGCATCTTTCATGGCATAAATCATATACATAGTAGCATGTCATCTTTCATGGCATAAATCATAAACATAGTAGCATGACATCTTTCATGGCATAAATCATAAACATAGTAGCATGGCATCTTTCATGGCATAAATCATAAACATAGTAGCATGGCATCTTTAATGGCATAACATAACTTAATAACCTTTCCTAGCATGGCATGAGTCATGGCATAAATATAAACATAAGATATAAACCAACCTATATATGACATAAACATAGGCATACATTCTAGCATATCATAAAAGCATCTTCTTACCATAATCATAACATGGATCATTCATTCTCATACATATCTTTTAACACAGAGCATAAGCATAACACATCATTATCATAACATAATGCATAACATGTATGAATGCATGGGTGGAATGCATATACATAGGGATGCTTAACTTTTAAAACATACTTTGAAAATGCTTAAACATCATCATCATAACATTTGGGGTCCCCGGCTTGTACCACATACATACATCATAGCGCGCATCCCTAGTAAATCCGAGGTAGCTAGCCCCGACCTACTAGGGTAAGGACAGCATAGTCGGTAGTCCCCAAACCGAGGCGTTCTCAAGGAGCCCATCCCTGTTGCACAGCTCCGGTAGTGCCAGAACCGTGGACAGCTCCGGTAGTCCAGAATCGGGGCGTTCTTAAGGTGCCCATCCCTTGGACCCATACTTGGGTCCGGTACAAGCTCATTCATAAAGTAAAATACTTTGCATGCTTCATCATTCATAAGACATTCATAGCATACTTATCATGGCATCATTCTTATCATGAACATGATCATAACATACTTGTCGTATCATCATTCTTATCATGCATAACCATGGCATATCATTCATAAACATGGCATATCATTCATAAACATGGCATATCATTCATAACATGGCATATCATTCATAAGCTTAGCATATCATGTATAACCATGGCATATCATTCATAAACATGGCATATTATTCGTAAACATGGCGTATCATTCATAACATGGCATATCATTCATAAGCATAGCATATCATGTATAACCATGGCATATCATTCATAAACATGGCATATCATTCGTAAGCATGGCATATCATTCATAACATAGCATATCATTCATAAGCATAGCATATCATGTATAACCATGGCATATCATTCATAAACATAAATCATATCTTACCATAGGGCCATTGGGACCCTTACTTGGAACAAATCTTAACTCTTATCCTATTAACCCTTATTGGCCGAAACTTATGAAGTCCCATGGCCATGTGAAAATTCACACAATCACCATCCATCATCCTTATATCATGGCAACACATAACCATAAGTTGAAGTCAAAGACTCAACCCTAACCCTTGGGTCCTTGGGGTTGGCCGAACCATATGAGGCCTATAGGGTGTTCCAAAAATTCCCAAAATTTATACTTAACTTCTAAACATCATCAGGGAACATTAAATAACATTATCATGATTTTTAACATATTTATAGACATTTAAATCATGGTGGTCGAAACCCATAAACATAGGGACCTTGGTTTTGTCCCTTCCATATTGGCCGAAACCCTAGAGTGTCCTAGGGTACTCCAACAATCCCCAAAAATTTCACTTAACTTCTAAACATCATAAAGGAACACTAAATAACATTATCATGATTTTTAACATATTTTTAGACCTTTAAAACATGCTGGCCGAAACCCTTGAACTTAAAGTTCTGGGTTTTGCTTCCTTCATGTTGGCCGAAACTCTAGGGTGTCCTAGAGTACTCCAAAAATTCCCAAAAATTTTACTAACTTATAAACATCATAAGGGAACACTAAATAACATTATCATGATTTTTAACATATTTTAGACCTTTAAAACAAGCTGGCCGAAACCCTTGAACTTAAAGTTCTGGGTTTTGCTTCCTTCATGTTGGCCGAAACTCTAGGGTATCCTAGAGTACTCCAAAAATTCCCAAAAATTATACTTAACTTCTAAACATAATAAGGGAACACTAAATAACATTATCATGATTTTTAACATATTTTTAGACCATTAAAACATTCTGGCCGAAACCCTTGAACTTAAAGTTCTGGGTTTTGCTTCCTTCATGTTGGCCGAAACTCTAGGGTGTCCTAGAGTACTCCAAAAATTCCAAAAAATTTTACTTAACTTATAAAAATCATAAGGGAACACAAAATAACATTATCATGATTTTTAACATATTTTAGACCTTTAAAACATGCTTGCCGAAACCCTTGAACTTAAAGTTCTGGATTTTGCTTCCTTCATGTTGGCCGAAACTCTAGGGTGTCCTAGAGTACTCCAAAAATTCCCAAAAATTATACTTAACTTAGAAACATCATAAGGGAACACTAAATTTCATTATCATGATTTTTAACATATTTTTAGACCTTTAAAACATTCTGGCCGTAACCCTTTGAACATAGGAACCTTGATTTTGTTTCCCTTCAACATTAAATCCGAAACCAACTCATATATCATGCCAAAAATCATGGAAATCATAGGTAACTATTATACCACAGGTGAGGGAGTCTTACCTTAGATTTCTTGATTTTTCGAACCTTGAAAGAGGAGAAGGAAGAGGACTTGGTATCTCTTGACCACCACTAGTCCTTGTCACCTTGTAGGAACTTTAGATCTTGAGAGATGAGACCCCTTGTGGAGTTTTCTCCAAGGAACTCCTCCCTTTGGTGCTCGGCAAGATGAGGAATGACGTGGAGTGGAAATGCAATTGATTGAGAGAATAAGTAACTCCCAAAACTCCTCTCATTATAACCCATCAAGGAGGCAAATGAAGAGCCTCTCCATGACCCTTCACCTCCTTTTACTTCTTAACCATCCTCCACTTCAATTACTTATAAGTATTCCTTGCTAGGTGAGTTTGTTAAGGCTTACATGGTGGTACAAGAGGTCCAAGGTTCAATCCTTGGCTCATGCACATTTATTTTTATTTTTATTTTTATTTCATTTATTTTATTATTTTTATAATTCCGAAAATTCCCCTAAAATCATCCATAATTATGCCAATATTCCTAAATAAAATTCTTTTATATTTATATTAATTTTTACCTAATTTATATTAATTTTACCTAATTAATACCTATTTTGGAGCCCATTTAAAGCTCCTTAGCACCTAGTTTTTTCTCAATTTAAATGAGAAAACATGGATTTCTAGGCCCAATTTTACATAATTATTTCTGGGCCCCTCGGAAAATTATCTAGACATGCTCAATATTTTAAGAAAATATTAAGAAAATTTTCTGGGTCGTTACAATCCCCCATACCTCGTGAAAGTTCGTCCTCGAACTTAGAATAACTCCGGGTACTTGCGCCTCATTTCGTCCTCGCGTTCCCAGGTAGCTTCCTCGAACCGCTGGCTTCGCCATAAGATCTTGACTAGAGGTACCTCCTTATTCCTCAGCTTCTTGACTTCCCTATCCAAAACCTGGCTGGGTCTGCTCTCATAACTTAGGTCCTCTTGTACTGGTACTATCTGCGGCTCGATCACTTGGTCCATATTCGGGATACACTTTTTTAAGCAGGGATACGTGGAATACGTTATGGATAGCTGACATCTCTGGAGGCAGCTCCAACTCATACGCCATCTTACCAACTCTTTTCAGAATTAAGTATGGCCCCACATATCTCGGGCTCAGCTTTTGTCCATTAGTTATGCAACTCTTAGATCAAAATTGCTACATCTTTAGGATTTCTACGTACCATAATAACTGCTTCTACTCTTCGTGCTATCATATCATTCTATTCATTATGCTACATTTCTACACTTCGGTGCTTCTAATAGATAACTATGATTTACTCTCAAACATCTTTTTTTTTCTAGCTCTAATTGTTTATCACTGTTTCTATTACTTATTGTCAAAATTTTGTCTACTCTTAAGTTATACACAAAAGAGTATAATTTAACGTATTCCTGGTTAATTTGCTACCTCAAACAAGACTCTAACTTTCACTTACTATGCACAAATTTATCATCTATGCCCCAACTTATTACTCCAAAGCTCCTCTCAATTGGGACTGATTTCCAAGTCTCTGCTTCTCACATACATCTTTTATCTATATTAAACTAAACGAAAATTACGATTAGTATTATATGATTCTCTTTTATTAGGACACGACAAGAATTCTGATTATATTTCACTTACTAATAGATTAAATTAAATATTCATTGCCTAACTCTACCCATCATAATCTAAAAGAAAATACCACTTACACTTGTAAGAGAGATGATTTGGAGTATTCATTCCATTGTTTTCACTCAATCCAAATTACTTTACTATCCATTCTTTACTGTTCTCATGAACTGTTACTATCATAATTTAACCACATATTATACTAAACTTCTAACTTTCTGTTATATCTTTCCATAGTCTTCTTTCACATATCCAAATACCTTTTTCTCATTTATCAGCCATGCTTTCTCCACTCTAATCGCAAAAATCACATTCTTATGATCTCCGTATTTTACTTCTCTATCAAGAATTTATAAAATATCCCTATGTCGATCTTCTCCAAAATCCATACCTTATTAGATCGTTTCACCTAGTAGGTTTGCTTGAAAGGAAGTTCTTACTACATTCTTGCCTCTGATAACACTAACCTCTAGTTCCTTCATACCGAGTTATAGCTAAGGTCCTATTCGCTGATCTCTATCACGCCTCCTTCTGCACATCTAGTTCTTACTCTCTTTCTTTCCTGTATCAAGAATATTACCCTATGGCTACTACTATCTATATATCTGCTTGAGAATTCAAATAACTTATCACATTAATCTATTCCTAATAGATATACATCACTATGTCTTCATTTCATAACCACTACAATCTCTTAGAATACCCATACCAAATACTCTACTCCCTTAATACTACAGTTAATAAGTCTCCCTTAATAAAGCACCATCCTTTCTTTACTTCTATGCTCATCACTAAATATTAACATACACCTTTTTATCAGCAGTACAAACTTGCTTTGGTCCACCACTTTTCTTAATTCCAACCAGTCATGACACTCATACAGATAATGTCCTCATTACTTTACACATTCCTCCTCTCACGTCTACTTGCTCTCCTTTTCCGATTTACTCCGTTTTGCCACCACTCAATCATTTCCTATATCCATTCTACCTGACGGTAGCTACTTAAGTTAAATCTCTACGGATCACCCTCGCTCTCTATCACTCACATCTAAAATACAAGTAAGGCTACTATAAGTGATTGCTATTCCTACCCCTATATTATTCTGAACATTTAATTCCTAAAAGAAGATAAAGCATCATTCATCGTTACTTATCGTAACGTACTTTTCATCATCAATACTGTTCATACTTGCATATTCTATAGTCATAAGTATCATCATTCTAGAACCATAATAGAACATAAAATACACTTAAAGGTACTTACTTGGAAGCTGCAGGAGAGGGCTTGATGTGTGTATAGTGAGATGGTTACTGCTCTGATACCAACCTGTAACGCCCGCTTTTTTTTTCTCTTTTTTTCTCCTAAAGCGGCGTTACGATGACATACTTAAGGCATGTAACATCATACTGCAGCGGAATAACTTAAACCTTACATATACATGCCCCTACTACCATCCCTCATACAATGACATGGAACTTAACATATGAACGTCATACTTAACATCATATCATAACATGCTTAACATCATACCATAAGGTTCATATCATATCATACTTGACATCTTATCGTAAAGTTCCATAAGTCACTAGTCGAGCATATAGGTAGCAAAAATAAAGTTCTTAGCATAAACGGTTAACACATTCGATTTCATGGGCCAAGTCACCATCACACACATATTTCAGGCCCTCCTGCTGCTTCCTCGTTATCCCCTTGCATGATCTGCGGTATAAGGAAGGAAGACTATAAGCACACAGGCATAGTAAGACTCTTTCCTACTCACTAAAACATTCATCGTTCATCATCTCATAATGAGCACATGAACTTTAACATACTTGGTGCTCTACTTAAAACATAACATCTTAAATCACTTTAGCATGGCATGCACATAAACATGGTAAACCTTCTAAGCATGTCATAATTCATGGCATAAATCATAAACATAGTAGCATGGCATCTTTCATGGCATAAATCATAAACATAGTAGCATGGCATCTTTCATGGCATAAATCATATACATAGTAGCATGGCATCTTTCATGGCATAAATCATAAACATAGTAGCATGACATCTTTCATGGCATAAATCATATACATAGTAGATCATATACATAGTAGCATGGCATCTTTCATGGCATAAATCATAAACATAGTAGCATGACATCTTTCATGGCATAAATCATAAACATAGTAGCATGGCATCTTTCATGGCATAACATAACTTAATAACCTTTCCTAGCATGGCATGAGTCATGGCATAAATATAAACATAAGATATAAACCAACCTATATATGGCATAAACATAGGCATACATTCTAGCATATCATAAGAGCATCTTCTTACCATAATCATAACATGGATCATTCATTCTCATACATATCTTTTAACATAGAGCATAAGCATAACACATCATTATCATAACATAATGCATAACATGTATGAATGCATGGGTGGAATGCATATACATAGAGATGCTTAACTTTTAAAACATACTTTGAAAATGCTTAAACATCATCATCATAACATTTGGGGTCCCCGGCTTGTACCACATACATACATCATAGCGCGCATCCCTAGTAAATCCGAGGTAGCTAGCCCCGACCTACTAGGGTAAGGACAGCATAGTCGGTAGTCCCCGAACCGAGGCGTTCTCAAGGAGCCCATCCCTGTTGCACAGCTCCGGTAGTGCCAGAACCGTGGACAGCTCCGGTAGTCCAGAACCGGGGCGTTCTTAAGGTGCCCATCCCTTGGACCCATACTTGGGTCCGGTACAAGCCCATTCATAAAGTAAAATACTTTGCATGCTTCATCATTCATAAGACATTCATAGCATACTTATCATGGCATCATTCTTATCATGAACATGATCATAACATACTTGTCGTAACATCATTCTTATCATGCATAACCATGGCATATCATTCATAAACATGGCATATCATTCGTAAACATGGCATATCATTCATAACATGGCATATCATTCATAAGCATAGCATATCATGTATAACCATGGCATATCATTCATAAACATGGCATATCATTCGTAAACATGGCATATCATTCATAACATGGCATATCATTCATAAGCATAGCATATCATGTATAACCATGGCATATCATTCATAAACATGGCATATCATTCGTAAGCATGTCATATCATTCATAACATAGCATATCATTCATAAGCATAGCATATCATGTATAACCATGGCATATCATTCATAAACATAAATCATATCTTACCATAGGGCCATTGGGACCCTTACTTGGAACAAATCTTAACTCTTATCCTATTAACCCTTATTGGCCGAAACTTATGAAGTCCCATGGCCATGTGAAAATTCACACAATCACCATCCATCATCCTTATATCATGGCAACACATAACCATAAGTTGAAGTCAAAGACTCAACCCTAACCCTTGGGTCCTTGGGGTTGGCCGAACCATATGAGGCCTATAGGGTGTTCCAAAAATTCCCAAAATTTATACTTAACTTCTAAACATTATCAGGGAACATTAAATAACATTATCATGATTTTTAACATATTTATAGACATTTAAATCATGGTGGCCGAAACCCATAAACATAGGGACCTTGGTTTTGTCCCTTCCATATTGGCCGAAACCCTAGAGTGTCCTAGGCTACTCCAACAATCCCCAAAAATTCCACTTAACTTCTAAACATCATAAAGGAACACTAAATAACATTATCATGATTTTTAACATATTTTTAGACCTTTAAAACATGCTGGCCGAAACCCTTGAACTTAAAGTTCTGGGTTTTGCTACCTTCATGTTGGCCGAAACTCTAGGGTGTCCTAGAGTACTCCAAAAATTCCCAAAAATTTACTTAACTTATAAACATCATAAGGGAACACTAAATAAATTATCATTATTTTTAACATATTTTAGACCTTTAAAACATGCTGGCCGAAACCCTTGAACTTAAAGTTCTGGGTTTTGCTTCCTTCATGTTGGCCGAAACTCTAGGGTGTCCTAGAGTACTCCAAAAATTCCCAAAAATTATACTTAACTTCTAAACATCATAAGGGAACACTAAATAACATTATCATGATTTTTAACATATTTTTAGACCTTTAAAACATTCTGGCCGAAACCCTTGAACTTAAAGTTCTGGGTTTTGCTTCCTTCATGTTGGCCGAAACTCTAGGGTGTCCTAGAGTACTCCAAAAATTCCAAAAAATTTTACTTAACTTATAAACATCATAAGGGAACTCTAAATAACATTATCATGATTTTTAACATATTTTAGACCTTTAAAACATGCTTGCCGAAACCCTTGAACTTAAAGTTCTGGGTTTTGCTTCCTTCATGTTGGCTGAAACTCTAGGGTGTCCTAGAGTACTCCAAAAATTCCCAAAAATTATACTTAACTTCTAAACATCATAAGGGAACACTAAATAACATTATCATGATTTTTAACATATTTTTAGACCTTTAAAACATTCTGGCCGAAACCCTTTGAACATAGGAACCTTGATTTTGTTTCCCTTCAACATTAAATCCGAAACCAACTCATATATCATGCCAAAAATCATGGAAATCATAGGTAACTATTATACCACAGGTGAGGGAGTCTTACCTTAGATTTCTTGATTTTTCGAACCTTGAAAGAGGAGAAGGAAGAGGACTTGGTATCTCTTGACCACCACTAGTCCTTGTCACCTTGTAGGAACTTTAGATCTTGAGAGATGAGACCCCTTGTGGAGTTTTCTCCAAGGAACTCCTCCCTTTGGTGCACGGCAAGATGAGGAATGAAGTGGAGAGGAAATGCAATTGATTGAGAGAATAAGTAACTCCCAAAACTCCTCTCATTATAACCCATCAAGGAGGCAAATGAAGAGCCTCTCCATGACCCTTCACCTCCTTTTACTTCTTAACCATCCTCCACTTCAATTACTCATAAGTATTCCTTGCTAGGTGAGTTGGTTAAGGCTTACATGGTTGTACAAGAGGTCCAAGGTTCAATCCTTGGCTCATGCACATTTATTTTTATTTTTATTTTTATTTCATTTATTTTATTATTTTTATAATTCCGAAAATTCCCCTAAAATCATCCATAATTATGCCAATATTCCTAAATAAAATTCTTTTATATTTATATTAATTTTTACCTAATTTATATTAATTTTACCTAATTAATACCTATTTTTGGAGCCCATTTAAAGCTCCTTAGCACCTAGCTTTTTCTCAATTTAAATGAGAAAACATGGATTTCTAGGCCCAATTTTACATAATTATTTCTGGGCCCCTCGGAAAATTATCTAGACATGCTCAATATTTTAAGAAAATATTAAGAAAATTTTTCGGGTCGTTACAATCCCCCATACCTCGTGAAAGTTCGTCCTCGAACTTAGAATAACTCCGGGTACTTGCGCCTCATTTCGTCCTCGCGTTTCAGGTAGCTTCCTCGAACCGCTGGCTTCGCCATAAGATCTTGACTAGAGGTACCTCCTTATTCCTCAGCTTCTTGACTTCCCTATCCAAAACCTGGCTGGGTCTGCTCTCATAACTTAGGTCCTATTGTACTGGTACTATCTACGGCTCGATCACTTGGTCCATATTCGGGATACACTTTTTTAAGCAGGGATACGTGGAATACGTTATGGATAGCTGACATCTCTGGAGGCAGCTCCAACTCATACGCCATCTTACCAACTCTTTTCAGAATTAAGTATGGCCCCACATATCTCGGGCTCAGCTTTTGTCCATTAGTTATGCAACTCTTAGATCAAAATTGCTACATCTTTAGGATTTCTACGTACCATAATAACTGCTTCTACTCTTCGTGCTATCATATCATTCTATTCATTATGCTACATTTCTACACTTAGGTGCTTCTAATAGATAACTATGATTTACTCTCAAACATCTTTTTTTTTCTAGCTCTAATTGTTTATCACTGTTTCTATTACTTATTGTCAAAATTTTGTCTACTCTTAAGTTATACACAAAAGAGTATAATTTAACGTATTCCTGGTTAATTTGCTACCTCAAACAAGACTCTAACTTTCACTTACTATGCACAAATTTATCATCTATGCCCCAACTTATTACTCCGAAGCTCCTCTCAATTGGGACTGATTTCCAAGTCTCTGCTTCTCACATACATCTTTTATCTGTATTAAACTAAACGAAAATTACGATTAGTATTATATGATTCTCTTTTATTAGGACACGACAAGAATTCTGATTATATTTCACTTACTAATAGATTAAATTAAATATTCATTGCCTAACTCTACCCATCATAATCTAAAAGAAAATACCACTTACACTTGTAAGAGAGATGATTTGGAGTATTCATTCCATTGTTTTCACTCAATCCAAATTACTTTACTATCCATTCTTTACTGTTCTCATGAACTGTTACTATCATAATTTAACCACATATTATACTAAACTTCTAACTTTCTGTTATATCTTTCCATAGTCTTCTTTCACATATCCAAATACCTTTTTCTCATTTATCAGCCATGCTTTCTCCACTCTAATCGCAAAAATCACATTCTTATGATCTCCGTATTTTACTTCTCTATCAAGAATTTATAAAATATCCCTATGTCGATCTTCTCCAAAATCCATACCTTATTAGATCGTTTCACCTAGTAGGTTTGCTTGAAAGGAAGTTCTTACTACATTCTTGCCTCTGATAACACTAACCTCTAGTTCCTTCATACCGAGTTATAGCTAAGGTCCTATTCGCTGATCTCTATCACGCCTCCTTCTGCACATCTAGTTCTTACTCTCTTTCTTTCCTGTATCAAGAATATTACCCTATGGCTACTACTATCTATATATCTGCTTGAGAATTCAAATAACTTATCACATTAATCTATTCCTAATAGATATACATCACTATGTCTTCATTTCATAACCACTACAATCTCTTAGAATACCCATACCAAATACTCTACTCCCTTAATACTACAGTTAATAAGTCTCCCTTAATAAAGCACCATCCTTTCTTTACTTCTATGCTCATCACTAAATATTAACATACACCTTTTTATCAGCAGTACAAACTTGCTTTGGTCCACCACTTTTCTTAATTCCAACCAGTCATGACACTCATACAGATAATGTCCTCATTACTTTACACATTCTTCCTCTCACGTCTACTTGCTCTCCTTTTCCGATTTACTCCGTTTTGCCACCACTCAATCATTTCCTATATCCATTCTACCTGACGGTAGCTACTTAAGTTAAATCTCTACGGATCACCCTCGCTCTCTATCACTCACATCTAAAATACAAGTAAGGCTACTATAAGTGATTGCTATTCCTACCCCTCTATTATTCTGAACATTTAATTCCTAAAAGAAGATAAAGCATCATTCGTCGTTACTTATCGTAACGTACTTTTCATCATCAATATTGTTCATACTTGCATATTCTATAGTCATAAGTATCATCATTCTAGAACCATAATAGAACATAAAATACACTTAAAGGTACTTACTTGGAAGCTGCAGGAGAGGGCTTGATGTGTGTATAGTGAGATGGTTACTGCTCTGATACCAACCTGTAACGCCCGCTTTTTTTTTCTCTTTTTTTCTCCTAAAGCGGCGTTACGATGACATACTTAAGGCATGTAACATCATACTGCAGCGGAATAACTTAAACCTTACATATACATGCCCCTACTACCATCCCTCATACAATGACATGGAACTTAACATATGAACGTCATACTTAACATCATATCATAACATGCTTAACATCATACCATAAGGTTCATATCATATCATACTTGACATCTTATCGTAAAGTTCCATAAGTCACTAGTCGAGCATATAGGTAGCAAAAATAAAGTTCTTAGCATAAACGGTTAACACATTCGATTTCATGGGCCAAGTCACCATCACACACATATTTCAGGCCCTCCTGCTGCTTCCTCGTTATCCCCTTGCATGATCTGCGGTATAAGGAAGGAAGACTATAAGCACACAGGCTTAGTAAGACTCTTTCCTACTCACTAAAACATTCATCGTTCATCATCTCATAATGAGCACATGAACTTTAACATACTTGGTGCTCTACTTAAAACATAACATCTTAAATCACTTTAGCATGGCATGCACATAAACATGGTAAACCTTCTAAGCATGGCATAATTCATGACATAAATCATAAACATAGTAGCATGACATCTTTCATGGCATAAATCATAAACATAGTAGCATGGCATCTTTCATGGCATAAATCATATACATAGTAGCATGACATCTTTCATGGCATAAATCAAAAACATAGTAGCATGGCATCTTTCATGGCATAAATCATATACATAGTAGCATGGCATCTTTCATGGCATAAATCATAAACATAGTAGCATGGCATCTTTCATGGCATAAATCATAAACATAGTAGCATGGCATCTTTCATGGCATAACATAACTTAATAACCTTTCCTAGCATGGCATGAGTCATGGCATAAATATAAACATAAGATATAAACCAACCTATATATGGCATAAACATAGGCATACATTCTAGCATATCATAAGAGCATCTTCTTACCATAATCATAACATGGATCATTCATTCTCATACATATCTTTTAACATAGAGCATAAGCATAACACATCATTATCATAACATAATGCATAACATGTATGAATGCATGGGTGGAATGCATATACATAGGGATGCTTAACTTTTAAAACATACTTTGAAAATGCTTAAACATCATCATCATAACATTTGGGGTCCCCGGCTTGTACCACATACATACATCATAGCGCGCATCCCTAGTAAATCCGAGGTAGCTAGCCCCGACCTACTAGGGTAAGGACAGCATAGTCGGTAGTCCCCGAACCGAGGCGTTCTCAAGGAGCCCATCCCTGTTGCACAGCTCCGGTAGTGCCAGAACCGTGGACAGCTCCGGTAGTCCAGAACCGGGGCGTTCTTAAGGTGCCCATCCCTTGGACCCATACTTGGGTCCGGTACAAGCCCATTCATAAAGTAAAATACTTTGCATGCTTCATCATTCATAAGACATTCATAGCATACTTATCATGGCATCATTCTTATCATGAACATGATCATAACATACTTGTCGTAACATCATTCTTATCATGCATAACCATGGCATATCATTCATAAACATGGCATATCATTCGTAAACATGGCATATCATTCATAACATGGCATATCATTCATAAGCATAGCATATCATGTATAACCATGGCATATCATTCATAAACATGGCATATCATTCGTAAACATGGCATATCATTCATAACATGGCATATCATTCATAAGCATAGTATATCATGTATAACCATGGCATATCATTCATAAACATGGCATATCATTCGTAAGCATGGCATATCATTCATAACATAGCATATCATTCATAAGCATAGCATATCATGTATAACAATGGCATATCATTCATAAACATAAATCATATCTTACCATAGGGCCATTGGGACCCTTACTTGGAACAAATCTTAACTCTTATCCTATTAACCCTTATTGGCCGAAACTTATGAAGTCCCATGGCCATGTGAAAATTCACACAATCACCATCCATCATCCTTATATCATGGCAACACATAACCATAAGTTGAAGTCAAAGACTCAACCCTAACCCTTGGGTCCTTGGGGTTGGCCGAACCATATGAGGCCTATAGGGTGTTCCAAAAATTCCCAAAATTTATACTTAACTTCTAAACATCATCAGGGAACATTAAATAACATTATCATGATTTTTAACATATTTATAGACATTTAAATCATGGTGGCCGAAACCCATAAACATAGGGACCTTGGTTTTGTCCCTTCCATATTGGCCGAAACCCTAGAGTGTCCTAGGGTACTCCAAAAATCCCCAAAAATTTCACTTAACTTCTAAAAATCATAAAGGAACACTAAATAACATTATCATGATTTTTAACATATTTTTAGACCTTTAAAACATGCTGGCCGAAACCCTTGAACTTAAAGTTCTGGGTTTTGCTTCCTTCATGTTGGCCAAAACTCTAGGGTGTCCTAGAGTACTCCAAAAATTCCAAAAAATTTTAATTAACTTATAAACATCATAAGGAATACTAAATAACATTATCATGATTTTTAACATATTTTAGACCTTTAAAACATGCTGGCCGAAACCCTTGAACTTAAAGTTCTGGGTTTTGCTTCCTTCATGTTGGCCGAAACTCTAGGGTGTCCTAGAGTACTCCAAAAATTCCCAAAAATTATACTTAACTTCTAAACATCATAAGGGAATACTAAATAACATTATCATGATTTTTAACATATTTTTAGACTTTTAAAACATTCTGGCCGAAACCCTTGAACTTAAAGTTCTGGGTTTTGCTTCCTTCATGTTGGCCGAAACTCTAGGGTGTCCTAGAGTACTCCAAAAATTCCAAAAAATTTTACTTAACTTATAAACATCATAAGGGAACTCTAAATAACATTATCATGATTTTTAACATATTTTAGACCTTTAAAACATTCTGGCCGAAACCCTTGAACTTAAAGTTCTGGGTTTTGCTTCCTTCATGTTGGCCGAAACTCTAGGGTGTCGTAGGGTACTCCAAAAATTCCCAAAAATTATACTTAACTTCTAAACATCATAAGGGAACACTAAATAACATTATCATGATTTTTAACATATTTTTAGACCTTTAAAACATTCTGGCCGAAACCCTTTGAACATAGGAACCTTGATTTTGTTTCCCTTCAACATTAAATCCGAAACCAACTCATATATCATGCCAAAAATCATGGAAATCATAGGTAACTATTATACCACAGGTGAGGGAGTCTTACCTTAGATTTCTTGATTTTTTGAACCTTGAAAGAGGAGAAGGAAGAGGACTTGGTATCTCTTGACCACCACTAGTCCTTGTCACCTTGTAGGAACTTTAGATCTTGAGAGATGAGACCCCTTGTGGAGTTTTCTCCAAGGAACTCCTCCCTTTGGTGCTCGGCAAGATGAGGAATAAAGTGGAGAGGAAATGCAATTGATTGAGAGAATAAGTAACTCCCAAAACTCCTCTCATTATAACCCATCAAGGAGGCAAATGAAGAGTCTCTCCATGACCCTTCACCTCCTTTTACTTCTTAACCATCCTCCACTTCAATTACTCATAAGTATTCCTTGTTAGGTGAGTTGGTTAAGGCTTACATGGTTGTACAAGAGGTCCAAGCTTCAATCCTTGGCTCATGCACATTTATTTTTATTTTTATTTTTATTTCATTTATTTTATTATTTTTATAATTCTGAAAATTCCCCTAAAATCATCCATAATTATTCCAATATTCTTAAATAAAATTCTTTTATATTTATATTAATTTTACCTAATTAATACCTATTTTTGGAGCCCTAGCTCCTTAGCACCTAGTTTTTTCTAAATTTAAATGAGAAAACATGGATTTCTAGGCCCAATTTTACATAATTATTTCTGGGCCCCTCGGAAAATTATCTAGACATGCTCAATATTTTAAGAAAATATTAAGAAAATTTTCCGGGTCGTTACACTTCAAACTATTACCATGTCGATCCATTGATGCTCCTTTCCTAACCGAGTACTGCCCCTCTGTTATGGAGATTGTCACTTATTACAATCTGGGGTTTCTTCTTTCTTTGGAAAGAACCATCAACTATGACCTTGTCTCGGAGTTTTACAATAACCTACAACAAGGTCCTCAAGGGGGTTTCGAGTTCACTACTCGTGTCGGCAAAATGAACCTTGATTTTTCATATGAGATTTTAGCCGAGTACTTGGGTGGTCGACGATCACCGAATCTTTATTCGATCTATCCTGAACTTCCTGATCCTCTGCTAGCACCGTTCGTAGATGTTACCCCTGACTCTATCTATCAGCACTTTTTTGGTCATCCTCGCCCTGCCGGGCTTGACGAATTGGGTCCAGTTTTCCCCACTTTTGTAGCCCTCCGCCTTGCTCCAGTTGATTATGTCCTTTTCAAGATCATCACAAATTGCATTTTGCCCATTACTTCAAAGCCGTTGGCCGAGATCCGACCCTACCACTGCCTCATGCTCTACCGCATGCATTGCCGGATGGACTTTGATATCATGGAGAGCATTTTTCAGTCTATCCTATCCTACCGTGAGCCTAGCCGTCGCACAGTTTATATGCCTTTTGGTCACATCATCACTGATTGGCTTTTGTCAGTTGGTGTTGATGTCACCAAGGCCAGGACCGTGCCCATGGTTAAGCAAGATTGTCGTTTGGGTCGGCGGGCTTTTACAAAGTCTGGTATCATCATTCGTGAGCGTGATGGGGTCTTGGTGTGGAAGGATGGACGTGGACTTGGTGAGCTGCCTGGCGGAGCACCACAGTTTCAGGCACCACACGATGCTCCTCCTGCTGACGACGAGTATGACGACGAGCCGGAGCCTGATCTTCGCTGGCAGATCGCGGAGCTGGATCAGACCTTCCAGCAGGATTTTCAATTGCGAGAGGCTTTCCGCGAGGAGACCCGATCACGGTTCAACTCTATTGAGCACAGATTGACAGCGATTGAGACTGACATCTCTGGGACCCGTGCCCTCCAGCAGACATGGTATGATGAGTGGCGCAGCCACACATTTCCAGGAGGTGCACCTTCATCAAGTACTGCACCAGGGTCCTGTGCTCCTACTGATGCGACGATGGATGACCTTATGCACGATGACGACCCACCAGCTGATCATTGAGCTTGGATGTTTATTGTCTCTTTTCATGATGTACTTGACATGTTTGACTTTTGGGTTGTATGCCCTTGACTTGCTTAGTGTGGCTTTGTGCCACACGTCTCTGGATTTCGATGCCTGTGACTTGCATCGTGTTATGTCTTAGGGTATTTTATGACCTACTCTTTATGATGCTGATGCATGTTTTATTCTACTTGATGATGCTATGATGACTACTATTTAAAATTGTGCTATATTGCCATGATTATGTTTTTCTCTCATGATAGTATGCCTATTGTTGATGCCATGCTGTTTATATGACTATGATCTGCATGTTTGCTACACTGCCATGCTCATGCTTGTAATGCCATGTCTACCTGATACATATACATGTTATGGCATGCTTTGTGAGTTAATAATTCATGTTCATATGATGCATGTGATTGCTATATCTTGCTCTATCTTTTTCACATGTGTTCGTATGGTTATCCAACAACCTATCACATCTTTGTTGATTTGGGATACCCCTAGGGTTGAGGGGGAGTTTGTTTTAATCTTAACAGCCCTTCTAGCCCCTTTTCGGTGTTCAACAAAGGGGGAGAGTGTGGATTGGTTAATTTTAGGATGATCATGTTGTAGGGGGAGGATCTGGATTCCCCTATGATTCTAAAGTTGAAAAATATTGATTGAGATCCCTAAACTTAGATCGGGTTGTCAAACAACAAAAAGGGGGAGATTGTTGATGCAGTCTGGCCCTGATTGTTGTTTTGGTGTTGACACCGATTTAAGTTTAGGTGGATGATTATTGATTATGATTAAGTCCTGATCGGGGATCAGGCATGGTATGGAAAATCCTAGTCTGGAGGGCTAGGTGTTGGAAAATCCTAACCTAGAGGATTAGGTGTTGAAAATCCTAGTCTAGAGGGCTAGGTGCTGGAAAATCCTAACTTGGAGGGTTAGGTGTTGAAAAGTCCTAATTCGGAAAGGTTGGGTGAAAAGTCCTAGCTTGGAGGGCTAGGTGAAAAGTCCTAACTTGGAGGGTTATGTGCAAATTTCCATCCTGGAGAATTAGGTGAAAAAGTCCTGGCTTGGAGGGTCAGGTCCTAGCTTGGAGGGCTAGGTTTGGAAAGTCCTAATCCGGAAGAGTTGGGTGAAAAGTCCTAGCTTGGAGGGCTAGGTGAAAAGTCCTAGCTTGGAGGGCTAGGTGAAAAGTCCTAACTTGGAGGGTTATGTGCAAATTCCCAACTTGGAGGGTAGGTGAAAAATCCTTGGCTTGGAGGGCTAAGGTGAAAGAGAACTTAGCTTGGAGGGCTAAGTTTACGTCCCTGGATCGGTCTGGTGATCGGTCAGGGAAGCTGGCACGCTACCCTGTTGTGGATCGGTCTGGTGACCGATCCAGCAACGACTGATCGGTCTGATGACCGATCAGGGAGCATACAGTGAGGTTGGAAACCTAATGTACTACTCCTGATTGATTCGGTGACCGATCAGGGAGTGTGTGTTTCACCTACTGCTTGGCTCCTGATCGGTCGGGTGACCAATCAGGGAGCGAACAGTTGAGGTTGAGTTCTCTTGCTGATCTGAACCTAATCGGTCTGAAGACCGATCAGGGTCAATGTGCAGATCGTTCCGGAGAACGATCTAGCATCGCAGGTTCCTCACTAGGATCGATCAGGCTCTAGCCTGATCGGTCTGGTCATGATCTGATCGGTCTGGTGACCGATCAGGAGGCTGCCTAATCGGTCTGATGACCGATCAGGAGGTCTGGACTGCGAAGCTCAGAAATTGCCCAAGAAAGGGGTGGATCGTTCGGGTGATCGATCCACAACCTGGGATCGGTCCGGTGATCGATCTAGGAGAAGTTAAAAAGAAATCGCGATTTCTGATTGAGCGTTGGGGACCGATCAGGCTCTAGCCTGATCGGTCTGGACCTAGCCTGATCGGTCTGGTGACCGATCAGGAGTCGCTCTGATCAGTCGGCTGACCGATCACTTTAATTCAAATTGCACTGTTAGACGCTCTGATCGCGTCTGACCGTATCCGATTCGCTGATGTTTGCCTCTGATACTTGATTTACTATGTGATATACTGCTCTAACAGTCTGATTAAGCTGCAGGTGATAGGGGAGGATTTAAACACTCAAGGAGAAGTCAATGGAGGCGTTCCTTGGAGCAGGTTTGTCCATTTCTCATCTCAGGTTGCAACGACTGGAGCTGCAGGACTGAAGCCGCTGACTGAAGCTTGGCTGAGGGAGCTCAGGAAGTTCAGTAAGGGTTCAGTGTAGCTGGCATTGGCAGTGAGGCAGCTGGAGGCTGCTGGAGATGAGGTCACTTGATGCTTGGTGGAGAAACAAAAAGGAACGGGAGATAGCTTGTTGGAAGCAGAGAAGCATTCGAAAGCTTACAACTTGTGTTCTTGAGTTCCTGTGCCTTGAGTTCTCCACATCAAGCTTGCTTTGTTCTTGAAGTTTCCATCATTCTGAGCAAGCTATCGAGAAGCAATCATCTATTACTCGAGCACTTGAAGGAGAGAACGAGAGGCTTGGAGTCCGACAGTGGGAAGACACGAAGAAGGGTTCTTGCGTGAGATCGCCACTGGGTGGAGCTCAGGGAAGCTTGCTGCGTTCTTCTCTTTGCTGGGTGTTTGAGTAAGATCTTTCTTGTTGTTTCATTGACCTTAAACATTTATCTGATTGAAACGCTGTGGAGAGGTTTCTCCACCGAGAAGGAGGTTGCTTTATATCCGGTGATAACCGGGGCTTGATCTGCCGACGATCAAGGGATCGCCCACCTTAAGAGCACGCCATGGAGTAGGGGCAAGTTATCCCCGAACCTTGTAAACCCTCTTGTTAGCGATCTTGGTAGCTGTGGTTGTTAGCTTTCATCTTTGTTTTTAGTTTACTGCACTGTTTTATTTTTCCTTTGCTTCTTCCGCTGTGCTACTGATAAGCTAAGTGCAGAAAACTTGCTAAGTTCTCAAAGAGAAAGTGTTGGCTATATTCACCCCCCCTCTCTCTAGCCATCTCGTCACCAACACAATGGATGTTGGATAGCGGATGCTCCAGACACATGACTGGAGACAAATTGAAATTCACCAAACTCAAGTTCAAAAACCTAGGCTCAATAGCATTTGGCAATAATGCTACACTCAAAGTCATTGAGTCAGGTAACATTGAACTCAAATCTAATTTTGTGATTAAAAAGGTACTCTTGGTTGAGTACTTTAAATTTAATTTGCTTAGTATAAGTCAACTATGTGATACTGGCTATATAGTTACCTTTACTAACTTTGACTGCCTGATTAGAAACCTTCAGAACTCAGAAGTCTTACTTAAGGGTACTAGTAAAAATAATATTTATACTATCAATCTACCCTTAGTACCTAAATGCCTCTTAACATAGTTGGAAGAATCCAACCTTTGGCATAGGAGATTAGGTCATACAAATGTTAGACTAATTTCAAAAATTACCCAACTTGGTCTAATTAAAGGAATATCAAAAATTAAGAACTATGAAAACACGATATGTGACTCATGTAACCAAGGGAAACAAACCAGGTCCAATCACAAACAAATTCAATCAGACCTAACTCAAACCACACTTGAGCTCCTGCACCGTGACCTATTTGATTCACATGGAGCCAAGTCACTAAGCGGAAACCGATACTGCTTAGTCATTATCGATGATTACTCTAGATTTACTTGGGTTAGGTTCCTAAAAACTAAGGATGAAACCCTAAACCTGTTTATTGACTTATGTAAGATAATTGAAAATCAAAATGATACCAAAATCAAAAGACTTATGAGTGATCACGGGGGAGAATTTGAGAATCAAAGGTTTGAGGAATTTTGTAGAATAAACAGGTATATTCACGAATTTTCGTGTCCTAGAACCCCCCCAGCAAAATAGGATAGTAGAAAGGAAGAATAGAACCCTACAGGAAGCCGCTAGGACTATGCTTAATGAATTCAACCTAGCTAACCAATTTTGGGCAGAGGCAATTAGTATGGCTTGCTATATCCAAAATAGGGTCATAATTAACAAAAGACATAATAAAACTCCCTATGAACTATATTACCATAGACTTTCAAACCTACATTTCCTAAGAATCTTTGGGTGCAAAGTCTATATCCTAAACACCAAGGACTACCTAGGTAAATTCTAGTCTAAGTCAACCCCTAGAATATTCTTAGGATATTCAACAACAAGTAGGGCTTATAGGGTCTACAATAGACAAACTAATAAAATTGAAGAAACAATGAATTTAATATTTGATGAGGAAACTAATTCAAAATCTAATAATACAAACCTGAATCCATCAAATAACAATCAGGAAGATAATGAACAAATTATTGAACCATCAATTGAACCACTAGTTGAATCTCTAAATGAACTGACTATTGAACCAACTACTGCATCAATCGAACCAATAATTGAACCAACCCAAGTAATTGAACAAAATACTGAACCAAACCTCCAGCCGGACCTAAGGTTGAACCAAGTTCTAGAAGAACCAAGAAACCCAGACTCAATCACCCCCTGATCAAATTGTGGGTGATCCAACCTTAGGAGTCAGAACTAGGTCTTCCTATAGAAATCTTAGTCAAATAGCACTTATCTCAAAAATTGAACATAAGACTATAGAGGAAGCCCTACCTGATCCTGATTGGATCATAGCGATGCAAGAGGAATTAGCCCAATTTGAGAGAAACCAAGTCTGGGAACTAGTACCTAAACCTGAGGGCAGATCTATTATAGATACTAAGTAGGTATTTAGGAACAAACTAAATGACCAAGGGGAAATAGTCAGAAACAAAGCCCGCCTATTAGCTAAAGGGTTCAGTCAAGTCGAAGAGTTAGACTATGACGAAATCTATGCCCCAGTAGCTAGACTTAAGTCTATTAGAATGCTGCTAGCCTTTTCATCCCATAAAGGACTCAAACTTTACCAAATGGGCATTAAGTCAGCCTTTCTAAATGGGTTCATCAAAGAAGAAGTCTATGTAGGACAACCCCCCGGCTTTAAGGACCTAGAAAAATCTGACTACGTTTTCAAACTCAATAAGGCACTTTATGGACTAAAACAAGCACCTAGGGCATGGTATGAACACCTATCAACTTACCTTATTTCTAAGGAATTTAACCAAGGATAAATTGACTCAACTCTTTTTGTAAAAACCTTAGAAAAAGACATTTTCATTGCCCAAATCTATGTTGACGACATAATTTTCGGATCAACCAACTCAAACTTCTTAAAAGAATTTGTAAAAATAATGGAAAACGAATTCGAAATAAGCTTAGTTGGTGAACTCAACTTCTTTTTACGACTACAAATTAAGCAAACTAGGGATGAAAATTATGTTCACCAATCCAAATATGATAAGGAGTTAATAAAGAAATTTAAAATGGATAACTCCAAAAGCATAAGTACTCCTATCGCAACAAATGTAAAAATTGATAGTGACCCTGAAGGTAAACCTGTAGATCTTAAACTATATCGAAGTATGATTGGAAGCCTACTTTACCTTACAGCTAGCAGACCTGATATCCTTTTCTCTGTAGGAATGTGTGCTAGATACCAAACCTGTGCTAAGGAAACACACTTAGCAGCCCTAAAAAGAATACTTAGATACATTAAGGGCACCCTCAATGTAGGGATTTGGTATCCTAGGACCTCAACCTTTGACTTGTCAGGATACTCTGATTCTGACTAGGCTGAATGCAAACTAGATAGAAAGAGTACAAGTGGAAGCTGCCAACTATTAGGAAATAGTCTAGTCAGTTGGTGCAGTAGAAAGCAACACTACGTAGCTCTATCTACAACCAAAGCAGAATATGTTGCTTTAGGAGAGTGTGTAGCACAACTCTTATGGATGATGCACACTGTTAAGGACTTCCAGCTTGATTACACTCAAACCCAAGTCTACAATGATAACATAAGTTCAATCAATTTAACTAAAAACCCAATCCAACACTCATGAACAAAGAATATAGATGTTAAGCATCACTTCGTAAGGGATCATGTAGCCAGGGGTGTAATAGTCCTTAAGCATATAGACTCAAAGTCAAACTTAGCTGATATCTTCACCAAACCCTTACCTGAGTCTGAGTTTAGCTCACTAAGAAGGCAGTTAGGGTTATGCTTAGTTGAATAGGACTGTTCTACATGTTTTTTTTTCAAAAATTATTTTATTACTTATCTGTTATTTAATATGTTTGAAAATTCATTTTTTTAAAATTTAAAATGATTTTCCGACTTAGTTTTTTTTAAAAAAAAACTTACCCCCTTCAAAACTAGGGCTTTTTCGCAAATGTACTTAGCTTAGGCCCTAACTCTAGAACTGCATGCACCTATAAATCTAGAAGCCAGCATCTCACAAGCACCTTAGGGTACTTTTGACTGATAACCTAGACTGGGTTGAGATGCTTAGGTCTATGCCTTGATTCAAGATGCTTTAAGTCAGTGCATCTGCAGTAATTGGGGCAATAAATACCAATTGAACAGTAATTAGGTTAAGTGTCAAGCTTAGAAAATCTAACTTGAACAGATTACTTAATTTGACTAACCCTAGCGAAAGCTACTGCTTATGACAGTTAGTAAGTAACTAACTGGGTTAGACAGGACCCGAAAGAGATGAATTTAAATTGATTTGGTCCAGTTTATGCTTAGAATTGGTTCAATACAGTACTTTACTTTCCTTACTCATTTTATTGCTATAATGTCTTTTTTGATATATGGTAAAGGGGGAGAGATTGGAAAGGAGAGAAAAGAAGTTTTTTCGAATTTTAAATTTTTCCAAAATTAAAATTTTTCAAAAATAACTTTTATCTCATTTTTCAAAAAGTAAATTAACGAAAATACTTGTTTTCAAATCTGAAGTATTTCAAAAATGTTCTAAGTGTTAAAACTCAAACTTGTTTTGGAAAATTTTCTAAGTGTTAAAACTTAAAATTGTTTTAGAAAATTTTCTAAGTGCTTAACTCAAAATCCTTTTGAAAATTTTCTAAGTGTTAAAACTTAAACTTGTTTTGGAAAATTTTCTAAGTGCTTAAACTGAGAACATCTTTTGAAAATTTTCTAAGTGGTTAATCTAAAAATATTTTGAAAATTTTCTAAGAGTTTAACTTAATGTGTTTTGGAAAATTTTTCCTCTAATTTGAAAATCTATTGAAAATTCTCTAAGTTGAAAAAACTTTTGGAAAATCCTTTGGAAAATATTTTTTAAGTATAATCAAGGACTTAGAAGTGTTTTCAAAAACCACACTTAGTTTTGAAAAACTCAGGGGGAGAATCTTTTAAGGGGGAGAAAATTACATATCTTGTATATTGTTTGCTTCTTTAACTTATCTTTTTGAACCGTGTTGCCATAAATCAAAAAGGTGGAGATTGTTGGTGCAGGCAGCACCTACGTCAAACCTGGGTTTTGATAATGGCAAAGGTTTCAGAAGTTAAGGTGTTATTGTGATCTAACTTGTTCACTGAGTGTGCAGGAAGAAGACCTAGGTACATTAGGCAAGAAGTCCTGGCAAAGGGCTAGGAAAAGAAGTCCTAGTCAAGGATTGGGTAAAAAGACCTGACCGGAAGTCGGGCAAAGAAGTCCTGGTCGAGGACTGGGCAAGAACTCCTGGCAAGGGGCTGGGCACCGAAGACCTGACCCAAAGTTGGGCACGAAGACCTGGTCAGGTGGATTGGGCAAAAGTCCAACCAGAGGAGCCGATTGGCTAAAGGTAAACTCTCCTGAGAGGAGTAGGTGAGGACGCGTTTCCCGTCAAGGGAACAGTAGGTGTCAGTTTGACCTAGGGTTCCTTTTGGGAGACCAAAAGTTAGAACTAAGACAGCTACGGCTGTAACTAATGCTTGGTATGTTTTGGAACTAACCTGAGTTGCAGGATCGATGGACTGGTCGTCTGCAAGTGAGGTGCCTCATTGGACCTAGGAGCCCGGATGGACTCAGGTGCCCGAATGGACCGAGGTGCGCGGGTGGATACGGGCGCCCGAATGTGAAGGCAAAATCCAAATCACAGCCGCGAAGCCTCTGGAGCAAAGCAGTTCAGGCGCCCGTGAGGTCACGGGCACCCCTATCAGCTCAGACGCCCAAGAGGAGATGGATAAGCGCTGACCGACCCTACGGATAAGGGTTTGTGCAGGGAAGGCCGCATGTTAGGCTCCCCCATTGACTCAGGTGCCCGTATGGGTGCTATAAAAGGGGGTTCACCCCCAAGGCTTCAATATCCATTGCTCTCAACTCTCCAGACACTTTAGCTCAAGCGCTGCGCCCCGGCAAAGTTCGATTTCGAGATTCCAGCACTGACGATGAACCTCTGCTCCGAAATTCGATCCACCTCGGGCGTCGTTAAAATTTCAATTTACGAAAGTGTTGTAATTTAAATTTCCAATTCTATATCGGTACTATTATCTTGTAAAACCTTTATCAAATATAGAATTGCCCAAATTAAACGGTCAAGGACCGTGGGCCTTGGAGTAGGAGCCGACCGTGACTCTCAACCAAGTAAAATCGATTTATGTTCGCGTGTATTCTGTGATTTTCTGCTGCGCATTTATAACGATATTCACCCGCCCTCCCCCTCTATCGTTTTCTTCGATCCAACAAATGGTCTCCTCAAGACTTTCGTTAAGGAAAGTTGTTTTGACATCCATCTGCCATATCTCATAGTCCATATGAGTGGCAATAGATAAGAGAATCCGGATAGACTTAAGCATGGCTACCGGCAAAAAGGTCTCCCTATAATCGATACCCTCTTTCTGAGTGTACCTTTTCGCAACAAGCCTAGCTTTGAAGGTCTCAACCTTCCCATCTGATCCTCTCTTTCTCTTGTAGATCCAGTTGCATCCAATGACTTTTACACCATTGGGAGGTTCTACTAGCTCCCAGATGTGATTAGAATCCATAGATTCTATCTCAGAGTTCATTGCCCTTTGCCAAGAATCTACATCCTTATCTTGGAGGATCTCGTCATAGGTCCAGGGATCCAGTTCATGTTCACTAGGGACCAAGGCCGAAGACTCTCCCAAAAACATGAACCTCTCAGGCAGTCTAATAACCCTCACACTGCGACGAGGTACCACCTGTGTATCTTTTTGACACACAGTGCAGTGACTTGTGGTGTATCCTCTTGTACAGTTGGTCCTAAGGTCGAAACGTCCCCTCTTAACTCTTCAAGCACTAGTCTACTCTTGGCCTTGTGGTTCATCACATAGTCTTCTTCTAAAAATTTGACATTCATGCTAACGATTACCTTCTGATCCTTAGGACTATAGAACAGACCACCTTTCGTTCCTCTAGGATAGCCTACGAACAGACGTACTTCCGTACGACATTCCAACTTATCAGTATCTCCCTTCAGCACATGTGCTGGATTACCCCAAATCCAAACATGTCCTAGATGAGGCTTGTGCCCAGTTCACAGTTTTGTGGGAGTAGAAGAGACTGACTTACATGGAACCAAGTTTAGTATGTATGCTGCCGTTTCCAGAGCATATCCCCAGAATGAATCAGGTAAGTCAGAGTAGCTCATCATTGACCTAATCATTTTTATAAGAGTCATATTCCTTCTTTTTGTCACACCGTTCTGTTGCGGCGTATCGGGTGCAGTCTGCTAGGATTGAAGCCCAACATCTGATAAGTAGGTCCTAAACTCACCCAAGAGGTATTCACCACCACGATCTGATCACAGTGTCTTGATACTTTTACCTCGATGTTTCTCCACATCAGCCTTGAATTCTTTGAACTTATCAAATCATTAAGACTTGCGGCGCATCAGGTAAATGTATCCATACCTTGAATAAACATGAACAAAAGTGATGAAGTATTCAAAGCCACCTCTAGCCTGGATGGACATAGGACCACATAAATCAGAATGAATAGTTCTAACACTTCTTTATGTTGGATCGAGAAGAACGATAGAGGGGGGGGTGAATATTGTAAAACGTTTTCGGATAAAACCTTAAGAGAATAAGCAGTAAAAATTAATAACACAAAGAAAGACACGAACACAAAGATTTACTTGGTTCGGAGTCGCGGTTGGCTCCAACTACAAGGCCCACGGTCCTTGACCGTTTACTGCGGACAATTCTATAATACGCAAAGTGTTTTACAGAGAATGATACAGAAATTTTGCAGTAAATGAAAACAGAGTTACTCTTCGTGATCGACGCCTGGTATGGATCGTACTTCGGTGCGTAAGGTCATCGTCGGCGTTTCAATTTCGAGATGAAAGGCTTCTGGAGCAGAGCGCTTGAGTTGAAGAGCGTAATAGCATTGGAAAGATGTGTTGTATGAAGCCTTGGGGTCGAGGGGCTATTTATAGCCTCCTAGGGCGCCCTGAACGTTGGGGGCGCCCCCCCACATGTCAGTCGATCCGGACAAGTCTTGGTCAACCCTTATCCCACTTGAATAGGGCTGAGAGTTGACTGTGGGCGCTCGGGACGCAGGGGGCGCCCGGGTTGACTCGGTCCGCTGGCTTCTCACTGGCTTGACTCTATCCACTTCGTTGGCTTGAGCCCCGGGGCGCCCGAGGCATTCGGGGCGCCCGGGAGCAAGGGGGCGCCCGGGAGCATAGGCTTCCGAAGCGTTTTCTTACTAACCCTTTGTTTGGCTTTGACTTAGGGTGCCCGGGACCTCCCGGGTGCCCAAACCAGCTGTTGCTCCTCTCCTTTGGAGCGTTCTGAGCTGCAAAGACTCGTTCCTTCGGTCCTACATCCAGGGTTAGTACCAAACAAAATAAAGCAAGCATGTTAGTGCATTTTACAGCCGTAGCTGTCTTGGTTTTGACTTTGGGTCTCCAAAATGGAGCCCTAGGTCGAGCTGACGCCTACTGTTCCCTCGACGGGAAACAAGTCCTCACCTACTCCCCTCAGGAGAGTTTACCTTTTGCCAACCGGCTCCTCCGGTTGGACTTTTGCCCGATGCACCTGACCAGGTCTTCGTGCCTACCTTCCGAGCAGGTCTTCGGTGCCCAGCTCCATGTCAGGGCTTCGTGCCCAGTCCTCGACTAGGACTTCGTGCCTAGTGTACCTAGGGCTTCTTTTCCTGTACACTTAGTAAATATGTTAGATCAACATTATATCTTAACTTTTGAACCCTTTTTCATTATCAAAACACAGGTTCGACTTGGGTGCTGTCTGCACCAACAATCTCCCCCTTTTTGATATATGGCAACCCGGTTCAAAAAGTTAAGTTAATTAAAATAGTTGATATAACAGTTTAGTTTCCTCCCCCTGGAAGGAATCTCCCCCTAGGTTTTTCAAAAGTTCGTGGGGTTTAAAAAAAATTTCTAAGTCTAAAGATGGAATTGATTTTTCAACACTTAGAACATTTTTCAACAGAAGTTTTAGAAGCTATTTTCCAAAAAAATTTTGGTCCAATTTTTTTTTTTTTTGTTTGGACACTTAGAAACTTTACACTTAGAAAAATTTAAGTAAAAAACTTAGTAGAATCATTTTCTGAAGTTTAACAAAAAATTCAATCTCTTTAGTGCTTTAGAAACTTTTCTATTCAAGATAAATACTTAGAAAAGGTTTTGAACATAGCTTGAATTTAAGTACTTAGAAATACTTTTGTAAGCAGCTTTGGTTAAGTGCTTAAAAACAATTTTGAAATTGGGTTAAGTCAAGTACTTAGAATTTTTTGAAAACAATTTAAGTCAAGTACTACTTAGAATTTTTGAAAATAATTTAAGTCAAGTACTACTTAGAAATTTTTGAAAATAATTTAAGTCAAGTACTTTTGAAACAGTTTTGAAAAAAAAACTTAGCTTAAGTACTTTGAAAACAGTTTTGAAAAAAAACACTTAGCTTAAACTTTTTGATAAGAATGGATAAAGTTTTGAATTTTGAAAAAATTTAAAGCTTCTCTCTTTTCCTATCTCTCCCCCTTTGTCATATATCAAAAGCAAAGCAACATAGCTAAAATAAATAAATTGCATAAGGATATAACAAAAGAATAATGTGCTGTACTGAACCAATTCAAGATGTAAACTGAATCAAATCAATTGAAATTATCTCTGTAGGGTCCTGTCTAACCCAATTAGCTACTAACTAACTGTTATAAACAGTAATTTTCGCTAGGGTTAGTCAAGTTAAGTGTTCTATTCAAGTTAGATTTTTTAAACTTGGCACTTAACCTGATTACTGTTTAAGTTGTATTTAATGCCCCAATTACTGCAGATGCACTGATCTACATCTTGAATTAAGGCACAGACCTAAGCATCTCAACCCATTCTAGGTTATCAGTCAAAAGTACCCTAAGGTGCTTGTGAGATGCTGACTTCTAAATCTATAGGTGCATGCAGTTCTAGGGTTAAGGCCTAGGCTAAGTCCATTTGCGAAAAAGTCCTAGTTTTGAAGGGGGTAGTTTTTAAAATAAAACTAAGTCAAAAAATTATTAAAAAGAAAAAGCTAAAAAGATTTTTCAAACTAATTAAAAGCTAATTAAGTAAAGTGGTTTTTAAAATTATTTTAAAAACTGAAAAAGCCAGTAAAGCAATTTAAAAACCGAAAATAGAGTAAACCTGTTCTACCAAGCATAATCACTGATAAAGATCAGATAATCATGAAAAAGCAAATAGTCAACTCCATAAATCTGCTGGTCAAAGGAGAGGACCAGGATAGTCACACCATAATCAGAGACAAGTTAACCCTACTGAGTAGGGATAGTCAAACAGTCACTAGTACAATGCCAATCAAATCTAGGAGGAGGGACCGGGATGATCAGAAGAGCCTGGCTACCAGGATCCAAATAGGGACATCATCTCATGATATCGTGCGTCGCTAGTCTCCCTATCGGCTCTGCGGGCACTCATGTACTCAGTTTAATAGGCATGATTTACCTCCATTTCTTCAGCATAATTTGCCTCCACTTCCTCCCAGAGGCTCTGGATCTGTGTCTCAAGTCGCGTCACTCTCTCGTAGAGTGTCGGTGGAGGGGGCTCGTCTATGTGCTCTCGAACCTCAGCTGCCAGATCTGCTACATCGACCTCAACGTCCTCATCCGAGTCGATCTGGGGTCCGGCTCTCTGACGCCTCCACGACAAAACCCCGGTACCCGATACCTCTATACCAGCTAGGGAAAAGTTCCTAAAACCTATTTCATCGAAGTCAGTCATCGCGGCCATCTCACCTTCGGTGATGTTACGTCCACGATGATGAAGAATGAAAGTGATGATGTGGCAATAGGGGTGCGTACCCGTCCCTGAGTGGTAACACTGGACGAATATAGAATCGTATGGAACATGTGCAGTCCAATGTCGATATCAAGATGATGGATCAATGCATATAGGAGGAAGGTGTGAAATGGTCGTATGGTAGCGATGTCTCAAGTGGATAAAGGCAGAATGCAGCGGACTAGAACTCTATATAGAGTGTAGTCCTGTACCTGAAGGACAACAGACTGAAATCGTCTGGCCAAGGGGTTTCAAGCATGCCTATAGAAGTAGGAGTGTAGAGTATCTAGGGTAATGTGAGAGTAGGGAGCATCAAAGGGAGGATCCCTAGGAGTGCAGCGAACTAGAACTCTATATAGAGCATAGTCCTGTACCTGAAGGTCAACAGACTGAAATCGTCTGGCTAAGGGGTTTCAAGCATGCCTATAGAAGTAGGAGTGTAGAGTATCTAGGGTAATGTGAGAGTAGGGAGCATCAAAGGGAGGATCCCTAGGAGGGTAACAGCAAAATGTGGACTGTGAGAGTCGTAGTCCAAGAAATCGGTTGAGCAACGAAGGTGTGATTGTCAAGGGTATCCCTTGAACGGTGGTGACGAATATAAGACCATCCTGTCTAATTATGTTGTTATAGAATTCTGTACATAAGAATGTGTTAATTGGATGAGTGCAGAATACAAGGTTGTCTAATTGGTAAAAGTTGATAACATTCATGGCCAAGGGACATGATTGAGTGAAGAATTGCCTATTTAGGTAACTTGGCATTATGGGTTTATATGTTGTTCGAGCAAATCTATTGCAAAGTTCTAAGGTTGGGAACCTAGGATCGGGACTAGGTTCGGTACCGGGGTATGATTGGTTTGCTCGACTTTTTCTAAGATAAGAAACATGCATTTAAAGGAAGGAATTTACGAAAATTATTTTAAATACGTAAGAAAAAAAGAAAAAAATTATACCGAGTAGTCGTTCGGGGAGGCATGGTCGAGGTTGAGGGAGCAAGAAGGTCACTTGGTCGCCTTGGAAGGAAAAGAGTTAGAGAGAAGAAAGGATTTGGGTGTGGCAAGATGAGGAGATTCGGGTGCCTTATATAGGCATTTTGGCTAGGGCGCCCGGGACAGGGGCTTCTACCTTTGGCAGTGTTCTAATGCTGGTCGGGGGCGCCCACGATGGCCCGGGCGCCCCGGTCAGACTTGGATGGCAGCATTGCTGCCTTTGACCGGTATTGGGGGCGCCCGTAGGGGCCGGGGCGCCCGCAGGGGCCGGGGCACCCTGGTTATGTGATAATAGCAGGTTTTTTTGCCTTGAAAGAAGTGAAAGTGTTGTGTGGGGCGCCCGAGGAGTCACGGGCGCCCGGGTTAGGTGTGAATGACAACTTTGTTGTCTTGTTGACCATTTGACCATGACTTAATTATATTGACCATGGTATGACTACTTTGACCATGATTTGACTGCTTTGACTATGGTTTGACTGCTTTGACTATGGTTTGACTACATTGACCATGGTTTGACTAGTATTAGGTCAATGGCGTTCTAAACTATAGGATTTAATGTTGGTATTTAAACAACAATGCAGGTATTAAATGAATTTCAATTAAGTTAAATTTTACCGTCTCACCCAATCTAGGGTTATCAATCACGTTTGCCTTATGGGTTTTTTGTAAGACAGGTTTTGGTAGATAGAATTAGTTTGAAAATTATGATTTATTAAAAAAAAGTTGAATTAATTTTGAAAACAGTTGATTTTAAAAAAATGTTAGAATCTACAATTAACTGAAAATTTGTGTTAGATTCGAATTTTACAAAGAATAATTTGAATTTGAATTTCAAAAACTGGCTTCCAGGTCTTGGCGATGCACTAGGCATTCTTTGGTCATAACCTTATTGGATCATCAACCCTTTCCTTGACAAAGCCTTTTAATGAAATTTCATTTTCAAAATTATTTTTTGAAAAATTCTGGTCTAACTAGCTCGGGTCTTGGATCGGTAGCTTCAGCTAGTTTCACCAGTCTAAAGAGACCAAGTAGAGTATACTTGACCTTATTAGAATTAGCTTCCCTAACGTACTATCATCTCACCGCCACCCAATACTATGTTGTTCAAATTTTAGTTAAGTTGGTTCAGTCCTTAAACTAACCATTCCTAAGTCTAAGCATGGTAGATTGTAGAAATTAAATAAACAAGCAATCATGCAATTTGAAAACAAGAATTGAAATTTATCTAACTATAAATATTATTTTTAATTTGGCTCCCCCTGGACTAAAGCCACGATAATGGTTCGGCAAGATGTGAATCTTGTCCTTGGGGATCCAATACTGATTTGATCCAGTTTGTTTGTTCAGGCATAGTTTGGGTACCCATGCCTGAATTTTAGGTCTGGACTGGTTCAGTACAGCATAGTAGGATCTTTGTCTAGATTTGGTTCTATAGCCTAATCCGGATCGATTTAGAACCGACTTCTGTTTTCCAAGAATCATGTCTAGACCCTTGGAACCAGAAGTGAACCGTTCTAATGCTGTTCTGAGGTCCTTGACTTGGGTTTTCAAGGAGGAGTTCTCTTTCTCAAGTTTTTCAACTTGAGTAGAGGTTCCTTCTTGAACCTTCTCAGTTAAGGATCCAGAGTCAGCTCCCTCTTTCAGGAGTTTTACTTCCTGTCGAAGAGATTCGACTCGGAGTTTAGCTTTTGCCAAGTCTCGAGAAAGATGTGTAATTAATTCGTTTAATTGACTTCTTGAAAAACCACTTACAGTGATTCCGCCATCCTCTGAAAACGTGAGTTTGCCGTCGTTCGACTCCGATTCTGACTCGGTCTCGATTTCTTCTGAGGTGGTTATTGCAAGCAAGTTCGACTGTGGGGTCTCTTCTTCTTCTTTGGAGGAAGACTCGTCCCATGTTGCTTGAAGAGCCTTCTTTCTTCTTGCTTTCTTGGCTTCCTTTAGGTTAGGGCATTCCGACTTGAAATGACCCTTTTTGTTGTATTCGAAACAAGTCACACTTGATTTGTTCTTCTTTGGTTCAGCTGGATCGTCCTTCTTTCGGCTGGCTTTTCTTCTATTGGATTGATTCTTCAATTCCTTGTAGTAGTTCCGGGCAAGCAGGACCAGCTTGGGTCGATCTCCTTCGTTGTCTTTGAGTCTGAGTCTGAATCAGACTCGGGTGCAGGTTGAAGTTTCTTCTTGGTTGTCTTTCCAGCTTTACCTACAACAAAGGCAATGCCTTTCTCGGCCAGATTGCAGTTAGTCTGCTCATGCAATTCTAATTCAGAAAATAGTTCATCTAACTTAATTTTTGAAAGATCCCTTAAAACTTTGTACGCATCTACCATAGATGCCCACAAGGTGTTTCTTGGGAAAGCGTTAAGGGCGTACCTTATTAGGTCACTATTTTCTACCTTGTGACCGATGGTGTGTAGACCGTTCATCAGCTCCTGAATTCTGGCGTGGAGCTGAGCGGCTGATTCGCCATCGTTCATCTTGATGGTATACAGCTTGTTCAGCAGAAGGTCCCTCTTGCTGATTCGGGTGTCGGAGGTTCCTTCGTGTAGTTCGATCAGCTTACCCCAGAGTTCTTTGGCGCTGTTGAATGGACTGATAGATTCCATTTTATTGATCATTTGAGTGCTTAAATCCATGTTTGATCTATGTTTTTATTGCTAAAATTGTGAAATTGCCCTAGGTTTTAGAACTTATTCATATTTTGGACTTAATTGCAAAATTACATATTTTTGGATTATATTGGCCATTAAATTCTTGATCTATTTTTTGTAGGCATCAAGGTTCAAGGATCTAGGGCATATTGGGTCAAACTCGAGTCGGAATTGACCCGATCAGATTATCAAGATTACGATTAAATCTGGGCCGTCCGATTCGAAAGCGGCTAGATCTGAGCCATCCGGGATGATCTGAAGCCATCCGAGCTAGGGCTAGGGTTGATCAAGCACCCTGATCAAGATCTGAAGGTTTCACCACAATCAGAGCTCAATCAACCGTTGGATCAAGCTTGGAGGGCTCTAGAGCGTCCAATCACAGATAGAGTTGATCTGGACCATCCGTTGCATATCTGGAGGATCCGAGCTACCACAAGACAGATCCTGACCCCAGATCATCATCATAAAAGTTTGGCTCCAATCAGACCAAGATCAGCCGTTGGATTGAAGCAAATCAATCTGGACCGTCCATGCATGAATACTTAAGGAAAATTTTGGCCGCAGCTCACCCCTATCGCGTCTTCGCCGCTACAGTGTTCTCCCTCCGTGTGTTCTTCGTGTTCTTGAGCTTTTCTCTTTATCCAAAGGCGTGATCACTCGATTCTTGATTCAGAGCTGGTGCTAGGTCGTCGAGGAAGCCATCAGTGGAGTTTCCGGATCAGATTTGCTCAATATGCAGTGCTGTTGAGAGGTTTCCGCAGTTCTGGTTACTTGGCATCTTTGGATCGGTTGTGATCGATTTCATTCCAACTGAGCTATCTAGAGGGGTTCCCTAGAGAGTTTAGATCATCATCCATTCATCTTCGCACACAAACACAGCCGAAATGAAGATTCCGAGTGGAAATTTCAGAAATGAAGCAATCTGAACTTGACTCAATCGCAGATGGCATTTTCTCCACGATTTGCTGAGTTTGCGGGTCCGATTCTCTCCCTTGCTTGACAACCAAGGAGTACCTGAGCTGAAGAAGGAATCGAGGAGTAGATTTCCTTAGTTTAATTCCTGTTTTAGCTGTAATTTTCAGTTTTTGCACTGCCCTGTTCTGAATTTCCGTTTAGTGACTGAATATTTCGATTTTCAAGTTCTTAGCTGTAGTTTAGCTCTAATTCCGCAAGAAGAGTATATAGGAACTTGTTTATGAATTAATAGATTGAATTTCAGCTTGTTTTATTTAGTAATTTGCTGCGTGCCAATCCAAGTTGTTGCGTGCCAAGTTAAATTCAGTTTTTGTTTTCTTTCTTTTGGTTTCTGAATTGTTTCAGATTTCTTAGTTTCTTAGTAGGAAATTCCTGCTTTAGGAGTAGATAGATGGTGTGTTTGGCTTAAAATAGCATTTGCTTTAGGTTTTGTGCATCAATTCCATTGTGTTTGCCATCTAAAATCTGAAAAAGATCCAATCTGTTTTCTGCTTATTCCATTTCCGAATTTGTGCTTCTATAGAATTGCTTTCAGTTTCGAGTCCTTGCCTTTACATTGCTTAGTTCTTTCTTAATTCAATTGTTTTCCCATCAAATCACTCAGCTGAAACAGTTGAGCTAAAATCCTACTCGTATCTTAACTTGGAGAAAGTTTTTGGCACAAGGAATTTCTCCTTGCGTGTCAACAGATTTGAAGTTTTTGCAATCTAAAGTTAACTTGGTTTTGTGAAATAAGTTTGTGTTTGAATTCAACAAACTCGCACTCACTCATATTTGAATCTCGATGGCAGTGGTTGAGTTCCAAAATCTTTAGCTAGTTGAATTGCCATTGCTTGGTTGAGTTCCAATTTTGCATGATACATTTTTGTCTTAGCTTATTGATTTCCGAAAACTATATAACTTTTTTTTTACTTCAGTGTTTAGCATTCCCCCTTGTGTTTGAAATCAGAAAACAGTTATCCAAAAACTTTGTAAGTGTTTTGATTAGGTTTTCCCTTAGTTGAGCCTTTTAGTTCCAATTTTCTTGTTTAGTTTGTAAAATCAAGGGTTTTATTTTCCTTTCATTTTCATTTTCAATTACAACCCCAAATCCCATTATTTATTTGAAACCCCAAAAACGACACATAACTACAAGTTCGAATCAAGCACGACAACTATCCCCGAGAAAAATACGACCTGTGGCCCCTATATTACATTTTCATCTTGATGGTATACAGCTTGTTCAGCAGAAGGTCCCTCTTGCTGATTCGGGTGTCGGAGGTTCCTTCGTGTAGTTCGATCAGCTTACCCCAGAGTTCTTTGGCGCTGTTGAATGGACCCACCTAGTTCAGCTCCTCTTTGGTTAGGCCGCATTGGAGTGTTTGGGTCTCTTGGCATCGACTTCAATTTTCTTTTTGAGTGCAGCGTCACATTCAGTGTAAGATTGTTGTAATCCGTCAGCATTCCTTGGTATTTCCAGTCCTGACTGGATGATTATCCACATATCCACCTGAGTTTTTAGGTGGACCTCCATTCTGCTCTTCCAGTAGGAGAAGTCCTCCCCACTGAAGAGCGGCGGTCTTGCGGTACTGAAGCCTTCTTGCATGGTCATTTAAGAATTTATCTGAAAATAAGAGTAAAAAGAAAGAAATATCTCAAGACTTGGTCTTGGATTAGTAGTGCGGGAAGAAAAAAAATATTTATCGAGGGGAGTTGCACCAACCTCGATTAACGATGAAAATTCAATAATAATTTAAAAAGAAATCCGAAAAAAATTCTCAAATTGGTGGTTGCACCAAATTTGAGCTTCCCCGCTCTGATACCACTTGTTGGATCGAGAAGAACGATAGAGGGGGGGGGGAATATCGTAAAACGATTTCGGATAAAACCTTAAGAGAATAAGCAGCGAAAATTAAAAACACAAAGAAAGACATGAACACAAGGATTTACATGGTTCGGAGTCGCGGTCGGCTCCTACTCCAAGGCCCATGGTCTTTGACCGTTTACTGCGGGTAATTCTATAATGCGCAAAGTGTTTTACAGAGAATGATACAGAAATTTTGCAGTAAATGAAAACAGAGTTACTCTTCGTGATCGACGCCTGGTATGGATCGTACTTCGGTGCGTAAGGTCGTCGTCGGCATTTCAATTTCGAGATGGAAGGCTTCTGGAGCAGAGCGCTTGAATCGAAGAGCGTAATAGCGTTGGAAAGATGTGTTGTATGAAGCCTTGGGGTCGAGGGGCTATTTATAGGCTCCTGGGGCGCCCTGAACGTTGGGGGTGCCCCCCCACGTGTCAGTCGATTTGGACAAGTCTCGGTCAGCCCTTATCCCACTTGAATAGGGCTGAGAGTTGACTGTGGGCGCCCGGGACGCAGGGGGCGCACGGGTTGACTCGGTCTGCTGACTTCTTGCTAGCTTGACTCTATCCGCTTCGTTGGCTTGAGCCGGGGCGCCCGAGGCATCCGGGGTGCCCGGGAGCAAGGGGGCGCCCGAGAGCATAGGCTTCCGAAGCGTTTTCTTGCTAACTCTTTGTTTGGCTTTGACTTAGGGCGCTCGGGACCTCCTGGGTGCCCAACCCAGCTGCTGCTCCTCTCCTTTGGAGCGTTCTGAGCTGCAGAGACTCGTTCCTTCGGTCCTGCATCCTTAGTACCAAACAAAACAAAGCAAGCATGTTAGTGTATTTTACAGCCGTAGCTATCTTGGTTATGACTTTGGGTCTCCAAAATGGAGCCCTAGGTCGAGCCGACGCCTACTGTTCCCTCGACAGGGAATGCATCCTCACCTACTCCTCTCAGGAGAGTTTACCTTTTGCCAATCGGCCCCTCCGGTTGGACTTTTGCCCGATATACCTGACCAGGTCTTCGTGCCCACCTTCCGAGCAGGTCTTTGGTGTCCAGCTCCTTGCCAGGGCTTCGTGCCCAATCCTCGACCAGGACTTCGTGCCTAGTGTACCTAGGGCTTCTTTTCCTGTACACTTAGTAAATATGTTAGATCAACATTATATCTTAACTTTTGAACCCTTTGCCATTATCAAAACACAGGTTCGACTTGGGTGTTGTCTGCACCAACACTTTGGCCCTATACCCCTTAGCCTTGAAAAGCCTCTTGGTCATCTTACCTTCCAAGAAAGACTCACAAGTCGGGAAGTCTTCCACCACCAATGAACCCAAGGGCCCATCGACTATCAACCTCTGAAGCCTACTAAGGTTAATATGACCAAGCCTAAGGTGCCAAAGATATGTCTGGTTCATTTTAGAAGACTCCTTTCTCTTATTTAGGTTAGATGATGAGCTATTGACCTCTGTTTGCATCATGGGAGTTTTTGGTTCCAGAGTATACAGATTGCCAACCATAGTACCTGATCAGATAATCTCTCTATTTCTCTTTATAACAACTCTGTTATTAAAAATAATAGAATATCCATCCTTTATTAATTTAGAAACTGAAATTAAATTCTTTCTAAAAGAATGTATATATAAGCAATCTCTTAAGACCAACAATTTATTTCTCTCAAACGATAAATAAAAGTCTCCCACTGCAACTCCTGCCACCTCTGTAGCATTGCCTATGTAGACGACGATTTCCCCATCAGCTAGCCGTCGGGTTTCCTGGAACCCCTACAGAGTATTGCAGACATGATCAGTGGTTCCCATATCTATGCACCAGGTAATGGTAGATAGCACTGCTAAACATGTTTCAATGACTAAACACGAAGAAATAACTTTGTCTTGATGACGGGGACAGTTCGTCTTCCAGTGTCCAGTTTGCTTACACATGAAGCACTTGCCTTTCGGCTTCATCACGCCAATTCGAGGTCCCTACGATGCTGCTGCTGCCGCCTTCTTGAACCCACCTTGTTTCTTCTTCTTCCTGCCTTTTGGCACGAAGTAGGAACTCTCTGAGTCACTAAGGCCTGCGAACTCTAACGAAACATCCCCTCTATCGCCTGGAGTTCTCCCAGGAGTTCCCCCAATGTATACTCATGCTTATTCATGTTATAGTTGAGTCGGAACTGCTCAAAACTCTTAGGCAGAGATTGGAGTATTATATCGACCTGGCTTTCCCCGTCGATTTGTCCTCCAAGAACCTCAATCTCATTGAGATGAGCCATCATTTTTAGGACATGATCCCTTACGGATGTCTCTTCGACCATAGTAGTCGTCATGAGATTCTTCATCGCAACCTGCCTAGTGGCCCGACCCTGGTGCCCGAAGAGCTCCTTGAGGTTTAACATCATGTCACTAGCAGTGGGCATGGCCTGATGCTAATGTTGCAATACATTCGACATAGATGCCAGAATGTAACACCGCACCATCTTATCTGCCTTGATCCACTTCTTGTAACGCTCCCTCTGCTCTTCACCAGAGGTCTCGCTAGGCTTTTCGGGATAGTCCTCAAAGAGCACATATTTGTACTCTTCAGCAGTAAGGACAATGTCTAGGGTTCTTTTCTAGTCAATGTAGTTGGGTCCAGTAAATTTGTTCTCCTTAAGTATGGTTGCTATGGGATTAAAGGCCATTTTGAAAATCCTGAGAATCACAACATACACTACATTAGAATTCGAAAATAAATTGATTCTTCAAAATAATGAATTTTCGAAATCAACCAACACCTCTACACACCGAGAAATTCGTATGCCACGATGGTGTGGATGTATACGAATTTCTACATTCGTAAGAGGAGGTTTTACCCATTAATCTTACTATCTTGTTAATCTAACTTTTTGACAAATAAGATTAATAGTTGGTTCACTTCGACCCTGCAAATAATAGCAGTGACTCCGATGAGGAAGATATTATTATTCGCATCTAAGCGTTTACCATTACACGACACTAAGAAAATTATTTTCGATTATGTGCCTTCCGATGGGGAAGTACATACGCTCTTCAATAATTTTCTATAGTCTTTTCCGACCTAGTGATCCGCAGAACAATCCTATCCGATGGGGAGGAAGGCACTCAGAGCCGACGTGCAGACTTGTTCGCATCACTTATCGAATTGTAATGGAGACCATGGGACCCTTAGGGTCCCTCTCCCTCTTAGTTATTGTTTCGAGGAATGTTAACAAGCACACACATGACAAGCACATAACCAACATAATGAAAAAGAAAAATCCTATATTTTCCAACTTTTCATGGCCTTGGTCTCCACTGCGCCTCCAGTCGTGTCATCACCTCGTCCACTCCTCCATACACCATGCGCAAGCCACCGTGAGGGATCTCCGAGTCGAGATAACTAGCTAATTATTTACATCAGCGATCCTATACTCCACGAAGGAGTGTACATGAAATCTAGATCAAAAAGTTAACAAAAATCTCGGGTAAACACGTGTCGTATTTAATTATAAAAATTAAATACTACCTAGCCTCGTCAACCCCGCGGATTTAATTAATTACAAAACATTGCACAACCAATCACACATATCAAATATTTGGCCATCATAAGTTGGAATCTAGTGCCTGCAATACAAACTTAGCCTACGCACATCCACATATCATCCAACAAAATAAAATGTATGAAAAATGCAAAAATTATCCAATCCTAAACACACAATATCGAAAACTTTGCTCTGATACCAATTGATGGGTATGACTTGGCAGGTTTCCTAAGCGAAAACTTGGTCGTCCTTGAGAGACCTCTCCATGTCTATGGATTAAAAAATTAATCCGAATGGAGACCTGTCTCCCAACGACCATCTCGTCATCGTATCGTTTGGTACGAATTACAACTTAGCCAATAACAAAGATCGTGCCTTGTAATTCTTCTAACCAAACGGCCGTAGAAGAGACAACAAGTGGATCGATGATTTTTTATGTTTATTATCGGGGTTCATAATATGATTAATTATTATAATTAATTATCAAATAATTAACACGATAATAATCAATCAACCACATAAAATGACGAAGAATAATCAAAAGAACAAAAGGAGCCAAGGATGATAATTATACCTTCTTTTACCTCGTAGCCTTCTACCTTATGTCCCTCCCTCCCGGACGTCATGTGGGTGACGAGCTACCGAGAACCAAGATCGCCAAGCCACTCCAAAGAATCTCCTTCTTCGACTAGCCAAAACCCTAACCCTAGGGTTGAACTGTCGGTTGTACTCTCCCTTGAGCTTGCGTCGCCGACCACAAGGGAGGTCCTCCCTTGGCCTGCCATAAGGCTGCCTTCGAGAGGAAGATGAAGAAGATGAAGAAGGAGAGAAACGATCCTCTCCCTTACCCAAAACAGGCCAAACAACCCTCCTTCTCAAGCTTGCGGCGCCGCCTTGCACAGCCGCCCGCCGACACCTCTCGTGCGCCACCCACCTGCAGCCTTTCCTCTTCGCCGGATACCACAAAAGGGAGAGCATGAAACTCCCTTTCTCTAGCAGTGATCAACGACTTTGGAGGAGAAGAGATGGGATGAGGAAGAAGAAGGTTTCCCTTCTTCTCTAACCGTCACCCTAGGAAAGAGAAAGGAGAGAGGAGAGGAGAGAGAGCCTTGGGTTGATTAATTGGATGATTGAGCCTTGGTTTCAAGATCCCATGGGGTTTATATAGGGCTAAGGTAGGGACCAAGAGAAAGAGTTGGATCTTGGACCACTAATGGATCAAAAACCTGTAACGACCCGACCCATTTGGCGGTCCATTCGGCGACCCCTTATGTTTCTGTAGGTCATCGACCGTCGATTGTCGACCATGTCGTTAACTTACTAGGTCTTCCCACCCCTTGGACAGTGGATTTTTGCCTTCCCCAGGATTCGAACCCTAGACCCAGGCTTAAGTACTAGTTCTTTATGAATCCTGGTAACCAATTGAGCCAGTTGGTTACCAGATTCATAAACTCTAGTACTTTAGCCTGGAGGTCTAAAGTTCGAATCCTGGGGAAGGCAAAAATCCACTGGCCAGGGGTGGGAAGACCTAAGTAAGATAATGACACAGTCGACGGTCGATAGTCGACGACCTACAGAAAAATAAGGGGTCGCCGAATGGGCCGCCAAATGGACCGGGTCGTTACAATAAAAAGGCACATTTTTATTGTAACGACCCGACCCATTTGGCGGCCCATTCGGCGACCCCTTATTTTTCTGTGGGTCGTTGACCGTTGACCGTGTTGTTACCTTACTAGGTCTTCCCACCCCCTGGACAGTGGATTTTTACCTTACCCAGGATTCGAACCCTAGACCCAGGCTTAAGTACTAGTTCTTTATGAATCCTGGTAACCAATTGAGCTAGCTCAATTGGTTACCAGGATTCATAAAGAACTAGTACTTAAGCCTGGGTCTAGGGTTCGAATCCTGGGGAAGGTAAAAATCCACTGTCCAGGGGGTGGGAAGACCTAGTAAGGTAACGCCATGGTCTATGGTCGACGGTCGACGGTCGGCGACCCACAGAAAAATAAGGGGTCACAGAATGGGCCGCCAAATGGGTCGGGTCGTTACAAAACCAATCCATTAATGAAGATCCATTCCACTAAAGGATCTTCATTGAACTTCCTCACCAACCTCCATATTTTCATATGGGCTCCACCTATTATGAGTCATCTATCCCCCCATGTTTAAGATATCGAATGCCCGTCGATTAATTTAAATTACTGACAATTTTAATTAATCGACTTCTAGCTCCTTGACTAGTACCACTCAACCTTATCATCATGTCGAATCAAATCCACCTGCAGGGTTTAACATGATGAACCTTTTGAGCTCATTAAGGGGACATCATCATCCCGACTCACCAGGGCACGGATTCCGTCAATAATCAATGGCACATCATATAATTAATATTATTTTTGAACTTACCGGGCCTATCGATTTAATAGAATAAATCTCGCTTATTGGTAAATCAAAGAAATAATTATTAACTAAATGTGCCTGTTATTATATCGGGATTTAGGGATTATACTCCATAATAAATCCGAAGTCTAATCCAATTATCAAGTCAGTACAAATTGGATGACGTCTGGTTTTGGTCCTGCTCAATGTACATTAGTGTAATTCTATGGTCAAGATAAACTACATTTAATTACACTTCAACCATCCCGATGGTTTGTCCAATTCCATCTTGGCTGTGAGCCTCTGCTTATACTAGGCAAGAGACTGATAACATGATCTTCCGTGTGTCACCACACACCATGTTATCTACAATGTAAAGTAAAGGACTTTTATGCATATACTAATATAAATATGCAACTAGTGTTGTTGTGATTCTCTTTTCAAAAATGTAGATGATCATATATAAAAAGAAGCAAGTCTTTTAGTATACACATCTAACAAATACATCCTAACAATCTCTAACTTATACTCAAAGACTCTGCTGTCCTCCCAGTGCCATACATCTGACTCCCATATCCTCCACATGCCGTTCAAAAGCTCTCGCCGGAAGGGCCTTAGTGAATGGATCTGCCAGGTTGTCCCCCGATGCAATCTTGGCGACAACCACTTCTCCTTGCTTTACGATTTCTCGTATCAGGTGGTACTTGTGCTCTATGTATTTACTCGCCTTATGAGCTCGTGGTTCCTTCGAGTTTGCAACTGTACCACTGTTATCACAATAAATTATGATAGATCTGGGTAAACCAGGAATCACATCCAAGTCCATTATGAAGTTCCTGAGTCATACAACTTCCTTGGCTGCCTCTGAGGGTGCCACATACTCAGCTTCCATGGTGGAGTCTGCCACACATTTTTGCTTGACACTCCTCCATAATATGGCTCCACCTCCTAAATTAAACACAAACCCTGAGGTAGACTTACTTTTATCCCTATCCGATTAGATGTTTGAATCCGTATAACCCACAGTGATTAATTGGTCTGCTCGGTAAACCAGCATATAATCCCTAGTCCTTCTCAGGTACTTCAGTATATGTTTTACCGCAGTCCAATGTCCCTGTCCAAGGTTACTCTGATATCTGCTAACCTTGCCCACGACAAAGCAGATATCCGATTTCGTACACAGCATAGCATACATGAGGCTTCCTATAGCCTATGCATAAGGAATCACCTTCATCTCCTCTATCTCCATTGATGTTTTCGAACACATCTCCTTAGATAGAGGAACTCTATGCCTAAAAGGTAGAAAACCTTTCTTAGAGTTTTCATGCTAAAACGAGCTAGGACAGTGTCTATGTATGAAGCTTGGGATAAGCACAACATCCTTTTCTGGCGATCCCTATAACCTTGATCCTAAGGATGTGCCCTGCTTCTCCCAAGTCCTTCATATCGAATTGTTTGGACAACCATACCCTTACGTCTGACAACACTTTGACATTGTTGCCAATGAACAAAATGTCATCTACGTAAAGTACAAGAAAATTCACTACGTTTTTGTCACATCTCTTATATACACATGAGTCATCAAGACTTTGAATAAATCCATATGACTGGATTACCTCATCAAAGTAGATGTTCCAAGATCTTGAAGCTTGCTTCAATCTATAAATGGACCGATTAAGCTTGCACACAAGATGCTCTTTGCCCTTTGCAATGAACCCCTCTGGTTGCTTCATTTAGATGGTCTCCTCAAGACTTCCGTTAAGGAAAGTTGTCTTGACGTCCATCTGCCATACCTCATAGTCCATATTGTTGGGATCTCCTGGCGACATAAACAAAAAAACGCAGTGGAAACAAGATCCCTCGAGCTATCCATGCGAAAAAAGCTCGTACGAAATTCATCTATCTAATAGATCTATCTAAAATGTATACCTTTGGAGCGTGTCCTTGCGTTTATCCCGCTCGTCCAAGTGCCGCCGGATCTCTTGCACGTTCAATTGTTCGTGCCTCTATACGTATCCACACGAACACGATATCCCAACTTTGGAGAAGAACTACCTTAGTTGTGCTAGCAACTTGAGGTAGTTCACAAAAGCACTACGAACCCAAATGTGGCTTTCGGCCAAAGAGGGAGAAGAGGAGGAAGAGAAGAAGAAAAATGACTTAGCCTCATCCAAAATGACAAAAAACTCTTTTACACTCATCCCATGAATATGAAGAGTTTTTTGTCCCTTTAGTTTCCCTTCATTAAAGCCAATAAAGAGTGCATCTTCTCATGTGACTCTCCAATTACTCTCCATTCAATGAAGAGAATCTTTTCTTCTTCTTTTATTATTAATTCATTAAACACTTTAATAAATTAATACCTCATCCAAATGTGATTGAGTCTAATCTAAATGACTCTAACTCAAATTAGATCTCAATCCCATAATCTAATTGGATTCATTTAAGTCTAACTCAATCAATCCAATTCGGATCAAATCATAGTCAAACTAAGATCAATCAATCTCCGAAGCATCGTGTCCTTAGTGTATGACCCAATAGGTTCTTGTAATGTGACAATGTGTTTAAACCGCTTTAGACACATAAACAATGAGCGACATCTAGTAATGCATCATTACTACCTAAGTAACAAGAAAATCGAGATCCGACTTAACCTCCGTGACTATGACAATGTATGACCTTGTCCTTCTATCCTTGATATCTGGATTGACCAATGAGGCATAGATTGTATCATCCTCAATCAATCTTTGTGTTTCTTAATCCCCAGGTAGACTCACTTAAATAAATGAGCTCGATATCTCATATTGACTCATTTGAGCATGACCATGCATTTTAGCAGTCCTACTGGACCAAGGGGTCCACAGATATCACTCCCAATATATGGGAGGGATTGATCCCATCTACATCACTCACATCCCTATGCATAAATCATTATATACCCAGTGATCGCCTTTATAGTCCACCCTATTACGGGTGACGTTGACGATACCAAAGTACATAACTCCTCATGTAGGGAACCGTAGTGATTTCAAGTCTAAGGACTATTCATACTAATAGTCACATGAGAAAATTTATGACATTCATATGACAATCTATGAAACTTTCTTATGGCGGGTCAATTCAGTACACATTCTCTAATGTATACCCATGTGTTTGTTAGTAGGAGCCTTAGAGCCAATTATATGATGATTGACTAGGGACTTTTTGTATCATATTCTATCATTAATAAAGGCAGTTTTGGTTATTATACTTACTTTATACTTGTGCCAAATAACTAAGTATAATAATGTCCTTGAGTAGTAGGTTATTATCTACATTATATCGATTGGTTGAATCGATAGTGAGATAATGTAGAGAACACTATACTAAATCATTCCTAGTCAAGTATTAATATTCAAGGACAATATTAATGCATGGAGACTAGCATGTAGGTCAATTGATGACTTGAGCTCGCAAATCATGGATATGTGATATCAAGTTGACACATGGGTATACATTAGAGAATGTGTACTGAATTGACCCCTATGAGAATGTTTCATAGATTGTCATATGAGTGTCATAAACTTTCTCATGTGACTATCAGTATGAATAGTCCTTAGACCTGAAGTCATTACGGTTCCCTACATAAGGAGTTATGTACTTTGGTATCGTCAAACGTCACCCGTAATAGGGTAGACTATAAAGGTGATCACTGGGTATATAATGAATTATGCGGAGGGATGTGAGTGATGTAGATGGGATCAATCCCTCCCATATGACAGGAGTGATATCTGTGGGCCCCTTGATCGAGTAAGACTACTAAAACACATGACCATGCTCAAATGAGTCAATATGAGATATTGAGCTAATTTGTTTGAGTGAGTCTACTCATGGATCAAGAAACACATAGATTGATCGAGAATGACACGGTCTATGCCTCATTGGTCAATCTAGATATCGAGGATAGAAGGACAAGATCATACACTATCATAGTCACGGATGTTAAGTCGGATCTCAACTTTTCTTGTTACTTGGGTAGCAATGATGCATTGCTAGATGTCGCTCATTGCTTATGTGTCTAAAGCGGTTTAAGCACATTGCCAATGTTATGAGAACCTATTGGGTCACACACTAAGGACATGATGCTTCGGGAGTTCGGGAGCTCGGGAGACTCGGGTCGGGAGCTCGGGTCAGGAGCTTATGGACTTGGTCGGGAGCTCGGGCTGGGAGTTCGGGAGACTGGGTCGGGAGCTCGAGCTGGGAGCTCGGCAGACATGGTCGGGAGCTCGGGGACTTGCTCGGTAGACTTGGTCGGGAGCTCGGGGACTTGCTCGGGAGACTTGGTCGGGAGCCCGAGAGGTCCGGTCTGAATTGCAGGAGAAATTCATTAAAGTGTTTAATGAAGGAAAGAGAAAAATCTCTCTTCATTGAATGAAGAGAAGATGAAGAGTCACATGAAAAGATGTGATCTTTATTTACTTTAATGAAGGGAAGCCAAAGAGACAAAAAGCCTCTTCATATTCATGGGATGAGTATAAAAGAGGGGCTAGTCATTTTGAATGAGGAGAGTTTTCCCTTCTTCCCTTCCTCTCTTCTTCCTCTTCTCCCTCTTAGCCGAAACCCTTCTTGGGTTCTTGGTGGTCTTGTGAACTACCTCAAGTTTCTAGCACAACTACGGTAGTTCTTCCCAATGTTGAGAGATCATGCCCGTGTGGATACACATAAAGGCATGGACGTTTGAACGTGCAAGAGATCCGGCGGCACTTGGACGAGCGGGATAAACGTAAGAGCATGCTCCAAAGGTATATACTTTAGATAGATCTATTAGATAGATGAACTTCGTACGAGTTTTCTTTCTCATGGATCGCTCGAGGGATCTTGTTTCCACTGCGTTATTGTGTTTATGTCGCCGGGAGATCCCAACAGTGTCAACTTGTTATCATATATCCATGACTTGTGAGCTCAAGTCATCCTACATGCTAGTCTCCATGCATTAATATTGTCCTTGAATATTAATGCTCGACTAGGAATGATTTAGTGTAGTGTTCTCTACATTATCTCATTATCGATTCAACCAATCGATATGATATAAATAAGAACCTACAACCCAAGGACATTATTATACTTAGTTATTTGGCACAAGTATAAAGTAAGTATAATAGCCAAATATGCCTTTATTAATGATAGAATATGATACAAAAAGTGTTTAGTCAATCATTACATAATTGGCTCTACGGCTCCTACTAACACATATGAGTGACAATAGATAAGAGAATCTGGATAAACTTAAGCATGACTACTAATGAAAAGATCTCCTCATAATCGATAACCTCTTTCTGAGTATACCCTTTCGTAATAAGCCTAGCTTTGAAGGTCTCAACCTTCCCATCTGATCCTCTCTTTCTCTTATACATCCACTTGCATCCAATGGCTTTTACACCATTGGGTTGTTCTACTTGCTCGCAGACGTGATTAAAATCCATAGATTCTATCTCAGAATTCATTGCCCTTTACCAAGAATCTGTATCATTATCTTGGAGTGCCTCGTCATAGGTCCAGGGATTCGGTTCATGTTCTCCAAGGACCAAGTCTGAAGACTCTCCCAAGAACATGAATCTTTCAGGTTGTCTAACAACCCTCCAACTACGATGAGGTACCACTTGTGTATCTTCTGTGACACGCGGTGCAGTTACTTGTGAAATATACTTTTGTACAGTTGGTACTAAGGTTGGAATGTCCCCTCTTAATTCCTCAAGAACAAGTCTACTCATGGCTTATGGTTCATCACATAGTCTTCCTCTAAGAATCTAACATTCGTCCTAACGATTACCTTCTGATCCTTATGACTATAGAACAGACCACCTTTCGTCCCTCTAGGATAGCCTACGAACAAGCGCAATTCTATACGAGATTCCAACTTATCAGTATCTCCCTTCAGCACATGTGCTAGATTATCCCAAATCCGAATATGTCCTAACTAGGCTTTCGCCCAGTCCACAATTCTGTGGGAGTAGAAGGGACTGACTTAGATGGTACCAAGTTCAGTATGTACGCTGTCGTTTCTAGAGCATATCCCCAGAATGAATCCAGCAACTCAGAGTAGCTCATCATTGACCTAACCATCTCCATAAGAGACCTATTCTTTCTTTCTGCTACACCATTCTGTTGGGGCGTACCGGGTGCAGACAATTGGGATTGAATCCCACCCTCTGATAAGTAAGTCCTAAACTCTCCCATGAGGTACTCGCCACCACAATCTGATCGTAGTGTCTTGATACTTTTACCTCGATGTTTCTCCACATCAGCCTTGAATTCTTTGAACTTATCAAAGCATTCAGACTTGCGGCGGATCAGGTGAATGTACCCATACCTTGAATAATCGTCTATAAAAGTGACGAAGTATTCAAAGCCACCTCTAGCCTGGATAGACATAGGACCACATAAATCAAAATGAACCAATTCCAACACATCTTTGGCCCTATACACCTTGGCCTTGAAAGGCCTCTTGGTCATCTTACCTTCCAAGCAAGATTCACAGGTTGGAAAGTCTTCCACCACCAATGAACCCAAGGGCCCATCGGCTATCAACCTCTGAATCCTACTAAAGTTAATATGACCAAGTCTTAGATGCCAAAGATATGTTTGGTTCATCCTAAAAGATTCCTTTCTCTTATTTTGGTTAGATGATGAGTTATTGGCCTCTATTTGCATCATGGAAGCTTTTGGTTCTAGAGTATACAAATTGCCAACCATAGTACCCGATCAAATAATCTCTCTATTTCTTTTTATAACACCTTTGTCATTAAAAGTAATAGAATATATATCCTTTATTAATCTTGAAACTGAAACAAGGTTCTTTCTAAAAGAGGGTAAATATAGGCAATTTCTCAAAACCAAAACTTTATTCCTATCAAACGATAAATAATTGTCTCCCACTGCAATAGCCGTCACCTCTGTAGCATTGCGCATGTAGACGATGATTTCCCCTTCAGCTAGCCGTCGAGTTTCCTGGAACCCCTACAAAGATTTGTAGACATGATCAGTGGCTCCCGTATCTACACACCAGGTTTCGGTAGATAACACCACTAAACATGTTTCAACGACTGAACACGAAGAAATAACTTTGTCTTGATGACGGGGACAGTTCGCCTTCCAGTGTCCAGTTTGCTTGCACGTGAAGCACTTGCCTCTTGGCATCTTCATGCCAGTCCGAGGTCCCTGCGATCCAGCTACCTTCTTGGCCACACCTTGTTTCTTCTTCTTCTTGCCTTTCGGCACAAAAGTAGAAACCCATTGAGTAACCAAGGCCTGAGAACTTTGACGAAAAAGCCCCTCTGCGCCAGTAGTTCCCCCAACGTATATGTACGTTTGTTCATATTGTAGTTCAGCCGAAATTGCTCAAAACTCCTAGGCAGAAACTGGAGAATGATATCGACCTGGGTTTCCCCGTCGATCTCTGCTCCAAGGACATCAATCTCATTGAGGTGGGCCATCATAATAAGGACATGATCCCTCAGGGTGTCCTATCGATCATGGTAGTCGTCATCAAGCTCCTCATCGCAACCTGCCTAGTGGCCCAATTCTGGTGTCCGAAGAGTTCCTTGAGGTTTAGCATCATGTCATAAGCAGTGGGCATGGCCTGATGCTAATGTTGCAATACATTTGACATATATGCCAAAATGTAGTACCACGTCATATCATCTGCCTTGACCCACTTCTTATAACACTTCCTCTCCTCTTCACCAGAATTCTCACCAGGCTTTTCAAGACATTCCTCAAAGAGTACATATTTGTACTCTTCAGTAGTTAGGACAATGTCTAGATTTCTTTTCCAATCTATATAATTGGGGCCAGTAAGTTTGTTTTCCTTAAGTATTATAGCTAGTGGGTTAAAGGCCATTTTGAAAATACCTGAGAATCACAACAATCATAAACTTTAGATTTCGAAAATAAATTGACTCCTCAAACAATAAATTTTGAAATCAACCAACACCTCAAAACACCAAGAATTTAGCATTCCACGATGGTGTAGATGTATATGAATTTCTACATTTGTAAGAGGAGGTTTTACTCATTAATTTTATTATCTTATTAACCTAACTTTTTGAGAAATAAAATTAATAGTTGGTTCACTTCGGCCCTACAAATAATAGCAATGACTCCGATGGGGAGGATACTATTATTTGCATCTAAGTGTTTACCATTACACGATACTAAGAAAATTGTCTCGGATTATGTGTCATCCGATGGGGAAAATCACACGCTCCTTAACAATTTTCTATAATCATGTCTGACCCAGTGATCAGCAGAACAAGCCCGTTCGATGGGGAGGAAGGCACTCAGAGCCGACACGCAGACTTGTTCACATCACTTGTCAAATTAGTAATGGAGGTCACGGGACCCTTAGGGCCCCTCTCCCACTTAGTTATTTATATTGAGGAATTTTCATGCACACACACGGCAAGCATATAAACCAAAACAATAAATAAGAAAAATTCGAGATTTTTCTAACTATCATGGCTTTGGTCTCCAATGTGCTTCCAGTCATGTCGTCACCCATTAGGATGTATACTAAAAGCCTTGCTTTTAGTTAAGAACATCTATATTTTGAAAAAGAATCACAAAATCACAGGTTGCATATTTATATTAGTATGTTCACAAAAGTCTGATACTTTGCATTATAGATAACATGGTGTGTGGTGACACACAAAAGATCATGTTATCAGTTCCTTGCAGAAGTGTAAGTAAGAGGCTCACAATTGAGATGGAGTTGGATAAACCATCGGGATGGTTGTAGTGTAATTAGGTGTGGTTTGTCTTAACCATAGAATTACACTAGTACACTTTATGTGCATTGTGTAGGACCAAAATAGAGGTCATTCAATTTATACTGACTTTATAATTAGATTGGACCTCAGATATATTATGGACTATAATCTCTAAATCCCGAAATATTAACGGGCACGTGTAATTAATTATTATTTCTTTGATTTACCAATGGGCGAGATTTATTCTGCTAAATCAATAGGCCCGGTAAATTGGAAAATAATATTATTTACATGGTGTGTCATTGATTATTGAGGAAATCCGTGTCCTGGTGAGTCAGGATGATGATGCCCCCTTGATGAGCTCATAAGGTTCATCATGTTAAATCTTGCAAGTAGACTATGGTCCAACATGATGAAAAGGTTGAGTGGTACTAGTCAAGGACCAAGAGGTTGATTAGTTAAAAATTGTCAGTAATTTAAATTAATCAATGGGAATTCGATATCTTAAACACGGGGAGATGGATGTGCTCATAATAGGTGAAGCCTATATGAAAATATGGGGGTTGGTGAGGAAGTTTAAAGGGGATCCTTTAGTGGAATGGATCTCCATTAATGGATCAGATTTGGATCCATTAGTGGGCCAAGACCCAACTCCTCCTCATGGTCCCTACCATAGTCCTATATATATCCCATAAGAGTCATGAAACCAAGGCTAATTAATCGAGAATTAATCCAATTAATCACAAAAGCCAAACCCTAAACCCTCTCTCTCTCCCTTATCTCCTAGGTCACCGGCAGAGGAGAGTTTTCCTCCTCCTTCTTGCATCACCTCCTTCCCTTCTTCTTTGCAGGCGATCATAGGGATAAGGAGGTGTTCCATACCTCCTTGTGTGGTGCACAGCCGGCGATAAGGCCTTGGGCGGCCGATAGTAGGGAAGGAGAAGCTCTCGGTGGGAGGAGAAGACGTTGCTTCTTCTCTTCCTTTCTTCTCCCTTGCTTGAGCAAGCAATGGCAGGTACTAAGAGGGGTGGTTGGCGGTGAGGAATTGCCTTCCTCTAGCTCCGGCGGTGGCAGGTGAAGAGAAGTTGCCGATGGTGGCAACTTTAGGGTTGGTGGAAGAAGAAGGAGCTCTTTCTCCCATCTTCTTCTGGTTCTCCTTCTTCATTACCTTCCTCTCGTTGCTGCCTTGTGGATGGCAGTCCTTGGGAGCTTGAGGTGGCCAACAGCACAAGGAGGAGAGGTGGAAAGGTGGCCGGCGGGTAAACCCTAATACTAGGGTTTGTTGGCACAAAGAGAAGAAGAAGAAGAAGGATTAATTTGAAGCCTTGGTGACTCGAGTCTTGGAAGATCGTCACCCACATGACGTCCAAGAGGGGAGGGTCATACGGTAGAAGACTGTGAGGTAAAAGATGAGGTATACCTCTCTTTGGCTCGTCTTTGTTTTCTTTGTTATTTCATGTGATATTATGTTATTGCATGTGTTTTAATTAATTATCATAGTTTAATTAATTGTTAATTAATATTGATAATTAATATGTCATGGACCCCGATGATAAACACAAAAACCAGAGATCCATTCGTCATCTTTTTCGCGGTCACTTGATTCGGAATGTTACAAGGCCTTACTCTTGAGTTTTGGCTAAGTTGTGACTTGAATCAATTGATACGATGATGAGATGGTCGTTTGGGAGACGGGTCTCCATTCGGATTAAATTTTAATCCGTAGACATGGAGAGGTCTCTCATGTTCTACCCCGTGTTCGCTTAGGAAACCCGCCGAGCTATATATAACCATCATCACCTCGTCTGCTCCTCCCTACACCATGCGCAAGCCACCATTGAAGGGATTTCCGAGCTGAGATGACAAGCTACTTATTTACATCCATCGATCTTATACTCCACAAAGGAGTGTACATATAATCTAGATCGAAATTATATAAAAAGCTCAGCTAAACATATGCCGTATTTAATTATAAAAATTAAATACCTATCTAGCCTCGTCAATCCCGAGGATTCAATTAATTACAACCATGTAGAATCAATCACATACACATATTTATTTAGGCCATAATAGTTGGAATCTCGTGCCTGCAACAAAGAGTTAGCCTATACACATCCTACTATTATCCAACAAAAATAAAATACATGATAATGTGCAAAAAGTAACTGAATCCTAAACACACAAAACCGGAAACGTCAACTCTGATACCAGTTGATGGGTATGACTTGGTGGGTTTCTTAAGCGAATACCTGGTCATCCTTGAGAGACCTCTCCATGTCTATGGATTAAAAATTAATCTGAATGGAGACCTATCTCCCAAACGACCGTCTCGTCTATTGGTGCAATCGACCCAAGTGTGATCGGGTAAGATCATGGGTTTTGATGTGTGTGTCAATATGATTAAGTTAGGGTTTCATGTTGATCTAATATGTGTATGTGAGTGTGCAGGTTTGCAGGATACATATAGACTTAGTTGAACGTCTTCGTGTCTAGTAAAGGATGGCATGAGGAGACGAGCGTGGACTTGCATGCATCCAAGGGACCATGGACAAAGCAGGGACGATGAGCCGAGGGAAGCGAACTTCGAGGCATACACAAAGGGTGGCATGGGGAGATGAGTCGTGGGCTTGCATGTGTCAGAGGGACGACAACCAAAGTCGAAGAAGGCTTGAAGGCAACAGGTGGAGGCTGTTGGATGAAGAGTCAGCTAAGTCGTGAGGGTTTGAATGCTGAGAGAATTGTACTCGGGAAGGAAAATCCTAGGTTTAGGGAGCTAGCAGTCAACTGATGCTTGGATCAGTCGACTATTGTAGAGCACAGAAAGATTAGTCGATTGATCCTTGCATCAATCGACTGGTGTCGACTAGAATTCGAATCGTCGGGCTGTGAGATTCGAATTCACGAGGACCAGTCGACTAGTGTTAGCACCAGTCGATTGGTAATGGTCCTTTCAGCAAAGAGCTCTATTTAAGAGAGCTCATTTTTTGCTGAGAGTCCTTGGCGAAACAAGCTTGGGTAAAGCCTGTTAGTAACCTACAAGTGCTTAGAAAGTTGTCAAGAGATTGTGGCGAGGCTTCTCCACTCACAAGGAGAAACAAGAGCTAGCCGGAGGTGTTTCGAGGAGTCATCCATCGATGGATCAGGATTGTCCACCTTACAGACAGCCGTGGAGTAGGAGTATCATCTCCAAACCACGTAAAGGTTTGGTGTTAGCATTGTTTTAGTTTGTAATTAAGTTTCCGCTTGCATTTGCTAACAGGTGTAGGAAGAAATCACGATCGAAGTGGGTGAACGACTATTCACCCACTCTAGCCATACGTCAAGGTCCTAACAAGTGGTATCAGAGCTAGGTCGCTCGTCTACGAACTAACCACCGAGAGAGAAAAAAGCTAGAGGAAGTAGTGATTGAGGAAAGATTAGGGGATAATATCAATGTTCCACCTCCCTATGATCACGAGAATTTCGGCTATTGGAGGATGCGAACAAAGACTTGGTTCGGCATGGATTGGAATTTCATGATCGCGCTAGAAGAGCCATTTGAAGTCCCAAAAGATAAGCACAGGAAAAAGCTCCGTCCACGATATTGGAATAAGGAGCAACAAACGCAATCAAAGGCAAATGATAAGGTAATATCAATTCTACTTAATATTTTGCCTAACGATGTGATTAGCCGTGTAGGTGAATATAAAAATGCACATGAATTATGGAGCAAGATGTTAGTGCTTCATGAAAACCCTACACAAGCTCAAATAGTGGAAGAGCCCAAGGAAATGAGCTCAATGGTCCAGGAAGAGGAAAAGGACAAATCAGATGAGAAAAGAAGCTCAACATCCGAAGAGGAGGAGAAAGAAGAAAAAGATTCATCCATTTCATCAAGTGAAGTGGCACAAGAAGTTGAAGAATCATCCACTTCATCAAAGGGGGAAGAAGAGGTCTCAACCTCAAGGATTGAGGGGGAGGAGAGACCATCGTTAATACCAGAGCAAGAAGAAGCAACTTCCTCCACCAGACCAAAGTCAAAAGACCACATTATTTGCTTTGAGTGGAACAAGAAGGGACACTACAAGGATAAGTGTCCATTAGGTAAAAAGGAGGTAAACCCTAAATCCAAGTCAATTTTTTTTAAAATATAACATGGGTTGTAGGGAAAAGAAGAAGAAAAAACAGATTATGTGTTACACGTGTGGTGAGCTAGGACATTACCACACCAAATGCTCAAGGAAAGGAGAATTCAAGAAATTGGTGTTAGATGTGTATACTAAAAGACTTGCTCTTTTTATATATAAGATCATCTATATTTTGAGAAGAGAATCACAACAACACTAGATGCTTATTTATATTAGTATACGCATAAAAGTCCTTTACTTTGCATTATATATTTTTTTTGATGAAAGGCAAATTATATATCATCAAGAAAATAGTACTACAAACATGTGTCCTAGGATAGCTACTTGTTTCTGATGAAGTAACAGATCCAGGTAGCTGTCCCCCATATGTCCCCATATGTACATGCATGTGTACCCTCACAGTACCATCCACAAAATCCAATCATTGTCTCATATCAACTAACCATCTCCCTCTGACCACTGCCTCTAGGCACAATGATGCACTAGCTCATAGACTGCCCAGATATGTGTCGTCATCATCAGCCATCCTCTATCACTATCAACCCAGGTATGCTGCTCTCTCACAGTACCATCCTTAATCAGTGGCTAGTTGAGACATAAAAGTCCTTTACTTTGCATCATAGATAATATGGTGTGTGGTGAGACATAAAAGATCATGTTATCAGTTCCTTGCCTAGTATAAGCAGAGGCTCACAGCCGAGATGGAATTGGACAAACCATCAGGATGGTTGTAGTATAATTAGGTAAGGTTTATCTTGACCATAGAATTACACTAGTGTGCTTTGTGTGCATTGAGCAGGACCAAAACCAGAGGTCATCCAATTTGAATTAACTTGATAATTGGATTAGACCTCGAATTTATTATGAAGTATAATCCCTAAATCCCGATATAATAATGAGCACGTATAGTTAATATTTATTTCTTTGATTTACCATTGGGCGAGATTTATTCTGTTAAATCGATAGGCCCGATAAGTTAGAAAATAATATTAATTATATGGTGTGTTATTGATTATTGACGGAATCCGTGTCCTGATGTCGGGATGATGATACCCCCTTGATGAGCTCATAAGGTTCATCATGTTAAACCTTGTAGGTGGATTTGATCCGACATGATGATAAGGTTGAGTGGTACTAGTTAAGGAGCCAGAAGTTGATTAATTAAAATTGTTAGTAATTTAAAGAAATCGATGGGCATTCGATATCTTAAATACGGCGGGATGGATGACTCATAATAGGTGGAGCCCATATGAATATATTGGGATTGGTGAGACAATTCAATGAGGATCGTTTAGTGGAATGGATCTTTATTAATGGATCGGGTTTGGATCCATTAGCGGGACAAGATCCAACTCCTCCTCTTGGTCCCTACCTTAGCCCTATATATACCCTATGGGATCATGAAACCAAGGCAAAAATCATCCAATTAATCAACCCAAGGCCTCTCTCTTCTCTTCTCCATCTCCTTCTCTCTCCTAAGGCAAGAAGCCGGCGCAAGGACAAGAAGAGAGCTCTCTCTTCTTTTCTTCCTCCTTCCTCCACCATCTCTTGGCTAAAGCATACATAGATAAGGAGGAGTCCTCCTCTTCCTTGTGTGGTGCTTGGCGGTGAGAGAGGGGTGGCCGGCAGCCGGTGGGAGGCGGCGCAAGGTGAACTTGCGGCGGCGCCGCAAGTTTGGAGAGGTGGAGGTTCTCAGCCAGGTTTAGGTTGGAGAGAAGCTTGATTCTCTCCTTCATCCTCTTCATTACCTTTCTCCCTTGGACTGCCTTGTGGCCGGCGTGAGCTTAGAGGCTCTCAGTGGCCGACGGCGCAAGGAATAGGGGAGAAGGCCGACGGTTTCCAAACCCTAGGGTTAGGGTTTGGCTTGGCGTGAAGAGGAGATTCTTTGGAGAGTCTTGGTGATCTCGGTTCTTGGTAGATCATCGCCCACACGACGTCCGGGAGGGGAGGGACATAAGGTAGAAGGCTACGAGGTAAAGGAAGGTATAACTCTCTTCCTTGGCTCCTTATTTCGTCTTGTCATTTCATGTAATTAATTAATTATTATTGTTGTGATTAATAGTTAATCATGTTGACAATTAATTAATTGGACCTTGATAATAAACACAGAAATCGATGATCCACTCGTCGTCTTTTCCGTGGTCATTTGGTTAGGAGAATTACAAGGCTCGATCTTTGTGATTGACCAAGTTGTAATTCATACCGAACGATACGATGACGAGATAGTCGTTGGGAGACGGGTCTCCATTCGGATTGATTTTTTAATCCATACACATGGAGAGGTCTCTCAAGGATGACCAAGTATTCGCTAGAGAAATCCGCCAAGTCATGCCTATCAATTGGAGCATTTGAGGAAGTGGGAGAAGTAGGAGAAGAAGAAAAGCTCACATCAAGGGGGAGCTACAAGGGTAAGGGAGGTAATCCCTAACTTTAAGCATTTTTCAAATTCCTCCATGCATGTTAGAAATAATGAGAATTATTTACCTTTGCATAATTTTGGTTTTAGATATTGTGATAAAAATAAGGTTAATGTTGTATATCAAAATCCTAGGTAATTCATGTATCATGATAAACCTAGAATCTTTAGACCTAAGGACCAAAGCATTAATCCAATGAAAAGGAGACACATGCCTAGACAAATGGGTAGATCTAGAAATATCCAAGATAGACATGGTGATGCTAAGGTTAAAAACGTAGAGAGGGAAAATCAAGGTTTGAGGGTAAAGTTTGACAAATTAGAGAAAACCCTAGAGAGATTCATTAGTGGATCTAAGGGTTTAGGCATGGTGTTGGGTAGTTAAAACCCCAACAATGATAGATCGGGTCTAGGATACCAATCTATCAGATCAAATGCTATGGAAAAGTCATATGTAAGAATGCCATATGATTATAGCAAAGGGAATGCCAAAAATGGAAAGGGAAAGTCAACTAAAGCGAAGAAGAAGAACTTAACCAAGGACAAGGTGTCCAAAGTTAAGAAGGATAGGGTTGTAGGCCAAAAGTTATCGGAGGAACACCGGTGTGCCCTTGTGGTTATAGATGAATCCTCTAAGGAGGTGACTAAGGCTAAGAGTTCAAGGGGGAGCTCTAGTAGCCAAGTTGGAACTCATGGTCAATGGGTCTTGGAAGGATTTCTTCCGGAAGTCTAGATGGACAATGGAGTGTGCCAGAGGATGTAGAGATGGATTTGAGGCTGAATCCTAGAGATTTGGCATATTGGGTTGAGTATCATGCATAATAATGACATTGGGATCATATTGCATGGAGGTTTGGTCTTTAATATATAAATGTCATATAAATCAATGCTAGGGATGTATTGTGGTTGGGTATGAGATGATTCATCATGAAGAGATCAAAACTAGGACTTTAGGTCAAGGTTCAATTGAACCATTTAGATAGTTTTGAGTTTTGTGTCAATCTTGGGATTGGTAATAGATACATGTGTGATTGTATTTTCCTAAGTAGACGTGGGTACCACAAATCTCTACACAAGATTTGGGAATTTTTGGAGATTTATGGAATATCTGATGTATTTCTGAAGTTAGGTCAGAAATGTCGAAAATATAGGGTACCAATTGACTGATGCAGAAGGCAGTCGACTAGTACAGTTCGATCCAAGAACTAGGATATTCTATGCATCAATCGACTGATCCTCCATCAGTTGACTAATCTTTCTGTTTACTCCATCAGTCGACTAATGCTTGGATCAGTCGACTGATGCAGTGAATCTTAAAAAGAATGGCCTGAGCGGGGGCGGTCGAACCTAGGGTTTCAACGCCGCCCCTTGTCGCCACCTTCCTCTTTTGATCTCTCCAGCTATTCCAAGGCTTCCCACGACCTTAGAATCTTGTTCCTAGCCTTCCTTCACCTTAGATCCGAATCTAGGGCAAGAAAAGCACCTTCTTTGAGTCAACTTTGATCATTATCCATCATGCAACGAATGGAGAGGTGGTAACGAATTGTCTACCTCATATTTTTTACATTTAGTCTATGATTCACGATTAACTCTCTATATTTTACTTATTTACCTTGTTTTTCTTCTTGATTAGGTCATTCATGGTACATGCATATGGTAATTGCATTTTAGGGCTAGGCAAAAGTGAAGGTTGGTGAGGGACTGTCCCGACAGCCTCCCATAGATCCTGCGACACCTCGGTTCCGTTCCGAGGCTTGCCGGCGGAGATTTGAAAATGCTGACTTTATTTTAATGAATTGTCGATATCTCAATCAATCATATTTTCAGGAGAATACTCTTCATATCATTGTGATTATCACTCACTTTAGGTTGGAAAAGTTAGTGTACTGTCAGCATTATGTAAATTTTGACCTCTGCAAGGAATTTTATGCAAATCTGATATGTAGTAGTGTCGATGGCGGGACGTATGAGTCCATGGTAGGGGGAGTTGATAAGGCCCGCGTGACGTACCGTGAGTATCAAATACAATTTAAGTATCGAATTCCTCTAAACTAGTGTAGCATAGAGTAACTCGAGTCGTCTCCCAACGAATGTAGTTGGTACATGATAATTCTCAGGATTGTATGTTATTACTTTTGGGTTTTGGATATGAAATTGGGTTCTGGATTTGCACGTTAATACTACGAAAAGAAACAGCAAAGCAGGTATGAAATCTAGTTCTAATTAAGAAAAGACAATCCAGGTAAGGAAATCTAATTTAACCTAACTACAATTGCAGCAAAGAAAAGACAACTTGAAATAAGGCATTAACAAAACTAAACATGGAATGAAAATCTAAAGCATTTAAGAAATCTAGTCTAACCTAACTTAATGGCATGTAATGAAGACATATAACTAAAAGAAATAGGAAGAGCAACACAAAACAAGATTTAATCAACTAAGCAACATCCCAATTGAAGTTAACTGTTCTAAGCAGCATTTAATCGAACACATGATAGGCATGCTAAAAATTGCTTCGAGTACGTGCCAATTGATGTGGAAAAGATCTATCCAATACAAACACTTAATAGTCAATCACAAACAACTCAAACATTACCAACTATCAAAACAATCAATAACCAAATCAAGTTGATACACACAAATTGAACCAAGGAATTGAATTGCTCTGTAGGAATTGCTGTGAAAGGTGGCTGCCAAATTGTGATGGGAACAACTGCTGCTGTGAAGATGAAATGGTGCTGCTGAATGCTCATTCATCAATTAACACAAAACAACTCAAAGAGACAATAATCAAATCTAATGAAAGCTGGAAGAAATGACTGGACGAAGGATCTGCTGCCCAAATCTGGATGAAAAATTGCTGCGCTGTGAAGAGCTACTGAAATGATGTGAAGAACTTAAATCGCTGATGAAGGAAATCTGGAAAGAAGATGAAACTGCTATGAAGAAACTGCTGGGAAGTAAAAACTGTTGCCGGTAATGAAATTACTGTGAAGAACTAATGGCGTGTGGCGGAGGAAGATGGTCGGCGGCGGTGAAGTCGACTAGGGCTCGGAACCCCTGGGCCCTAGCTTGTGGTGGAGTGGAGAGTGGATGGAGAAGACCTGATCGAGTCGGGAACCCCTCAAACTGATCGATCGAAGCTCCGGTTGGCGGCGATGAAATGGGAGGCGATCGCCGGTGGAGGTGGATGGAGTGTCACGGGAACCCCTCGTCTACCCTAGCTCTTTGCGCGATGCCCTCCTTTTGTCCCTGGCTGCGCGTGGTTCGGTGCAGTCAGTTTGGTTCAGCTCAGCGGTTTGGTTCGATCCAGCCTCAGCCCACAGCTCAGCTTGAGTTCTGTTGGGTTATGGTGCATGTTGACATGGATGCGGGATCGTAATTTTAAAATTAATTACGTCCAGCGGAAGGTTTAGCATAAATAATTCCTTAAATTATTTAACCACACATCTAAGCATGCAACTTTATCTTATGTAGACATGATCATATATTTAAAATTTTGCAGAAACGTAAACTAATTTACTTATTACCTCGCGTAACTCGAAGGAAGGGACGAGATCCAACCGTAAGCGTCCCTCGGAAGCTCCGCCTCTATTCGCGTCCACGCCGAGTATCTTCGGGATGACTCACAAAGCCACGAGTTTCGTGTTCTCGAGAACTACTAGATTCTCCGAGAATGCGACAAGAAAAACCAAGAGAGAAGTAATCACATCGGAAAAACTCACTACCAAGGTTAGCCGGAATCACAATTCCGGCGAGAAGGAGGAAGATGACTTGCGCCTAATCCCAAGGCGATGATGGCTGGAGAGGAAGATCATCCCAACGGAAGAACATCGTCGCCTTGGTGCTTCTCCTTGTGCTCATGGCAAGAAGAAGGGAGAAGAGCCTTGTGGCCGGCCAAGAGGAAGAAGGGAGGAGAGGGAGAGAGCCCAGGCAAGAATACTTCGATTGATTTTCAAGCCTTGCCTTGGGTCCTTTATATAGTGGTCTCTCAACCACCAAGTCTCTTTTTTCTTATAGAATAAATTTTCTATGACTTATTCCATCATGCCAAGTTTTATCATTTTTTAATTCATGATAAAATCGACCAAGTCTCCTTTTTCTTATGGAATAAATTTTCTTATCATGGTAAATCAATCCATGATTGATTTTATAAAATAAAATAAACCAATCCATGGTTCATTTTAATTTCCATGAAAAATAAACCAAACCTTGGTTTATTATATAAAAATTTATATCATCCATAATTTTATAAAATAAACCACACTTGGTTTATTTTATAAATTGAACCAAAAACTTGGTTCTCTTCCTTTGTTGTGGCCGGCCAAGCAAAGAGGATGGAGACCCTCTTTGGCTGGCCCATCCAAGCCACGCCCCAATGAATTAAACTTATTTAATTCATCTATTAAGTCTTCAAAAGACTTAGCCATTTTACGGTTCCGATGCGTCTCTGAATAATTCAGATTCGACTTATCGTTTGGCTTAACCAAACCTAATCTCTCTTGATTGGAAAATCCAATTTTCAACTCGTTTTAAATCCCTCGGATTACTCATAGTGCGTGTGACTAAATAGGCTTTCGATTTATGTTGGTCGTCTATAATTAATCAATTATAGAACGATCATGAGTGACACCTAGTAGTACATCATGATCCCCAATTAATCGAAAGATCAACGGTTGACCTCAGAAACAATTCTGAAACCCTTCAGCAGCAATAATGAATCGTGCCCCATTCCCTTCACCATCTTATACCCACTTGGTTCAGGACATGGTCTATGTGTGTCAGTCCCCACTAGGCTGACTACGTCACATCTAGCCCAAGTAACGTTTTCTCGTCCTACGGATTCTAATTACTCTCATGTATTTAAGAGATTCATACTCTGAACATGTCATGCTCTGGCCAGAGGCTTCGAGTAACAATCCGATGATAGACCTTGGGTATACATCTCCTCGCAAGGAGTGGGGAATCCTTTGTAGGCTGTTCAAACATCTTCGGGCACTTCGGCTTATACCCAATCATCCTGGGTCCACACCTCCTTGGAGATGCTTGCTTAAGATGTCAAAGTATAAGTCTCCATAACCAAGAAGACTTGAACACCGCAAGTCAAAGGAACATCGCACTTAAGCTGCAGTAAGAACTTCATTGACATATCTATATGTAGACTACCATATGAAGTTTTACAGCCAGTCACTCCAATGATCTAGTTCCCTTAACTAGCATTCATGTTTATCTCCGGACATCCCAATGTCACCAGCCAATGAGAATCAGCTAATCAGAGAATAACCCATGCTAGTCTCAACAGAATTGATAGTGTCCGTATTTATCAATTCATCGACTAGGGACAATTTCAATACTTCACAATTGCACATGTAGAGATAATCACTAGTTGTAAATTCATCACAAATTCTCTCATGCTGTGAATTGTATTGCGGACATTCAGTAAATGAGTTTAAGATCTCAATCAAATACATGAACATGTATACTCAAATAGTGAATATTCATTTATTAAAATAAATGATTACAATCATAAGGCGATTGCCTTAGGACACTTTTCTCATATCACTAACAAACTCCCACTTGGCCTAATGCCAATCACTACGGTACCCAATACCACAGGCTCTAACATGACCCTCAAACTTTCTTTGAGGCAAGGCCTTAGTTAAAGGATCTGCTAAATTCCTTTCAGTGGGAATTTACTCAATTTGTATATCATTCCTATTTATAATCTCTCTGATCAGATGATAGCGGCGAAGCACATGTTTGGATCGCTGATGAGACCTTGGTTCCTTGTTGTCGCAGTAAACTGGTATTGCTTCATCAATGGTTGGAACCATGTTCTGAGACAAACTTCTTGATCCAGACTGCTTCCTTTGCTGCTTCCGAGGCTGCAATATATTCCGCTTCCGTGGTAGAATCTGCTACGGTGTCTTGCTTGGAACTCTTCCAACTTATTGCGCCTCCATTCAAAATAAATACATATCTAGACTGAGATTTGGAGTCATCCTTATCTGTCTGGAAACTAGCATCTGTATACCCACGTATTACTATATCACCTTCTCCATATATTAGGAACACATCCTTAGTTCTTCTTAAGTACTTGAGGATTGTCTTGACAGCCGCCCAATGATCCATTCCTGGATCAGACTGGTATCTGCTTGTGACGCTCAGAGCATACGATACATCGGGCCTAGTACATAACATAGCATACATGATAGATCCTATCGCGGATGCATAAGGAATCTTATTCATGCAAATCCTCTCATCTTCTGTGTGCGGACACATAGACTTCGAAAGGTTGATCCCATGCCTGATGGGAAGGTAACCTTTCTTGGATTCCGACATGTTAAACCTTTCTAGCACTCGGTCTATATATGTAGACTGCGAAAGACCAAGCAACCGTTTTGATCTATCTCTATAGATTCTAATCCCAAGGATATAGGTTGCTTCTCCCAGGTCTTTCATGGAGAAAATTTTGGACAACCAAATTTTAACTGACTGTAAGACAGATATATCGTTTCCTACAAGTAATATGTCATCGACATATAATACTAGGAATACGACTGCACTCCCACTAACCTTCTTGTACACACAAGGTTCGTCAGGATTTTGTGAGAAATCAAACTCTTTGATTGTCTCATCAAAATGGATGTTCCAGCTCCTGGATACTTGCTTTAGTCCATATATGGATCGTCGAAGCTTGCATACTTTGGTTTTATCAACCGATGTGAAACCTTCAGGTTGTATCTGTTGGTGCAAGTTGCATCAATGATGTTCTCCTTTATGTGTTTTAATGTTTGACAATGTACTTAAGTCAGTAATATGTTGAACAGACAAAGGGGAGCAAAGGAGAAGTAACCTAAGCCTGAGAAAAGTCCTAGTTAAGCTAGGCATGGAAACCCTAAGACCTAGCGAAGGGCTGCTAGGCTCTGGCGAAGGGCTGCCAGAACGAAAAAGACCTAGCGAAGGGCTGCTAGGCTCTGGCGAAGGGTTGCCAGAAAGAAAAGACCTAGCGATGGGCTGCTAGGCACCTGACGAAGGGCTGTCAGGGAAACAAGACCTAGCGAAGGGCTGCTAGGCACCTGACGAAGGGTTGTCAGGGCAACAAGTCCTAGCGAAGGGCTGCTGGGCACCTGACGAAGGGCTGTCAGGGAAACAAGACCTAGTGAAGGGCTGCTAGGCACCAAGCGAAGGGATGCTTGGTATCCAAGACCTAGCGAAGGACGGCTAGGCAAAAGTCCACCCGAAGGACCGGGCGGCAACCATCTCCTGAAAGGAGTAGGTGAAAGGCGCTTTCTCGGGGGTAAGAGTTTGCGTCTGTTCGACCTAGGATTGCGTGCCAATCCGAAGTCCGAACCAAGTTCGTAAGATTAATATTTCATGTATACTTACTTTGCATATATATATCTTGCAGGTACCAAGAGAAGAAGACAAAGCAAGCAAATGAAGAAGGCTGAAAAATGGCTCTCAGGGGGCCCCCAGTGTTGGGGGCGCCCCCAGCAGCCAGGAAGCCCCACAGGGGGCGCCCCCATCCAGCCAGGGCGCCCCCAGCATGGGGGGCGCCCCCAGCCAGTGCAGAATATGTGCACTTGTGTGTGTGTGCAGAACAGGTGTCAACCGGGGCGCCCGGAGCGTCCGGGGCGCCCTGATTAGTAGCTGTTTTGCTGTTTCGAAGCCAGAACACAGGATAAGCCTCCACGGGGGCGCCCTGAGCGTCCGGGGCGCCTTGGTCAAAGATCTTATCCCCTACGGCGAGGTAGGCGCAAGGATGAGGTTTGACCGATTCTTCCGGGGCGCCCCCGTCGACCAGGGCGCCCCCAGGAGGGCTATAAAAGGGGCTTCGACCCCTCTTCTTCCAACACACTTTCCAACTTCGAATCTGTTCATTCCGACTGACAACAACGCGCTAAAGACGAGGTTCTGCGACCGGGAGGCTCCAGGAGGAAGTGCGCGGCACTTCGGAGGTCCAGATCGGCCGAGCTTCACACTTTGTGTTTTGGTTTGCAATTAATTACAGTATTTATTTTTCCATATTATTGCTTGTAATATTGCACTGTAAGTCGGGTTTCTCCGCCTCCGGAAATTCTGGAAAGGAGACTATTAGTGGACTCAACGCCGAGTACATAGGCCTTGGACGTACTGACCCTGGGGGGTTGGGAACCAAGTAAATAAACCTGCCGTGTCCCCTGTTTTGCTTTCTTTTATTTTATTTTTATGTTTCCGCTGCACTAACGCTCTGAGTCCAGAAGTCTTACGAAAGATTTACGAAAGTTTTCACGATCGATATTCACCCCCCCTCTATCGACTGCACCGGTCCTACAAGTGGTATCAGAGCCGAGCCGCTCTTCACCGGACTAACCGCCGACGGAGCAACAACGCCAGGAGTTGAGGGGGAGCCCAGGGGTGAATCAGGTACATTTTTTTTAAATGTCTAATTTTAAATCGCATATTATTTGTTTCACATGCAGGGAGAGAGGGCACTACAAAAATCAGTGCCCTACTCGTAAGAATCGGTCTACATCACCGGCGGCACAGGGTATACCAGCGCCAGAGATCCGGAAAAACAAAAATCACATCAGATGCTTCAAATGTGAGAAATACGGGCACTACAAAAACAAGTGTCCGGCGAAGGTACGTAAGATTTACGTTCCAAAAGTTTTACAATTTCCTGCACTGTCTTTAGATAATTCAGTCAGTTTTTCTACTAAATTAAATTTACTGCATAGTAGATTAAATATTTTGCATGAAAAATTAGAAAATACGGATATGATTAACATATCCAAAATTAACTATTTAATTATTAATACCAATTCAATAATTGCGAAAATTAATTCTGATATTAAATCTAAAATAAAATCTGGAAATCCTTTAGATAATTACAAATTCAAATTTGAAAATTCGTTGTACAAATCTGAATTTGAGTCTGAAAATATTAAGGATAATCCAGAAAATAATCCTGAAAATATTAAGGATAATCCAGAAAATAATCCTGAAAATATTAAAAATAATCCAGAAAGTAAATCTGAAAATCTTAAGGATAATCTAGAGATTACCTCTGAATTTCTGGAAAATATTGAAGATATGTCTGAAGATAACTCTGAGAATAATTTTGAAAATAATATTCTCCTAGATAATAATTTAATTATAGATAATATTGAATATTATTATGAAACCTTAATTAGTGGCCCAATTTATTCCACCTACTGTAAGGATATTGAAAAATCAAATCTTAAAGAAGATATGGAACTATCTAAGATAAAGGTCATAATCAATAAAAATTACAAAAATTCAAATATATCAAAATTATTAGAAAAACTTGAAATGAAAGATAAAACTGAAGAAGAAATTTTTGAAATAATGAAAATGATGAATTTAAACCCACAATTATTAGTTAATCATTGTAACCTTAAAAAAATTAAATTAAATCCTAATTCGAAATTAAATTAATTTCAAATTAAATCTTAATTAATTTCAAATTAAATCTTAATTAATTTCGAATTAAATCTTAACTAAATCCTAATTAAATTCAAATTAAATCTTAATTAAATCCTAATTAAAATTCAAATTAATCCAAATTAAATCCAAATTAAATCTTAATTAAATCATGATTAAATCCAAATTAAATTCAAATTAAATCCAAATTAAATTCAAATTAAATTAAATTAAAATTCAAATTAAATCTTAATTAAATCTTAATTAATTTCAAATTAAATCTTAATTAATTTCGAATTAAATCATAATTAATTTAAATTAAATCTTAACTAAATCCTAATTAAATTCAAAATAAAATCTTAATTAAATCCTAATTAAAATTCAAATTAAATCTTAATTAAATCATAATTAAATCCAAATTAAATTCAAATTAAATCCAAATTAAATTCAAATTAAATTAAATTAAAATTCAAATTAACTTCAATTAAATCAATTTAATTCAATTAAATCAATTTAATTCAAATTAACTTCAATTAAATCAATTTAATTCAATTAAACTTCAATTAAATCAATTTAATTCAAATTAACTTCAATTAAATCAATTTAATTCAATTAAACTTCAATTAAATCAATTTAATTCAATTAAATTTCAATTAAACTCAATTTTAATTCAACTAAATCCAATCTTAAATCACTTAAACCTGAACCAAACTAAAACCTTACCCAAACCGCAACGATTAATTCAATAAAATCAAATATGTCAAAGTGGGTTGACATATTCGCAGGTTCACACGATATGTATCAAATCGAGAATTTGATACATTCTTAGAAACAAAAATAAAATGTCTTGACTTGTTTGACTCATGCATAATTGTCATGCCATGCATTTGCTATTTTCCTTTAAAATATATGACATGTCATTCATATTTAATTTTTATGCATAATTTAGAAAGGTCATAAGAAAAAGATAATTGAAATTTGGCAATATAGTATTGGGAGGAGGTGAGATGATAGTACGTTGGGGAAACCAACTCTAATAAGATCAAGTCTACTTGGTCTCTTTAGACTGGTGAAACCAGCCGAAGCTACCGATCCAAGACCCAAGCTAGTTAGACCAGAAAATGACCTAATTTAATTTGAAAATGAAATTTCATTAAAAGGCTTTGTCAAGGAAAGGGTGGATGATCCCATAAGGCTACGGCCAAAGAAGGCCTAGTGCCTCGCCAAGACCTGGAAGCCAATTTCTGAAATTCAAATTCAAATTATCTTTTGTCAAATTCGAATCTAACACAAATTTCAATTAAATCTTAGATTTAATAATGGAAAATGATTCAAGCATCTCACAATACACCTATAAGGCAATCATGCTTGTTGTATTAATACATCTAAAATGGGTGAGATGTTAAGGACTAATGAATTGAAAAATATTTTTCAAAATTGTTTTTCAAAATTGTTAGAATATTTTCCTAAAAATATATATTTTTCAAAATTAATGTTTTTATGGAATTCATGCTTGTCTGATTGATTATATATATTACACATTTTTCAAAAAGGTATATTGTTTTCAAAAATTGATTGACTCACGCAATTAGACACAAGCCTCTTAGGACAGCACTAAAGTTCCTTAGGGCACTTAGATAGAGTCAAACGACATTGATGCAGGGGGAGTGCTTTTCATATTTTTCAAACTGCACTTTAAAAACATTACTATTATTTGAAAATATCTTTTCGAAAATCATGCTTTAATCGTTATCACTTGTGGCTTTTCGAAAAAGATTTTACCTATTGCAAAAATCAAATGTTTAGCTGTTCTTTTGATTCTGATAAACCCTAAAGACACAGAGGAAGGTCCACTTCATAATCTAAAAAGGACTCCTAGGATGTGTCAGATTTAGGGGGAGTCTGAGTCAAATTTTTTCAAGTCTTAAACTATTTTTTATTATTAGAAAATTCCTTTGATTTGAATCAAACCTTAAGACTCAAAGGAAGAGTACTTGTGGTCAACAAGCTTCCCAGGACTGAGTCAAGTTTAGGGGGAGGTCAAATTAAAAGAATTATTCAATTACATGCTTTTAAAATACTAAAAATCTATGTTTTTCAAAATACCACTTGTTAAAATTTGTGTGACTTATGAAATGATTTTGAAATAATAGTTACTTAGGTTGGAAAATATCTTTGCATATATATATCTTGCAGGTACCAAGAGAAGAAGACAAAGCAAGCAAATGAAGAAGGCTGAAAAATGGCTCTCAGGGGGCCCCCAGTGTTGGGGGCGCCCCCAGCAGCCAGGAAGCCCCACAGGGGGCGCCCCCATCCAGCCAGGGCGCCCCCAGCATGGGGGCGCCCCCAGCCAGTGCAGAATATGTGCACTTGTGTGTGTGTGCAGAACAGGTGTCAACCGGGGCGCCCGGAGCGTCCGGGGCGCCCTGATTAGTAGCTATTTTGCTGTTTCGAAGCCAGAACACAGGATAAGCCTCCACGGGGGCACCCTGAGCGTCCGGGGCGCCCTGGTCAAAGATCTTATCCCCTACGGCGAGGTAGGCGCAAGGATGAGGTTTGATCGATTCTTCCGGGGCGCCCCCGTCGACCAGGGCGCCCCCAGGAGGGCTATAAAAGGGGCTTCGACCCCTCTTCTTCCAACACACTTTCCAACTTCGAATCTGTTCATTCCGACTGACGACAACACGCTAAAGACGAGGTTCTGCGACCGGGAGGCTCCAAGAGGAAGTGCGCGGCACTTCGGAGGTCCAGATCGGCCGAGCTTCACACATTGTGTTTTGGTTTGCAATTAATTACAGTATTTATTTTTCCATATTATTGCTTGTAATATTGCACTGTAAGTCGGGTTTCTCCGCCTCCGGAAATTCCGGAAAGGAGACTATTAGTGGACTCAACGCCGAGTACATAGGCCTTGGACGTACTGACCCTGGGGGGTTGGGAACCAAGTAAATAAACCTGCCGTGTCCCCTGTTTTGCTTTCTTTTATTTTATTTTTATGTTTCCGCTGCACTAACGCTCTGAGTCCAGAAGTCTTACGAAAGATTTACGAAAGTTTTCACGATCGATATTCACCCCCCCTCTATCGACTGCACCGGTCCTACAGTATCATGTATATATCCTCAAGCAAGTTTCCATTAAGGAAAGCTGTTTTCACATCCATTTGTCATATCTCATAATCATAATGAGCTGCTATGGCCAGGAGCATCCGAATGGATTTAAGCATAGCTACTAGCGAATAGGTTTCGTCATAATCAATTCCTTGTTTTTGACGATATCCTTTTGCCACTAATCTAGCCTTAAAGGTAACATCATTACCTTCCATGTCGGTTTTCTTCTTGAAAACCCACTTGCACCCTATGGGCTTAATCCCTTCAGGTGGGTTAACCAAGTCCCATACTTGATTTTTGTACATGGAATCCATTTCCGACTTCATGGCTTCAAGCCATTTATCCCTTTCTGAATTTTTCAGAACATCTTCATAACTGATAGGTTCGTCATCGTTAATGAGTAACACGTCGTTCGATTCACTTATGAGAAATCTGTATCTCTCTGGAATATTGCGTGTCCTATCAGACCTACGAAGAAGTGGTGTTGTTTTAGGTTCAACTGATAGCTCATCATTATGAGTTATTGGTTGTGGGTCTAGACTAGGTGTCTTTGTAATGTCTATTGGAATTTCTTGAACTTCTTCAAGTTCAATGCTACTCCCACTATTTTCTTGTAAAAGAAATTCTTTTTCTAGAAATACAGCATGCCTTGAAACAAACACCTTTTGTTCTAAGGGATGATAGAATTGGTAACCTTTGGTTTCCTTAGGGTATCCAATAAATAGACATTTATCAGACTTAGCATCCAATTTGTCTGATACAGTCCGCTTTACATAAGCAGGACAACCCCATATCTTTGGGTGAGATAAATGAGGTTTCTTACTATTCCACGTCTCATATGAAGTAGTAGAGACTACCTTGGTCGGGACTCTGTTTAGTAAGTAAACAGCTGTCTTAAGCGCATAGCCCCAAAAGGATTTTGGAAGAGTTGCATGATTTATCATAGATCTAACCATGTCCATCAAGGTTCGGTTACGCCTCTCAGATACACCATTATGCAGTGGTGTATATGGCGGAGTCCATTGAGACAATATCCCTTTGTCCCTAAGATAATCTTTAAACTCTTGACTTAAGTATTCACCACCCCGATCGGATCGAAGTATCTTAATACTTTTGCCAAGCTGTTTCTCTACTTCACTTATGAACTCTTTGAATTTCTCAAAAGCTTCAGATTTGTGTTTCATTAAGAACACATACCCGAATCATGAGTGATCATCGATAAAAGTAATGAAGTAGTTATAGCCTCCTTGTGCAAGAGTTGACATAGGTCTGTTGGTGCAGGAAGCACCATATCGAACCTGGTTTTGATATTAGCAAAGGATTCAAAGTTAAGTTTATTTGTGATCTAACGTTGTTCACTGAGTGTGCAGAAAAAGCCCTAGCGAAGGACTGCTAGGCACCTGGCGAAGGACTGCTAGGCACCTGGCGAAGGACTGCCAGTATCCAAGCCCTAGCGAAGGACTGCTAGGCACCTGGCGAAGGACTGCCAGCAACCAAGCCCTAGCGAAGGACTGCTAGGCAACTGGCGAAGGACTGCCAGCATCCAAGACCTAGCGAAGGAATGCTAGGCAACTGGCGAAGGACTGCCAGTAGCAAAGTCCTAGCGAAGGACTGCTAGGCAACTGGCGAAGGACTGCCAGTATCGAAGACCTGACAAAGGACCGTCAGGCAAAAGACCAACCAAAGGAGCGGTTGGCATCAGGTAAACTCTCCCGAGAGGAGTAGGTGAGGACGCGTTCCCCGTCGAGGGAACAGTAGGCGTCAGTTCGACCTAGGGCTCCATTTTGGAGACCAAAGTCAGAACCAAGACAGCTAAGGCTGTATAATCAAATATTTTATTACTTTATTGTGTTTTGGACTAACCTTGGATGCAGGACCAAAGGAAGGAGTGTTTGCAGCTCAGATAGCCTCAAAGGAGTGAGGTAGTAGCTGAGTAGGGCGCCCGGAGTGTCCCGGGCGCCCCCTATGGGCAATACAAAACAAGTAAAGTCAAGGGAGTTCGAATACAGGCTGGGCCGGGCTGACCCGGGCGCCCCCGTGCTCCCGGGCGCCCGCGCTGCTCCCGGGCGCCCCCTGCGCTGCGGGCGCCCCCAAGCGCAACCCGAACCCGCGCACCTGTGAAAACGAGAAGATAAGGCGTTGACTGGTCAATGCGGGCGCCCCAAGCGGTCCGGGCGCTCCGGTCAAAGCGGATCCGGGGGCGCCCCCGACGTCCCGGGCGCCCCCAGGCCCTATATAAAGGGCCCTCGACCCCAGGCTTCAATCATCAATTCGCTCAACGCTTCCACGCTCTTCTGTGCTCACACCTTGCTCCAGAAACTGCCCAACTCGAGCCGACGACGTCCTGCTGCTCCGGAAAGTCAACCTACAACCGGACGTCAGTAAAAGAAGAGTTCCTTTTATTTTGATAGTGCTATACTTGTAAATCTATTCTTGTAAACTGATTTTGCGCTTATATAGAATTGCCCAAAGTAAACGGTCAACGACCGTGGGCCTTGGAGTAGGAGTCGACACAGGCTCCGAACCAAGTAAATCGACTGTGTCTTTGTGCTGCGATTATTTTTGTCTTTATTTCAGCTGCGTACGTGCTCTTTACGTAAATCCGAAAATTTACCGATATTCACCCCCCCTCTATCGGTTTTCTCGATCCAACAAGTGGTATCAGAGTGGGGTAGTTCAAACTTGGTGCAACCACCAGTTTGAAAGTTTTTCGGATTTACGAAATTTTTTATCTTATTTCTTTTCCTTTTTTTTTTCAACACCACTACATCTTTTCCGCCTTTTATTTTAAAAATAAATAATATTTGTGGGTGAATTTAAAATATTCTTACACCTTTTTCAAATTTGAATTCTCATTTTTTCACCATATGTCAAAATTGATAAAATAATCAATTTTTGAAATTTTGTCATAAAACTTTTTTATTATTATTTTAATAGTATTTTTCTCGAAAATCGTGCGACATTAAGTTGAGCAAATTTTCTCCCAACATTAAAGTCTTACCTTTTCATCATTAATCAAAATTTGATAAAGCCACCATTTTCAAAAATTAGTCAAAACTTTTTCTTAATATTTTATTATTCTGCCTCGAAACTTGTGCAGTATTTTTTTTGGATATTTTTCTCTCTCCCGCACTACTAATCCAAGACCAAGTCTTGGTACATTTCTATTTTTTTCTTTTTGTGTGCAAGATCTATCGTTTTAAATGGCCAATCAAGAATGGAACAGTGTCCGTCCACCACTTTTCTCCGGCAAAAACTTCAACTCCTGGAAAAGTCTAATGGAGTCCCTTCTGAAGGCCCACATGGACATATGATAGATCATCCAAACGGGATTCTCTTTTCCCGTAAAAGACGAGTTATCAATCGAGTGGGATAAACTGGATGAACGAACCCTCAACCAAATAGAGACCGATGCAAGGGCAACTGCAATCCTACAATGTGGCCTAACCAAGGAGCAACTCGAACTAGTAGGTCCATTCAGATGTGCCAGAGAAATTTGGGAGAAACTAACCAATCTACACGAAAAGAGCTCCGAAATTGAGATATTAGAAGAGTTAGCACCTGACTGCGAACTCGAGCCAGAGTCAGAAGACGAATTGACTAAGACAAAAATGGTAACCAATCTCGAATCCTTTTTTGAATTACAATTAGATAATCAAACAAATACTATAATGGTCGAGGAAGGTATAATTTCTAGTGCAGGGAAAGCTCCAAGAGAACCACCAAAGAAGAAGATTCAACTTGTACACGAGTCCAACTCAGACTCAGAATTTGACGACAGAGAAGGAGATCAAACCAAACCGGTCCGATCAGCTCGTGATCACTACAAGATACTAAAGACACAAAAAGGAAAGACGGCAAGTATCAAGGGGGAGATTCCCAAACGGGAATCAAAAGGTGTAACGACCCGCCTTCTGGTACTAAGCTGTAAGGCGGATCGCTACTAACTAACTGGCTGGCTGACTAATTAATGATTTCTAATAATGCTAAACCAACTGGGAGAATTTTAAAAATTCTTATTTCGCTATTTACTGAACTAGAAATTCATAAACATACTGAAGTTATCAATCGAGTGGGATAAACTGGATGAACGAACCCTCAACCAAATAGAGACCGATGCAAGGGCAACTGCAATCCTACAATGTGGCCTAACCAAGGAGCAACTCGAACTAGTAGGTCCATTCAGATGTGCCAGAGAAATTTGGGAGAAACTAACCAATCTACACGAAAAGAGCTCCGAAATTGAGATATTAGAAGAGTTAGCACCTGACTGCGAACTCGAGCCAGAGTCAGAAGACGAATTGACTAAGACAAAAATGGTAACCAATCTCGAATCCTTTTTTGAATTACAATTAGATAACCAACAAATACTATAATGGTCGAGGAAGGTATAATTTCTAGTGCAGGGAAAGCTCCAAGAGAACCACCAAAGAAGAAGATTCAACTTGTACACGAGTCCAACTCAGACTCAGAATTTGACGACAGAGAAGGAGATCAAACCAAACCGGTCCGATCAGCTCGTGATCACTACAAGATACTAAAGACACAAAAAGGAAAGACGGCAAGTATCAAGGGGGAGATTCCCAAACGGGAATCAAAAGGTGTAACGACCCGCCTTCTGGTACTAAGCTGTAAGGCGGATCGCTACTAACTAACTGGCTGGCTGACTAATTAATGATTTCTAATAATGCTAAACCAACTGGGAGAATTTTAAAAATTCTTATTTCGCTATTTACTGAACTAGAAATTCATAAACATACTGAAGGTACTAATTTGCCCAAAATAAAGCAAAACTTTTATTTTATTATATTGGCAGGATTTGATCCCCCAACCTCTAGGTTGCATGGCTAAAGCACTAACCAGCTGCTCTACACCACCTTTGTTTTACATAGTACCAGTCGACTGCTATATGCCAGTCGACTGGTTGGGCCACAGAATGGTTCTGTGCCCGATACCAGTCGACTGGTGTTTTCCCAGTTGACTGGTAGTTCTGAAATTTCAGTTTTCAGATTTCTAGAATGTATCAACCTTGAGCCACAATGTACCAAAATCATATCTAACAAACATAATGACATAAATAAAGTTCCACGACTATTCTAAGGCATTTATTACATGTTTTTGGAGGGTTTCTAGCATGTATAGCAACTTAGAAATCATAAAAACGACATGTAGAAGCATAGACATGAATATGCCAAGTTCGTATCAACTTCTTATTGAAACCATTCATTATTCATATCTAAGGGCATTCTTAGCTACTGCATGTCATTCTATATGGTGCATATATCTTAAAACAAGCATGTCCTATGTATTTAGCATGTAAATCAAAAGTATCAAGTTCTTATCTCTAAAGCTTAAGCGTGGATCTAATTTACCATATTGCAAGTAGTAACTCATATCATTCAACATTCGCTAAGCAAGTATTAACACGGGTAAATAAACTACTTTAATATACTAGGCACCACAAATAACGAGTCAAATTAAGTTCATACATGGTTCACATAACCTATTGCGGAAAAATTAAAAGAAACATAATAAAGACTATTTCTATGCTTTGCAAGTTCCGAAGACTTTTATTCCAACTCCACCATCACACACACTTTGCATCAAGCCCGCCGCCTCTGCTACTAGTGCTTTCCTTTACCTGTATCTGCAGTATAAGGAAATGCAAACTAATAAGCATAAAGCTTAGTAAGTACCATCTAGCCTCACAAAACCTTGAAAACTCGAATTATGCTTTTGTAAAACATGCTATGCACATACATGCTCATATCCATAAGTAATCATGTTAGGCTCACGCTAAAATACATATCATAGGATATCATGACATATAACTGAGACATGGCATATACTGAACTAAAACTGAAAAGTAAGCTATAGCATGGCATACATATCTGAACTGGAACTGGAACTAACTAACATAAAACTAATTATTAAATTCACCACATGCTAATATGAATTTCTGAAAACTAAATACATATAGTAGGTGAAAGTAATAATCAACTGCTGTGGGCCTGGCAATGTACCAACTATGCGCGCATCCCTAATAAACCCGAGGTAGCAAATCCCGAATCCATTAGGGTTCTACTAGGTTATCTAAACCTAGGGGCAACTAGGAGCCCATCCCATACTAGGTTATCTGAACCTAGGGGCAACTTGGAGCCCATCCCTGGACCGAAGTCCGGTACAATGCCAACTGAAAATAAAATAGTTCTTTTATACTTTTCTTTTTTCTCTTCTGATTCTTGCTTTTACTAGGTTATCTAAACCTAGGGGCAACTAGGAGCCCATCCCACTGGACCTTGGTCCCAATCATAACTGAAGCAAGAATTTCTATTCGTTAATGCTTGCTATAGCATTAACGAATATACTAGGCACCACAAATAACGAGTCAAATTAAGTTCATACATGGTTCACATAACCTATTGCGGAAAAATTAAAAGAAACATAATAAAGACTATTTCTATGCTTTGCAAGTTCCGAAGACTTTTATTCCAACTCCACCATCACACACACTTTGCATCAAGCCCGCCGCCTCCGCTACTAGTGCTTTCCTTTACCTGTATCTGTAGTATAAGGAAATGCAAACTAATAAGTATAAAGCTTAGTAAGTACCATCTAGCCTCACAAAACCTTGAAAACTCGAATTATGCTTTTGTAAAACATGCTATGCACATACATGCTCATATCCATAAGTAATCATGTTAGGCTCACGCTAAAATACATATCATAGGATATCATGACATATAACTGAGACATGGCATATACTGAACTAAAACTGAAAAGTAAGCTATAGCATGGCATACATATCTGAACTGGAACTGGAACTAACTAACATAAAACTAATTATTAAATTCACCACATGCTAATATGAATTTCTGAAAACTAAATACATATAGTAGGTGAAAGTAATAATCAACTGCTGTGGGCCCGGCAATGTACCAACTGTGCGCGCATCCCTAATAAACCCGAGGTAGCAAATCCCGAATCCATTAGGGTTCTACTAGGTTATCTAAACCTAGGGGCAACTAGGAGCCCATCCCATACTAGGTTATCTGAACCTAGGGGCAACTTGGAGCCCATCCCTGGACCGAAGTCCGGTACAATGCCAACTGAAAATAAAATAGTTCTTTTATACTTTTCTTTTTTCTCTTCTGATTCTTGCTTTTACTAGGTTATCTAAACCTAGGGGCAACTAGGAGCCCATCCCACTGGACCTTGGTCCCAATCATAACTGAAGCAAGAATTTCTATTCGTTAATGCTTGCTATAGCATTAACTGACTAACAATTTAACAAACACCTTGCGACTTAACCCTTTCTTTTCCTTTAAAGTCGCTCCCTGGGCACTCGAACGTGCTCCTTAACCCGAAACTGAAGGGTAAGTGCACTCAAGCCCATCCAGGGATACCTTCAGACTCTAAAACTAATCCGAAGGGTTAATACAACGTGCTTGTTCATAATCCTCGGTATCTAACCGTAGGACATACATATAAGTAACTAAAGCATACGAAACGTCAACCGAAACTATTTATACTGCAGGTGAGGGATACTTACATCCTGCGCTAGGTTTTCCTTACGAATAAAATCTGAAATTCCTGAGAGAACGTCGAACTACAACGTTCTTCTTGCTTCTTGGCGTTCTCCTCGCGTCTACGAGGGTCCCCGTAGAGAATAGGGCCTCTTGAGACCTTCCCTTGGCTTCCCCTTTGTCTTGGGCGGCAAAAGAAGAGGAGAAGATGAAGAAAACGCAAGAGAGGAAGAGGAGAGGTCGCGTACGTGAGGGAGGGCGTCGGCGTCGCTAGGTTGGTAGAAAATTAACCTAAAACTCGTAACTCCCTCTTTTATAGGGCGAATTTACCTAATTATACCTTATCTATTGTTTCCCTTAATCTATTTCAACAAAAGCAAACCAGCTCAGCTGGTCGCCCATCCTCCTCTCACAGCGTAGGTCAAGGGATCAATTCCCACTTACGTGATTTTTTATTTTTATCCCTTTTTGCCACATTCGTTTACGGAAAAATTCTATAAAAATATCCAAAAATTTAGAATAAATTCTAAGATATTTCTAAAATTAGTTTCAAGAATTTTCGGGCGTTACAATCCCCCATACCTTATAAAAAGTTCGTCCTCGAACTTAAAACAACTCTGGGTATTTCTGCCTCATGCTGTCCTCTGGTTCCCATGTTGCCTCTTCTACTCTGTGATTTTGCCATATGACTTTCACTAATGGTACCTCCTTGTTTCGCAATTTCTTAACTGCTCGGTCTATTATCTGAATAGGCCGACTATCATAACTGAGATCTTCGCGAACTTGTACCGTCTGTGGCTCTATCACCTGGGTGGCATCTGGGATATGCTTTTTCAGCATGGAAACATGAAATACATTGTGGATAGCTGACATCTCCTGAGGTAGCTCCAACTCATAAGCCACTTTGCCAACTCTTCTAGTGATGGGGTATGGTCCTACATATCTGGGACTTAGCTTGCCCTTCTTCCCAAAACGCATTACTCCCTTCATGGGAGCCACTTTGAGGAACACTGAATCCCCAACTTCAAACTCTAATGGTCTGCGCCGTGTATCAGCATAGCTCTTCTGGCGGCTTTGAGCTGTTTCTATTTTCTAGCGGATCTGCTGTATGACTACGGTGGTATCATCTATAAGATCTGTCTGTAGGCCTAACTCTTGCCTCTCACCACCCTCATACCAGCAGATAGGAGATCTACACCTCCGCCCATATAAAGCCTCATAGGGTGCCATGCCGATAGTGGCCTGATAACTATTGTTGTAAGCGAATTCCGCTAAGCACAAGTATCTGCACCAACTGCCCTTGAAATCTAAAGCACAAGCTCTGAGCATATCTTCTAGTACTTGATTAACTCTCTCTGTCTGACCATCTGTCTGAGGATGGAAAGCTGTGCTAAACTTCAGTTTGGTGCCTAGTGCTGTCTGTACGCACTCCCAGAAGTGTGAAGTGAACCTACTGTCCCGATCTGAGATGATACTCCTAGGGACCCCATGTAGCCTGACAATCTCCTTGAGGTATAACTGAGCTAGCTGTTCAATAGAATAGGAGATCCTGATAGCTAGGAAGTGGGCAGACTTAGTCAATCTGTCTACTATTACCCAGATTGCATCATATCCATTCGTGGTTCGAGGTAGTCCCACTATAAAATCCATGGAAATATCTTCCCATTTCCATTCTGGAATCTGAATAGGCTGCAGAACTCCACCTGGTCTCTGATGTTCTGCCTTGACCCTTTGGCATGTCAGACAGGTACTGACATATCTGGCGATGTCTCTCTTCATCCCAGGCCACCAAAAACGTCCCCTGAGGTCTTGGTACATTTTGGTGGAACCAGGATGCATCACATAAGGAGATCCATGTGCGTCCTCTAGGATCTTCCTTCGGAGCTCTTCTTGGTTCAGAACACATAAGCGGTCACCGTAGTACAGTGTCCCACTCTCTGTTAGGCGAAACTCCCCATTTTATGATTCCGCTATCCCCTGCTTGATTTTCTAAAGGTCAGGATCTTAATCCTGTGTTGTCTGGATGTCTTCAATCAGGGTTGACACTAATGTCAAAGTGGAGAGCTGCCCAACTAAAATTTCCAGTCCAAACTCTGATATTTCCTTCCGAAGGGGCTGTGACATCGTAGGCAAAGCTAGTAGGGTGGCACTAGATTTCCTGCTAAGCGCGTCTGCCACCTTATTAGCTTTACCTGGGTGGTAGAGGATGTCAATGTCATAATCCTTGACCAGCTCAAGCCATCTGCGTTGCCTCATGTTCAGATCCTTCTGAGTAGAGAAATACTTCAGGCTCTGATGATCTGTGAAAATCCTACATTGAGCTCTGTATAAGTAATGCCTCCAGATCTTGAGAGCAAACACTACTGCAGCTAGCTCAAGGTCATGAGTAGGGTAATTCTTTTCATAATCCTTGAGTTGTCTAGAGGCATAGGCGATAACCTTGCCATCCTGCATCAGCACTGCTCCAAGTCCTAATTTAGAAGCATCACTATATATGTCAAAGCTGTCAGTGGTCTCTGGAAGAGTCAGGATGGGAGCACTAGTCAATCTTCTTTTTAATTCTGTAAAACTGTTCTCGGAGTCCTCTGTCCACTGAAACTTTCTGTTCTTTCTGGTAAGAGCTGTCAGTGGGGAGGCTATTCTGGAGAAATTCTCTACGAACTTCCTGTAGTAACCGGCTAGACCCAGAAAACTTCTGATCCCACTGGCATTCTTCGGTCTGATCCAGTTACTTACTGTTTCTATTTTGCTGGGGTCTACCATCACTCCTTCCTTGGAGATGATGTGGCCTAGAGAAGACACCTGATCGAGCCAAAACTCACATTTGGAGAATTTCGCATAGAGTTGGCTCCGCTGAAGAATTTCTAATACTGCTTTCAGGTGTTCTGCGTGTTCCTTCTGAGTCCTGGAATATATCAGAATATCATCGATGAAGACGATAACAAACTTATCTAAATATTCTCAGAACACTTTGTTCATGAGGTCCATGAAAGTTGCTGGAGCGTTCGTTACGCCAAAAGGCATAACTACAAACTCATAGTGTCCGTATCTCGGTCTGAAAGCTGTCTTGGGGATGTCACCTTCTTTAACTTTCAACTGGTGATAACCCGATCTCAAGTCTATTTTTGAGAACACTGCTACTCCCTTTAGCTGATCGAACAAGTCATCAATTCTTGGCAAGGGATACTTGTTCTTGATGGTGACTTGGTTCAACGCCTGACAATCTATACACAAGCGCATGGACCCATCTTTCTTCTTCACGATCAATACGGGAGCTCCCCAAGGTGAATGACTAGGGCATATGAAGCCCTTGTCGAGTAGCTCTTGTAGTTGCTCCTGAAGTTCTCTTAATTCTGCTGGAGCCATACGGTATGATGCTTTGGAAATGGGATTGGTACCTGGAATGAGATCTATCTCAAACTCTATCTCCCTGTCTGGCGCTAAGCCTGGTAACTCGTCAGGGAAGATTGCTGGGTAGTCACATACCACTGGGACCTCATATAGCTTTTGGTCTTTCTCTTGTTCGGTATTTACATGTGCTAGAAATCTGGTACATCCTGAATCCAGCAGTTTCTGTGCTTTTAAAGCTGAGAGAAATTTCTTGGCTTTTCTCTTGGGTTCTCCGATGTATTCAAACTGCACTCTTTCTTCAGGTTGGAATATGACTTTCCTTTTACGGCATTCTATGGAGGCACCGTACTTGATTAGGAAGTCCATTCCAAAAATGACATCATAATCTGTCATATCTATTACTATCAGATCACCATACAGCTCTCTGCTTGCTATACTGACTGGCACTGCACGGAGTCAGTGCGTGGATGTCATAATCTCTCCTGAAGGTAGGGTGGTTAAGAATTGGCTACTGAGTAGATCTGGAGGTATAGTTAACTTCTCTGTGAACGCCCTGGGGTTTCTAAGTTCCTGAACTGCCTTGGCCTTTACATTCTATCATGACTGACTTCTGCTGTTGCATGCTGTTCAGGTAGTGCTCGGTGATCAGAGCACTGCTAACTAGTTCTTCTGAGGTTTGCGGCCTATGCACGCCGCTAGCCACATTCAATGCTATTTCCGGCCTTAGCATCTTGAGCATTAGCCTGACTCGCTCTCGTTCGGTGCTGACCAATTCGGGACCCAGACGCGCCAACCTATTGAATCTCTTCACGGCTTCCTCTACTGATAGGTTACCTTGATGAAATTCAGTGAATTCATCATAATGTCGATTAGTAACCCACATATGAAAGAATTCTTTGAAGAACTCAGCTTCGAAGTTGGCCCACGTCATCTGATTTATGTCTCACTTGGCCTTGACCCTTTCCCACCACATTCTAGCATCTCCTGCTAGGCAGAGAGAGGCGCACTTCACTTTCTCTTGTTCTGGCCAGTCCAGAAGCTCCATGGTACTCTCTAGGGTTTTGAACCAGGCTTGTGCATCCCATGGTTCACTAGTGCTTGAAAAGGTCTCTAGTTTGAGCTTCTGTCACTGAACCAGGTATGCTTCTCTTCTAGCCCCTACTGCTGGGACTTCTGGTGCTATTGGTGTTATTGGTGGGATTCGTGCTCTAGGTGGAACCTCTATCACTATTGGGGTTTCCACATTTGGTCCTGGCGTAGCAGTAGGTGTGGTCTGCTGATTAGCCCATAAAGTGGCTATCTCTTGCTGCTGTTCAACTATCTGTCTCTGGAGCTGAGCTACTATCTCCACGAGATTAGGTGGAGTCACTATGACAGTTGCCTCCTATTGAGGCTCAGTAGCTGGTGCCCTTCTAGTTGGGCGTCCTCTAGCCATTATCTAAATGACAGAGGACATACAGTTCATATTCTAATTCTAAAAAACATGCTATCAGATATAAACTAAGGTATTAAACATGCTTCCGTTAAATGCAAACAAGAACTGACTAGAAAATAGATAGTATGAATAACATGTAAATACTATAAATCTGAAAGCAAGAAAATATGGTAATGTGAGAGATACTCTTACTTGGAAGCTGCAGGTCTGATGCTGATGTGTGTGAGGAGGAAAGATGGAACTTGGCTCTGATACCACTCTGAAACGACCCGCCTTCTGGTACTAAGCTGTAAGGCGGATCGCTACTAACTAACTGGCTGGCTGACTAATTAATGATTTCTAATAATGCTAAACCAACTGGGAGAATTTTAAAAATTCTTATTTCGCTATTTACTGAACTAGAAATTCATAAACATACTGAAGGTACTAATTTGCCCAAAATAAAGCAAAACTTTTATTTTATTATATTGGCAGGATTCGATCCCCCAACCTCTAGGTTGCATGGCTAAAGCACTAACCAGCTGCTCTACACCACCTTTGTTTTACACAGTACCAGTCGACTGCTATATGCCAGTCGACTGGTCGGGCCACAGAATGGTTCTGTGCCCAATACCAGTCGACTGGTGTTTTCCCAGTTGACTGGTAGTTCTGAAATTTCAGTTTTCAGATTACTAGAATGTATCAACCTTGAGCCACAATGTACCAAAATCATATCTAACAAACATAATGACATAAATAAAGTTCCACGACTATTCTAAGGCATTTATTACATGTTTTTGGAGGGTTTCTAGCATGTATAGCAACTTAGAAATCATAAAAACGACATGTAGAAGCATAGACATGAATATGCCAAGTTCGTATCAACTTCTTATTGAAACCATTCATTATTCATATCTAAGGGCATTCTTAGCTACTGCATGTCATTCTATATGGTGCATATATCTTAAAACAAGCATGCCCTATGTATTTAGCATGTAAATCAAAAGTATCAAGTTCTTATCTCTAAAGCTTAAGCGTAGATCTAATTTACCATATTGCAAGTAGTAACTCATATCATTCAACATTCGCTAAGCAAGTATTAACACGGGTAAATAAACTACTTTAATATACTAGGCACCACAAATAACGAGTCAAATTAAGTTCATACATGGTTCACATAACCTATTGCGGAAAAATTAAAAGAAACATAATAAAGACTATTTCTATGCTTTGCAAGTTCCGAAGACTTTTATTCCAACTCCACCATCACACACACTTTGCATCAAGCCCGCCGCCTCCGCTACTAGTGCTTTCCTTTACCTGTATCTGCAGTATAAGGAAATGCAAACTAATAAGCATAAAGCTTAGTAAGTACCATCTAGCCTCACAAAACCATGAGAACTCGAATTATGCTTTTGTAAAACATGCTATGCACATACATGCTCATATCCATAAGTAATCATGTTAGGCTCACGCTAAAATACATATCATAGGATATCATGACATATAACTGAGACATGGCATATACTGAACTAAAACTGAAAAGTAAGCTATAGCATGACATACATATCTGAACTGGAACTGGAACTAACTAACATAAAACTAATTATTAAATTCACCACATGCTAATATGAATTTCTGAAAACTAAATACATATAGTAGGTGAAAGTAATAATCAACTGCTGTGGGCCCGGCAATGTACCAACTGTGCGCGCATCCCTAATAAACCCGAGGTAGCAAATCCCGAATCCATTAGGGTTCTACTAGGTTATCTAAACCTAGGGGCAACTAGGAGCCCATCCCATACTAGGTTATCTGAACCTAGGGGCAACTTGGAGCCCATCCCTGGACCGAAGTCCGGTACAATGCCAACTGAAAATAAAATAGTTCTTTTATACTTTTCTTTTTTCTCTTCTGATTCTTACTTTTACTAGGTTATCTAAATCTAGGGGCAACTAGGAGCCCATCCCACTGGACCTTGGTCCCAATCATAACTAAAGCAAGAATTTCTATTCGTTAATGCCTGCTATAGCATTAACTGACTAACAATTTAACAAACACCTTGCGACTTAACCCTTTCTTTTCTTTTAAAGTCGCTCCCTGGGCACTCGAACGTGCTCCTTAACCCGAAACTGAAGGGTAAGTGCACTCAAGCCCATCCAGGGATACCTTCAGACTCTAAAACTAATCCGAAGGGTTAATACAACGTGCTTATTCATAATCCTCGGTATCTAACCGTAGGACATACATATAAGTAACTAAAGCATACGAAACGTCAACCGAAACTATTTATACTGCAGGTGAGGATACTTACATCCTGCGCTAGGTTTTCCTTACGAATAAAATCTGAAATTCCCGAGAGAACGTCGAACTACAACGTTCTTCTTGCTTCTTGGCGTTCTCCTCGCGTCTACGAGGGTCCCCGTAGAGAATAGGGCCTCTTGAGACCTTCCCTTGGCTTCCCCTTTGTCTTGGGCGGCAAAAGAAGAGGAGAAGATGAAGAAAACGCAAGAGAGGAAGAGTAGAGGTCGCGTACGTGAGGGAGGGCGTCGGCGTCGCTAGGTTAATACAACGTGCTTGTTCATAATCCTCGGCTTCCCCTTTGCGTCCCCTTTGTCTTGGGCGGCAAAAGAAGAGGAGAAGATGAAGAAAACGCAAGCGAGGAAGAGGAGAGGTCGCGTACGTGAGGGAGGGCGTCGGCGTCTCTAAAACTAATCCGAAGGGTTATTACAACGTGCTTGTTCATAATCCTCGGTATCTAACCGTAGGACATACATATAAGTAACTAAAGCATACAAAACGTCTACCGAAACTATTTATACTGCAGGTGAGGGATACTTACATCCTGTGCTAGGTTTTCCTTACGAATAAAATCTGAAATTCCCGAGAGAACGTCGAACTACAACGTTCTTCTTGCTTCTTGGCGTTCTCCTCGCGTCTACGAGGGTCCCCGTAGAGAATTGGGCCTCTTGAGACCTTCCCTTGGCTTCCCCTTTGTCTTGGGTGGCAAAAGAAGAGGAGAAGATGAAGAAAACGCAAGAGAGGAAGAGGAGAGGTCGCGTACGTGAGGGAGGGCGTCGGCGTCGCTATGTTGGGAGAAAATTAACCTAAAACTCGTAACTCCCTCTTTTATACTTATGGGGGGCGAATTTACCTAATTATACTTTATCTATTGTTTCCCTTAATCTAATTCAACAAAAGCAAACCAGCTCAGCTGGTCCGCCCATCCTCCTCTCACAGCGTATGTTAAGGGATCAATTCCCACTTATGCGAATTTTTATATTTATCCCTTTTTGCCACTTTCGTTTACAGAAAAATTCTATAAAAATATCCAAAAATTTGGAATAAATTCTAAGATATTTCTAAAATTAGTTTCGAGAATTTTCGGGCGTTACAAAAGGTAAATTTACGATATTTGAAAATCTAATATTTACATCAAAGAACGTAATTAATTCATACAAATTAGTTAAGTTTAATATGTCAGAAAATTTAATTCACAACCATGCTGATTTTAATAAACCAGAGTTTTATTTCGATTATGATATAACTTAGATCAATTTTTTTGTTTGCTTTAATTGTATGTTTTTTTTATGTTTATTTTTTTGCTTAAAATTAGGATTGATTAGTTTAAGGACTAAAGGTTTAACTGAAATTTGAACAACATAGTACTGGGTGGAGGTGAGATGATAGTACGTTAGGGAAACCAATTCTAATAAGATCAAGTTTACTTGATCTCTTTAGACTGGTGAAACTAGCCGAAGCTACCGATCCAAGATCCAAGACCCAAACTAGTTAGACCAGAAATTTTTCAAAGAATAATTTTGAAAATGAAATTTCATTAAAAGGCTTTGTCAAGGAAAGGGTGGATGATCCCATAAGGCTTCGGCCAAAGAAGGCCTAGTGCCTCACCAAGACCTGGAAGCCAATTTTTGAATTTCAAATTCAAATTACTTTGTGTCAAATTCAAATCTAACACAATTTTCAGTTAAGTATAGATTAAAACTATTTATTTTTTGAATTAATCTAACTTTTCAAAATTAAAATATTTGTCTCACAAAACCCATAAGGTTAACATGCTTGGTCATGTAGAACTGGGTGAGACATCTAGGACTTATAAGCATAATTCGCTATCTTTGTAAATAAAAAAAATGTTTTCAAAAGTTATTCAAAATTATCCATTTTTTCGGTTTACGGTACCCTACTCTTTCAATTCTAACATTTTTTTTAAATTTCATGTTAAATATCTCAATAGACTTGTTTTAAAAATAATCTAGGGCTTGTTTTGTTTTAGTCATTAATTGGTCAAACTTGGTCAAAACAGTCAACCCTAGTGAACCCTAGTCAACATAGTCAAACTTGCTCAACACTGAAATCCCGTAAGGAACTTAGATAAAAGCCAAACTGTGTCAAATCTAAGGGGAGATCATATTAAAAGAAGAAGTTTAAAAATACTATGTTTTCCAATAATCACTATATTTTTTTAAAATTGTGCTTTACAAAAACCATTATTATTTCAAAATGTTTTTCGAAAACAGGGTTTCTGCTCAAATTGAATTTACTAAAAATTATATTACCCTACTAGTATTCAAAACTACTCTTTTGATTTTAGTAAACCCTAAAGACACAAAGGAAGGTCTACTTAATGATTACAAGGACTCCTAGGATGTGTCAAATTTAGGGGGAGTCTAAACCAAAAGAAATTATTTCTAACAAGTATTTTCCTTGGCATTTATCTTTGAAATTATTAAATAATTCTTTTGATATGAACTGAACCCTAAGAACTCAGAGGAAGAATACTTGTGGTCAACAAGCTTCCAAGGACTGTATCAAGTTTAGGGGGAGGTCAAATTAAAAGAGTTATTAAATATTTCTAAATAATATGTTTTCATACACTATATTTTCAAAATTGTGTCGAAAACATTTGTCTTACAAAAAAATATTATTTTAAAATGTTTTGTTTAAAATACCTTTTGAAATAACCTTTACTTGGGTTGAAAAATTTCCAGGACACTTAGGAAAATGTCCTTGTAGTCAACAAGGTTCCCTAGGATTGTGTCAGACTGGAAAAGAAACCAAGTAAAGTATCATGATCTCAAAATAACATTAAATTGTTTGGTTTTAAAATATTATGTTTAAAAGTACTTACATGCATACTTTTCAAAAGTACTTATATTTTCCAAATTTGCATAATATCTCAAAATATAATGTTTTAAAAAGTTCTAATACTTTTCCAAGGCAATAGTGTTTTAAGTACGTGAATTTTCTAAAGACTTGGCTAAAAATACAAAATCCTTTTTCAAAATTGCACAATATCCTTCAAAGCGGAGTCTTTTTTAGTGCAATTTAATCTGTGTGCTTTCAAAATTATACTAAGTATTTTTTGTTAGTGATATGAGAGAAGTGTCCTAAGGCAATCGCCTTATGATGTAAACATTTATATTAATAAATGATAATTCACTATTTGAGTATACATGTTTTGTGTATTTGATTGGGATCTTAAACTCATCTACTGAATGTCCGCAATACAACTCACAGCATAAGAGAATTTGTGATAGGATCACAACTAGTGATTATCTCTATATGTGCAATTGTGAAGTATTGAAATTATCCCTAGTCGATGAATTGATAAAAACGGACACTATCGATTCTGTTGAGACTAGCATGGGTTATTCTCTAATCAGCTGATTCTCACTGGCTGGTGACATTGGGATGTCCGGAGATAAACATGGATGCTAGTTAAGGGAACTAGTTCATTGGAGTGACTAGCTGTAAAACTTCATATGGTTATCTATAAAGATATGTCAATGAAGTTCTTACTGCAGCTTAAGTGCGATGTTCCTTTGACTTGCGGTGTTCAAGTCATCTTGGTCATGGAGACTTATACTTTAACATCTTAAGCAAGCATCTCCAAGGAGGTGTGGACCCAGGATGATTGGGTATAAGCCGAAGTGCCCGAAGATGTTTGAACAGCCTACAAAGGATTCACCACTCCTTGCGAGGAGATGTATACCCAGGCCTATCGTCGGATTGTTACTCAAAACCTCTGGCCAGAGTATATCATGTTTAGAGTGCGAGTCTCTTACATGAGAGTAATTAGAAATCCAAAGGACGAGAAAGACACTACTTGGGCTAGGTGTGACGTAGTCAGCCTAGTGGGGACTGACACCATAGACCGTGTCCTGAACCAAGTGGGTATAAGGTGGTGAAGGGAATGAGGCACGATTTAGTAGAGCTGCTGAAGGGTTTCAGAATAATTTCTTCTGAGGTCAAACCGTTGATCTTTCGATTAATTGGGGATCATGATGTACTACTAGGTGCCACTCATGATCGTTCTATAATTAGTTAATTATAGACGGCCAACATAAATCGAAAGCCTATTTAGTCACACGCACTACGAGTAATCCGAGGGATTTAAAACGAGTTGAAAATTAGATTTTCCGATCAAGAGAAATAAGTTGAATCTGAGTTAATCAGAGGCGCAATGGAAGCTAAAATTGGCTAAGTCTTTTGAAGGCTTATTGGGCGAATTAAATGAGTTTAATTCGCGACCGGTTCGGGTTGGTTTGGCCGGCCAAAGAGGGTGCAAACCCTCCTTGTGGTGGCCGGCCATTAAAGGGAATTAAATCAATTTATTTGGTTTAATTAATAAAATAAATCTAGTGTGATTTGTTTTATAAATTATGGATAAATAAATTTGTATAAAGAAATTTATATAAATAAATTTGTAGAAATTTATTCTTTTTATGAAAGTTAAAATAATCCATGAATTGGTTTATTTTAATTTTATAAAATCAATTATGAATTGATTTTTCCATAATAAGAAAGTTTATAAATTTCTTATAAAATTTATTCCATAATTTAAAGAGAAGAAGAATTTGTTTTATTATAAATTAGTTATGATAAGACTTGGCTTAAACGAAATAATTAATAAGAGAATTTATAGGATAAATTTCTTATGTAAAATTCCGTTAAAGAGGAGACTTGGCAAGGGAGATGATACTATATAAAGGAACCAAAGGCAAGCCCTTAATTCCAATCAATTGAGTTGTCAATTGGTATAGAGCTAATCTCTCCCTCTCTCTCTCTTCTCTTCTCCCTCCCCTCTCCTCCCTTAGGGCCGGCGCCCACTTGGTGACCTAGGGCCGGCGCCCTTCCTCCATCTAGGGCCGGCGCACCTCATCCACTTCCTTGGGTTGTGGCGTGAGCATTCAAGAAGAAGGAGAACCCGAACAAGAAGAAGAAGAAGCGGATAGCGACTCCTCTCTTCTCGGAATTCGATTCCGTTACTTCGTTGGTTAGTTTCCTAATTTTTCTCTTGTTCTTCTTTGTTGTGCCTATAGAGAATCTAGTAGTTCTCATCGGCACAAAACTCGTGACTTTGCGAAGTCATCCCGAAGAGAACTCGGCGTGGACGCGAATAGAGGCGGAGCTTCCAAGGGACGCTATGGTTGGATCTCGTCCCTTACTTCGAGTTACGAGAGGTATAATGTAAATTAGTTTACTTTTTCGAAAAGTTTTATTTTATGATTATGTCAACACAATGTAAGGTTGCATGCTAGATACGAAGTTAAAATAATTTAGGAAATCATTTTATTCAAATTCTTCCGCTGCACGTAAAAATTTAAAATTTTACGAACTCGTATCCTTGTCAACATGCACCTGGTCCCAACAGTGGTATCAGAGCCGGTTAGTGTTCGACATTATCATATAATTGTTTTGTGGAAAACATTGTCATGATCTCAATTTCGGAAAATTTTTCAATTATGGAAACTTTCCAATTATAATAAATTTTAGATTTAGAAATTTCGAAGTTTGGAAATCCTCATGAAATTTCGCAAACTTTTGAAATTTTCTAGTTTCTGAAATTTTATAATAATTGTGAAAACTTCCCATCTTTGGAAACTTTCCAATTTTGGAAAATTTTCTATTTTAGAAATTTTCCAATTTTGGAAATATGTAAGTTTTCTTTGCACCGGAAACTTACAATTATTCTGAAAACCAATTTATGAAATCTCGCAATTTTGGGCACTTTCTTTTAAGAAAGTCTAGACAAATTCATGGACAGTTAATTGACAATTAAATTTGAATTGGTCTTTAAATTGACAACAAAATTCTTTATTTTGGATTGAGCCTCGGGGAGCCGTCCAATTTAAAGCTAGTTGTTGTAATTTAATTTCCCAATTTTTAATTGAAATTGTCATGTTTGATTTGGATTGAGTCTCGGGGAGCCGTCCAATTGGATTTACGACAAATTATTTTTCTTTGGGTATCTGAGCCTCGGGGAGCCACCCTTAGAAAATGATTTGTTGTAATTAATTAAATCCATGAATAAAATATGTTTTAAGAGGTAATGCTCTTACATATTGTTGTCTCCAAAATTAATTAGGAAAATGGTTTCCTATAGAGTTTCTTAAATGAGATTTTCATGAAAATAATATGTGGTTGAATTAAGGGAATTATCTCTTAATTTAATAAGTTTTGATTTAGAGAAATCAAAGTCTTGAACATATTATTTCCGAAATTGATTATGACAATTTAGGAAATTATTTCCCAAAACAATTCCTTTATTAAAGTATGAGATTAGAATTAGGAAATCCGGTTCCTAATTCAATTAATGAGACTTGATAACTTAAGTCACATACATACTTTATTGAGGAAAACGTTAGTCATGACATATGTCATGAATGTGCTTAGAAAAGATGAGACCCAAAACCCCTTACAAAATATTAAGGCCAACACCTTCCATTAATATGGTTAGAATCGGAGTTTTGTTTCTCGTTTGGGTTGATGGACACATCCATGCCCAGCTTGAACCTCAACATGTTCAAACCATGGAATTAGTTTATGAATAATATAGTTGGAGTCAGAGGTCAATCCTTAGTTTTGGTTGTTGGACACATCCAAGCCTAACTAAACGGTTGAATGAGCTCCAACCATATTAAAACTATTTCTTGATTAATGGGTCAGCCTTAAGCTTGGAGCATCGATTTGTTGTGCCACAGCCAAGGTCGATGTAAAGAGAGGTGCAGTTGGGTGCTATGTAAAATGTTACATACTTGTTAATGAGTTAACAACCCAATGATTTATGCAAACATTCAATTAGTTGATAGTATAAAGTGATAGTTACATATATGTGATATGTAATCGGTGTAATTACCTACCTTCATAGCTAAGAAAAACTTGATGGCCACAGTCATGGTTGTTCTTATCTATGGTTGGATATCAACCTATTTGGAGATGTTCCTACGATCTCCCGAATTGATAAAAAGGGTTATTCAATTTGAAAAATAAATAGGATTTTATTAATGTATGTTGATACATTCTTTAATCAATCTTCTCACATAAACTCAATTTGTATTTCTAGGATAATCACTCGATCATGTCTTCTCTAAACTTGCGTTCCATTTTGGACACCAACAAACTGACTGAGCCAAACTTCATGGACTGGCTTCGAAACCTGAGGATAGTCCTCAAGGCAGAGAAGCTTGCTTATGTCCTTGAAAATCAACTTCCCAACCATCCTCTAGAGAATGCAACTCTAGACCAATTGTTGGCCTATCAGAAACATGTGACCGATTCTGAACTTGCGAGTTGCATTATGCTAGCCTCTATGGTACCTGAGCTGCAAAAGCAGCATGAGCATATGGATGCTTATACCATCATCTTCCATCTTCATGAGTTGTTTGAAGAGCAGGCGAGATCCGAAAGGTTCGAAGTCTCCAGACTCCTCTTCACCACTAAGATGCAGGAAGACACTTCTGCCTCGCAGTTTGTGTTAAAGATGTTGGGGTACATTGAGCGACTGAGCACACTCGCTTTTACAATGGATCATGAACTAAGTATTGACTTAATTCTGAATTGTTTGCCCAAAAGTTATTCACAATTTGTGATGAACTATCGGATGAACAAACTAGAGACCACCATTCCTGAGTTGCTCAACCTGCTGAAGACTGTAGAGCCTTCTGTAAAGCAGGATCTAAAGACGGTACTGTTAGTTGGTTTCTCGAAGAAAGGTTCTAAGAGGAAGGCTAAAGAACAGAATAAGGGAAAGGAGAAAAGTGCCAAAAAGACTGAAAATACCCTAAAAAGGCACTTGCCATCACTGTGGCAAGGAGGGTCACTTGCGAAGAAACTGCAAGATTTATCTTGAGTCCTTGAAAGAGAAGACATCCGATGCCCCATCCTCTTCAAGTATCTTCGTTATTGAATGTCACTCTATTTCCTCAAACACTTGGGTACTTGATACTGGGTGTAGCTCACATATATGTAATGACATACTGGGGCTAAAGAATAGAAGAAGACTTGTCAAAGGAGAAGCAAATATGCGAGTTGGAAATGGAGCAAAGATTGCTGCTGTTGCCATCGGAACCTATTTGCTAAAGCTCCCCACTGGACGTGTCTTAGAATTGGATAATTGTTATTTTGTTCCTTCATTAATAAAGAACGTTGTATCTATTTCATGTTTGAATGAAAAAGGTTATCATTTAACTTTTAGTAACAATTGTTGTTACATAACTTTAAAAGGCGTTCTTTATGGGAATGGAACTTTGTGCAATGGCATCTACACGTTAGATTTATCCAATGACGTTTTCAATATCGAAGTTAGCAACAAACGTGCTCGAATAGATAATCGAATAGACTCCTACACGTGGCACTGTCGTCTTGGCCATATAAGTAAGAAACGCATGACCGAATTACACCGATGTGGAATTTTGGAATCATTTGAACCCGGTTCATTTGATACATGCGAATCATGCTTAAAAGGCAAGATGACCAAATTACCCTTTTCCGGAAAAGGTAATCCAGTGGGAGAATTGCTTGGTCTAATACATACCGATGTATGTGGACCAATGTCAACTCTAGCACAAGGAGGCTATAGCTACTTCATCACCTTTATCGATGATCACTCACGATTCGGGTATGTGTTCTTAATGAAACACAAATCTGAAGCCTTTGAGAAAATCAAAGAGTTCAGAAATGAAGTAGAGAAACAGCTTGGCAAAAGTATTAAAATACTTCGATCCGATCGGGGTGGTGAATACTTAAGTCAAGAGTTTCAAGATTATCTTAGGGACAATGGGATATTGTCCCAATGGACTCCGCCATATACACCACAGCATAATGGTGTATCTGAGAGGCGCAACCGAACCTTGATGGACATGGTTAGGTCTATGATGAATCATGCAACTCTTCCAAAATCCTTTTGGGGCTATGCACTTAAGACAGCTGTTTACTTGCTAAACAGAGTCCCGACCAAGGTAGTCTCTACTACTCCATATGAGATTTGGAATAGTAAGAAACCTCACTTAACTCACCTTAAGATATGGGGTTGTCCTGCTTATGTGAAGCGGGTTATATCAGACAAATTGGATGCTAAGTCTGATAAATGTCTATTTATTGGATATCCTAAGGAAACGAAGGGTTACCAATTCTATCATCCCTTGGAGCAAAAGGTGTTTGTTTTAAGGCATGCTGTATTTCTAGAAAAAGAATTTCTTTTACAAGAAAACAGTGGGAGTGGGATTGAACTTGATGAAGTTCAAGAAACTCCAATAGACATTACAGAGACACCTAGTCTAGACCCACAACCAATACCTCATAGTGATGAGCTATCAGTTAAACCTAAAACTACACCACCTCTTCGTAGGTCTGATAGGACACGCAACATTCCAGAGAGATACGGATTTCTCGTAAGTGAATCGAACGACATGTTGCTCATTGGCGATGATGAACCTATCAGTTATGAAGATGTTCTGAAAAGTTCAGAAAGGGACAAATGGCTTGAAGCCATGAAGTCGGAAATGGATTCCATGTACGAAAATCAAGTATGGGACTTGGTTAACCCACCCGAAGGGATTAAGCCCATAGGGTGCAAGTGGGTTTTCAAGAAGAAAACCGACATGGAAGGTAATTATGCTTAAATCCATTCGGATGCTCCTGGCCATAGCAGCTCATTATGATTATGAGATATGGCAAATGGATGTGAAAACAGCTTTCCTTAATGGAAACTTGCTTGAGGATGTATACATGATACAACCTAAAGGTTTCACATCGGTTGACAAAACCAAAATATGCAAGCTTCGGCGATCCATATATGGACTGAAGCAAGCATCCAGGAGTTGGAACATCCGTTTTGATGAGACAATCAAAGAGTTTGATTTCTCACAAAATCCTGACGAACCTTGTGTGTACAAGAAGGTTAGTGGGAGTGCAGTCGTATTCCTAGTATTATATGTCGATGACATCTTACTTATAGGAAACGATATATCAGTTTTACAGACAGTTAAAATTTGGTTGTCCAAAACTTTCTCCATGAAAGACCTGGGAGAAGCAACCTATATCCTTGGGATTAGAATCTATAGAGATAGATCAAAACGGTTGATTGGTCTTTCGCAGTCTACATATATAGACCGAGTGCTAAAAGGGTTTAGCATGTCGGAATCCAAGAAAGGTTACCTTCCCATCAGGCATGGGATCAACCTTTCAAAGTCTATGTGTCCGCGCACAGAAGACGAGAGGATTTGCATGAATAAGATTCCCTAT